>JAKTSL010000048.1:0-108891 GCA_030580175.1 Diutina pseudorugosa | reverse complement strand
GTCCACTATGTTAGTTCTGATTTTCTGAAATTTCGACTTTTTGTCGTCATTTTAGTTCTCAGTTTTGCATTTTTTCTCCAAAAAGCGAAAACTGCGATTTATTCAGTCTGGACAAGGGTTAACAAAAACCAAAGCCACCCGGCAAGAAGCCAGCAGTGTGATCTACAATAGCTAGGTATCACTTCTATGCGTCCACTGGCATTGAGCTCGTTATTTTGAGGTTTACATTTTTGAGATGCGGCGAGTCTTAACAGTGGGACACCCCAAAAATCTTGATCCGGTTTTCGGCTTCCGGATTCCCCCGGGGTCCTTCCGGGAGCCTCCGGGGGTTGACACGCGATCCTTGGATATGGTAGCCGTTTCTCAGGCTACGTCTCCGGATCCAAACCCTTATTCCCCGTTACCCGTTGAAATCACCGTAGGCCACTACCCTACGGTTCAATTGATAGGGCAGAAATTCGAATGGCTTTAGGTGGATATGTTCACTTGGTGCACGGTTGCGCAACGCAAACTAAATGGCGTTTTTTGACGGCAATGCCCACGCCTAACGTGGCCATTGGAGGTACTCATAATGGTATAGAAACGCGTGGCTATCTTTTGAGCCAATGTTCAAAAATATGATGAGTTTGATGGTTTTCGATGGTTGAGCTGGAAGCTGGGTTTCAGCGAGGTAATTTGACTCGGCTCGCCGCAGCCATGGTAAAAAGTTGACTCGGGTGCGACATCCCAAAAACTTACACTGACCCCGCGTATTGCGAGGAAAAGTACGGTTTACGCCACCCGGTAGCGACTTTGAGATGGCCTACTATGTTTAAACAGGTGGCCTTTTCACCTAGACAAAGTTTGACGGAATTTGACGTAATTTATCGATTTGTCGATTTTGTCGATTTTGGCCTAGGGGTTGGTCGCACCAAAAACACGTAAAATGTACAATAGCGAGCTCGATACCAACAAATGGAAAAAAGCGATACTTGGGTCATATAGAGCAGACCGCTGGCTTCATGCTAGGTGGCTTTGTTTTCTGTAAGCCTTTGACCCGACTGAGTAAATCGCAAAATTGACCACTCAAAAAACGTCAGATCGCATGAGATCGGACCCAAAAAAGTTTTGAAATTGAGACTTATTAGCCGATTACCATAAAGACAGAGACGTTGTGAATGTAAGGGTTGTTTCAGGATTCCATTTACCGCCTTTAATGGTGCATTTTTCGTCGATTAATTGACGTTTATTCATATACGGTTAGGCGCGATGATCCGAGAGAACCCCAAACCCCAGCCGTCGATGTCAAACATCAAAAAAAATCATGAAAATTTATTTGCTCTGATTTGGTGACTACATCACCGGTAGACACCGAAAAGGCTATTTGTGGCGATTTTTTTGGTGTGAAGTTTGGTAGTAATCGACCTATTGTCCATTATCACTTGTACGGCTCTATAACCAGTCAATTGGCATCTCAAAGAGGCGCTAATATAGAAGTATGAATAAATAGAAGACTGATGATTCTAGAAATATTATATCTTGAAATTAACCTATCATCTTGATTTATAAAATATACTATAGAAATGGATTTGTTAAGAAAGTAGACGAGCTTCCCGCTACGTTGTATTTGGGGTGATGAAGTAGCTACCTAGTAATATGTGGTAAAAATCTTGATGTAATTAATTGTTTGTACTTCTGCAATCAAAACCATGCTAACATAACCATCAATAACCACCCTGTCACCAGTGTATGATATCCAAGGCTAAGTTTTGAGGTATTCTGCGACGAACGTGTCGTAGAGCTTGTTTTGGAAACGGAGTCAGACGCAAACAGCCGACTCGAATAAGGTATTGCCAGCTGAGGCATTTTTATCGATGCTGATGGCAATGCTGATGACACCGAGCTAGTATTCGACCGGGTTGACGAGTTTGCAGTCGACTCGTCAAATGCAGTTAGGTTTTCGTCGTCAGTGTGGTTGACAGCGGCAAGTCGCATACAGCGATCATCAACATCAAATACCAGATACATATGACGAAAGATAGGCATTCCCATCATGATGTAGCTAGTGTCAAATGACGATATCCCATCAAGTCTACAATACTCGTTAGAGTCCTTCGAGGGCACGACAATGCTGTTAAGAGGGACTTTCACGGAGAAGTTACCAAAGGTAAACTCAAAAAGCAGAGAGTCGTCGCTAGGACACTTGATAACGTCCTCCCCTTGTCTCTGCTCCACACCCAACACAATCAGAATTAAACGGTACATGTCCTTAGGGACATATATGTTCGCGGCACCAGTGTCCATAAGCGCCACTTTCGGCAGCTCAATCAACGGAAATCCCAAAAAGGTCATATTTGTCAACGAAACTTTGTATGTACTGGCGTTTTTGATGAACGGTACCTCAGTGAAGTCCCCTGAAACTTTTGCATCATCATAGCCACCGAATATGATCAGCCCATTTTGATTCAGGCTGTTACTGAGATACAAGCCAAATGCCAAACGGTCAATATCACCCTGTTGCTGAAGTGATCGCGGCAAGTTGGGATACATTGCTCGTGTGTCATTGATAGAGATTCCCAGGTCAAACCCCAAACCCAAGACGCCGAAGGGCAGCGTCAGAGTGTTTGCGATCCCAAACAATTGATCCTTCACTTCCACAGACCCTAACACAACCTTATCAGAGCCATAATTCCCTTTAACTCGATCACCACCGGCATACAGAATCTCCATCGTTTTGTTAATATCGACAAAAGAACTCAGGTCGTTGGGAGCGAATGCTCCCATGGCCTCACAAACGTTGCTTCCGATGGTGAACTCGGGCGGTACGAGCGAAGAGTCCAGGGTGCAATTCCCATGCCTCTGAAATACCCACAATTCGGAACTTGCCGTATCAACCTGAACATGAACGACTTGGTTGTCCAGACCTATCAGAAGTGGCGACAGTATCCAGTAATGGTGATCCTCCACTACCATCTTGGCAATGCTTGGAGAAGACCGGCTCCCTCCAGCAGCGAGGACACCAACTATGAAAAGGAAAAGGCTTGGAACCATTGCTGCCACCAGCTTGTGAACCCCATACACCTTCAGAAATGTGGTTCTTTTAAGTGATGGAGTAGCAAGGAGTAGGATCGGTGAGAATGCATGATGGGGCGCAGCCAAGAACACAATAACGGCCTGCCGGCTTGGAAAAGCTAAAAGAACAAATGGGGACTAAATTAACCATAAATTGCTTAGTCAACTGCATTTTTCGTCTCGGTTAGGTAGATTCCGATAGAATCTCATATCCGAACGAAAATGAGCAATGTGATGTCATAGATCGAATCCGGTCCAGTCCCGGATAACAGCACTCCTTGGAGCCAAGATTCCCGATAAAAAAGATATCTATAATGTAAGTTGTTACACCCATAATGTTTGGGGCTTGTCCAAACGCATATCAGAGTAAAACAGACAGTAATACTAATGATGCCAATCTGGGTTGTTATTGACACCAACATGAACCAAACGTTAACGGAACTATACTATACTTTGCAAAGCCCCGAACCGATGAGATCGATCAGGATTGATGGCCTTTTGACGCAATTGGGCATATTATCGCCCTCCCCTTCATTGAAAATGCTGGGCTGTGAGGCGGCGGGGTCACCACCATTCCACTGAGACGAATTTGGTTAAATGCGCACCAAAAATGGGATCCAAACGAATCTTAGTTCAGTAGCTTGATACAGGCATAATGTGCTCTTTCATGAGTATCAACTGCTTTCAAGTCGGAAAACCTCGTAGTCTTGATGATTCGCATCAAGAACACAACCTTGAGATTCGTCAATTGTCAAGCGCTGGGGATGGGCGAGCTGAATTTGATGAACAATCTCAAACTTGAAATTTTTGCTTCGGATATCATTATATGCCAAGCGCAAAATCTCAGATGTAGTCATGACAACAATGTGTGAGTTTGTGAGTTGTACTTCAAGTGGGGGTTTGGGGAGATTAATTCCAAGCGAAGGGCTGGTTGCTAATGATCCCGGATCGATGGTGGCAACCTCAAGCGTAGTTTCGTTAGTGGAAACAGCAATAACACCGTTTTTGTCCATTAATAGATGAGGCTTGTTCATAGTCATGTCAACAGCTGTGCCAACATAAAATACATGACCAAAAAACTCTTGAAATTCAGCAATGACTTTAGAGGTGTCCACTCGACCTGGAAATAGTCCTCTAGCTAGCGCCGAGTCGAAGAAGGACATCTGTGATTGAATGGGAAACGACCCGAAAAGAGTCAGGGCTCCCATTTGGCTTTGGAGAAACTTAAGAATGTCGCAGAGTTTAACCTCGGGCCCGTTCAATTGTAGATACAGCAGAATTTCGTCCTCTTTGGCGAGTTTATCAATAAACTCAAATTTTATCCACTCCAACCAAGCCATAAGCCGTGTTTTGTCAACATTTAGTTGTTGCAATAGCTCAAGAACCTTATATAATTGCTTCTGTGTCGATTCTACGAGTTCTGATAATAGGGACTCGTTCAAACCGAACTGAAACGACAATTCGGCATCGGCAACCCATCGACTCAATCCAAATAGATCTTGAGCGATAATAAGGATACGCTCAAGTGCAACCACAACTTGACTGAATATAGTATGCGCGAGACTTTCATAGCATTGCGAGGCGAGTTTGGATAGTTGTTTGTAGCCTCTTTCGCCCATTTGATTTAACCAAAAGTCTTTGGTTCTTGGATCCACAAGACCAGTAAACACGTATTCTTCAAAATAGTTCACGATCACTTCTTGCGGATCCGCATGCAAGTCGGGGTCAAGCTCATCCCGAAGGAGACCAAGATACCGATCTAACGCTGCGATAAACGGGTCTATTTCTTTGAGCATGTTGTCCCACAGTTCATTCATAGCCTTTTCATATTTGAGAAGCTGACAAAGCTTGGTCATAACCTTAATGAAATGGCTCCTCAGTTCTGCATCCTGGAGTTTTGTCATGACGGGAACCAATTGATTGGCGTTAGTGACAAACACTTGAGTGAAAAAGTCGCCATTTTGCAAGTGGTCCACGAATATGTGCTCCAGTCGGCAAGTGACACTAAGAAGACCGTCGAATGTATAGCCCACATTGGTAGAGTCCGCTACCACAACATAATCGATTGATTCCTTGGTTACTATCGAATCCAGAAGACGAGGCAAATGCAGTAGTAAATCAACTTCGACTAGTTGACGATATTTGTCAAACTTAGGTTCATTGGGTCGCTCAGCTTGAGGGGATATGCGATTCCAATCAATAACACGAATATTATTGAACCCTCCACTAAGCTCTCCACATAGTTCACCGGTGTTCAGATCGTAAATCTTGATCTTATTGTCGTCTCCCAGGACGGCAAACTTTGAGCCATCATCGGCAAAGCGGACGCTTCGAATAGGCAGGCGGTTGTTGATGGCATAGATACGCTCTCCATTCCGACGGTACACCCAAAGCGACATACGGTACATCAGAACACATAGTAGATGGAGCGTGGGGCACCAGGCAAACACGGTGCCATCGGCTCGCCCCATAAACTTGGGCATAACGGCTAACTTAAGAGCGCGCTTCGGTTTGTGTACGCGTCGAAATGACTTTGGAAGTAGTGAGTAAACTTTGAGCAAATTGGGCACTACTGATTTATCATGATGGGGTCTATCTCTCCTAGAGACCTAAACTTACTATGTACATATTTTAAACCTGTTGCTTAATGTTTACCACCAACCCGGGGCCGCGAGTCAGAGAGATGACAGCCTTACCAAGCAAGTTCGGCTTCTTGGTCCCGGGGGGTTGCAGAGCATAGATGGCGTCGGACACCGCCTTCAAGTTGGCAACGATTTCCCGGTCGGAAAAATCGGCTCTACCGATGGGGATGGCCAAGTGCTCACCCTTTTGTTTAAACGGCATCGCACCCAGCGAGTTCTTCATCAATTCCGATAAGTTCTCGGCCACGGTACCCTTCTTAGCCAGAGGCATCAACCCCTTGGGCCCAACTTGACGAGCAATAGCCTTGAGCTCCTTAAGAATGTCAGGAGTAGCGAAGGCATGAGTCAACCCATCCAATTTGAGCGAGCCATTCTGGATCAGTTCGATAAGATCAGAACCACCAGCGTACTTAGCGCCGTCGGCCTTGGCTTGTTCAACAACCTCGGGGTTGCCAGAAAAGACAATAACGTTCGATTCCTTAATCGGCTTGGGGAAAAAGATCTCCCCTGACAAAGGTTTTGACCCACGTTCAGGCAAAACCGTCATGTGCAAAGAAATGGTGGTTCTCGATGCCGGGAAGCCAACCTCGGCAGCTCGAAGATACCGTAAGGCTTGGGGGACTTCCATATGAAGCGGGTGCAATTCGGGCGCTTGCTTTTGAACAACTTTCCGCCGTTGTTCCTTTTTTAACCTCTTCTTGGCTTCCAGCGTGTCCTTGGCCAAGGTCCGAGCCGTGGCGCTGAACCACCGCACGCTTCTGGTAAACATCGTGGTGAACAGAGTGCTAGACGGATGTCGATGAAGATTTTCGCACCGCGATGGTGGGTGGAGATTGAAAGGAAACCGACGGGGACAACAAGCTGGGGGAGACTTGAATATAAGTGGTTTAAAAATCGTCCTGTTATTGTAAACATTATTTAACTGTGGATAAATTTTTGGAGTAAAGGCTTCTCACAGTTATTTTGCGAGACTCATTTCGATGTGCGTCTCAAGATAGAGGGTAAAAAGAAGAGTCAAGCTTGACAGATTTAGATGTGCCAAATAGACGACTGTTTTGCAAATGATTCGTTAACCTAGTGAGTTTGTCGAAACTTTTTTCATAATTTACAATTTTGTGATATCTCAAAATTCCCGTTCAAGTGGATTGAACAACGTACCCCAGTAAAAAGTGGTTATAAGGACACATCATCAAGAAACAACCAACGGGAAAACATTTTCCGTTAGCAAAGCGCCTACTTGAACCCATAATTCTGGAACACATAGACTCGATAGACGTGTACAAAATCATCAACGCTCGGTGTCAAGTCCACGACAGACAATGATGTGTTAACAATGGGACTTTGCGGATTTAAAGCCGAGCACGGCAATTTTCGTGGCTTTGTAGACCACCACCGAACGGCACAAGATAATAATGTAAAGCCGCTAATTCCAGTAGCACCCTGACTAATCCGCAATATAGGCTTACCCCTAGAGTAACGCCGAGAGTAAATATTTGTCAATACGAGGCCCTCGACATTTCTATTGTTCAACGCCGTTTGGGCGTATCTCGACACGTCGTCTCTGCACTGACACACATCACTTCAGTAGCGATGCAGGTATAACTGTCCTTGGTTCAAAACCACGATTAAAACGTTACGACACCAATTATGAATATTGGTTTGAATTTGCATTCTGTGCATCGAACCATCATCCATATTTTGCAAAGATGACTTAAGGTTCATAACGTACGGGAACGATGACGTCTACAGTTGAGATCATTACACGAGGCAGAAAAAAAAGCAATATACAATGGCCATCATTGCGCCAGCATGGGGGTTATCTTCCGTTTTTACCTGAGCAAGATCGAGTTTTGCCACCAGATGACAAACGGTCACCGAAGGGGGTCGCAGAAATGTTGCCTGACTTTTGATAAGGCTTGTCCGTCATTATGACAAATGCAGTATTAAGCTAAATTTAGTTGACAGAGCTTGGCAAGTTCAATTTCAATCGACAAAAAGGCGAAAGTGCGGTGGCGAACACGACGGCTGCGAAGCGAGTTCTAACCTTAAGTGACATAGTGATTGCGACCCGCGGTGTTCTTATTAAAGCGGTGCGGCTTAGCCTAGTGTGAGCCCTGAATCGGGATATTCCGAGAAATAGCGGATTTTTTTTCTTGGTATCACATTAGCGCACATGACACATCACTCGGACATGCTGCCGGCCATGTCACCGCTTCGATAATTTCGATAGCGTCTGGTAGTGGATCTTCGGCAAAATCCTGCGCGATGCGTTGGGTGGGTATTCCGATAAACTTTCCTCCGAATGCAATATCATGCTACAATCACAAAATTATTTTCTGTTCCATCGATGTTACTCGATCGCGTAGTCTGACACTTAAGTCGCCTAACGCCTAAGGATTTTCGGCGACCGTCCGTATCTGTGATGCGGCTCTCACGGCACCGTTAATCAAAACCGTCATGACATCAACTACGCTCGTCTGTACTTACAGCTAACACAACACAAAACCATAATTTGAAGTAGTGAGACCATTGAATCAATCAAGCCACCGCCAACGGCCAATCTAGGGGAGCGCGATTGACGTTGCCACCCATCACCAAATCTAACATGACTCCTAGGTGCCGATTGCCATGTCCGACCCCGCTCTCGTCATTGCGCGCCAGGAAAAAGCATCCCCTAATGAACATTCTGACGCTTGCGCCACAAACGCACTATCTGTGCAATTGGATCGACCTTTGCTGCCCAGGCTGCACTTGATGTTCTTCGGCCCCACAATCCTACGACGTTCATAGAGATTCAAAAAAAAAACAAATTAAAAAAAAGACCATCATTCTAGTCTTGTAGCAACGAAGCGCCGTCTCGTCTTCGGGATCCGGTTTCCTTACCCGACTACAATAATAATGACACGTCACGAAGATCGATCGCCTCCGCCGTACCTCGATAACGGTGATGCCACCGTATCGGAACACCCAACGGTGTCCTTGATTACACATCTCGAGTCACCTTACCCCTTTCTGACGCCCCTGAATCCCTCGCCGAGCTCGAATACGGCCACCCGGCCCGTGGCCGCACCAAACTATCTAAAATTCATTTCATCTTCTCTCAACGCACGGAATTGCCCCAAAACTAGTCTTATATGCGATGCACCGTCACACCGTGGGGGGGCAAACATTGTAAAGCAAGTGGACCCGACGACGACGGTGGGGGAGCGGTGATGATCCATTGCCTTGCCACCAATTGATTTCCGCCAGCGAAAATGGTGCGGTACCACCCCCGCATCTACCCCAATGATGATGCCGTTAGTTCCTGGCGGCAACGCCGACGGCCCCATTCTCGATAGTCGGCATCCCCTGCACAATATACCCGTGCATATGCACATATTTTTCCTGAGAAATTTTTATAGGCACCCAGTCCTGCATCCTTCACCCCGCAGACACCACCGACAAAACTACTCCGCTTAACTCGAGCAATCCCCTATATCACTCCAGGAGAAACCCTTTGCATCACCAGGCCCCTTCATCTCCATCACCGAACCATCCAACAAGTGAGCGTTACCGGTGACTGTCTCCCCCCCACCCGATGAAGCCTGCGCGAAAGCCGAGGTTCACCCCCGCCAGCCCCCTGCCGTTGCTGGGGTCGCCGCTGCCTCATTATGGAGACGACGACAACAACCACGACTTCTCGGGTCTGCTGGTACTGCTGACGTTTCTGATTGGCTCCCGGCGGTCGTTTGATCATCCCTATTCGCCCTTAACCGAAGATAATTTTGGCACTGACGACGATTTTGATGACGACAACGATCTCCACGGAGACGAGGCTAGTGACACCAACGACGATCCTCTGACTGAAGGACTGGACTTTATGATCCCGC
The DNA here is from genome assembly GCA_030580175.1 of Diutina pseudorugosa. Lineage (NCBI taxonomy): Eukaryota > Fungi > Ascomycota > Pichiomycetes > Serinales > Debaryomycetaceae > Diutina > Diutina pseudorugosa. Next base: position 99,329 of record JAKTSL010000048.1, on the reverse strand, counting down.
CGCAGTTTTTGGCGCGGCTTCGAACGTTTCCGTTGTTCAATAAGGCCCCCAAACTGTTCCACTCCAAGATTGCCACCAATTTGAAGCTTGTGAGCTTCCATCCGCAACAATATATCATTCGCCAGGGCGATGCCCTGATGTCGATGTACTGGATTCTTAAAGGAACCGTGCTGGTGACCTCTACCGATGGTGAAGCCGTCTACGCCGAGTTAGCCCCGGGTGCGTTCTTTGGTGAGATTGGCATCCTCTATAACCGTCCGCGAACGGCGACGGTGGTAGCACGCACTCGTGTCCTTTTAGGAGTACTTACTCTGGACGCCTTGAATGGCGTTTTGAAGAATTACCCTACCATCGAACGACGGATCCGTGATGAAGCGCAAGAACGGCTCGCTATGCAAGAAAAGAAGCGGAAAAAGGACCTCCACCCTAATTACCCTTCGGCAATCGACCAGGCGCCCGCTCCGGTAGCATCAAACATCGTGGCTCCCGTGGCCACCGCCCCCGTAGCTTCACAAATTGAACTTACTCCGGGCCCCCTGATACCCCCACAAGCGAGTAGCTCAGCTCTGACGTGCCTCGATTCCACTATATCTGTCAAAGAATTCATCATGAGCCTCCCCATCTTTGCCCAATTACCCCTGCGTATCATCCATAAGATCGCCCTTATGGCCGAGCCCCTTCGAACCCCACCCTTTGAGTACATCTTCCGTAAAGGTGATCAGGGCCTGGATATCTACTTTATTATATCCGGAGAGGTTGAAGTCATCGATAACGCCACTAATGACAAGCAGGATGGTGATGCCCCCAGCCATCTCAATGAAAAGATTCTTGCTCGACTCGGACCCGGTTCCTACTTTGGTGAGATTCTGTTCTTACTGCTCCTAAACAAACGAACCGATGATGCTCGCAGTGCCACCATCCGTGCCATTCTGACGGTAGATTTGATTGTTGTCCGCACCGAAACTCTCCAGCAGCTCTGCAGCCAATACCCTCAATTAGTCAAAGAGATGCGGCGTACGGCGGAGGAGCGCATCAACAAGAACAAGTATTAACAAGGAAAGAATCGGCTTTCAATCGAAAACTTGATAAATCGGGAAAGACTTAACACCATGGACCTGCGACTGCTGCTTAGCCAAGCTCTCGCTGGCCTGGTGTCTCAACTCGATTCCTTACCCCAAAGAGATTGCTGTGATGGCTTGGTGTCACCACCGGGACACCTGCCGCATCTGTCACGTACCAATTCACCGGTACAAAAGATCCACTCGCTTTCCCCTAAAGAAATGTCGGCATTCACCGGCCTGGGGCTCTTCGATGCCGGCTGGCTGTTTGCTAACAAGGCCACTGCCGCATCCAAACTGAGACTGGTGTCGCCCATCACCGTGGCTAACAATGATCCGGGGGTGTCATCGGCGATGCTGCTGCTGCTGCTGCTGCTGCTACTTACTCCGGGCCAAGTGCGTAAGCGTAAGCTGGTCTACGATGTACCGGCAACGAACTTAACGCTCCCTCCTCTCAATCCGTTAACCCCACTGTTGAACACCTTTGACCCTGACCTGACGCTGAGACGGGGACTGTTGCTGCTGTTCCAATACATGCCCCATTCAAAGCGGTTACGGCTTGCCCTGGTTACTCAGGGTCGAAGACGCTCGTCGGTGCTAGCTAACCCATCGCCATTACCCGATAGAATCCTTTTGCGGGTGTTCGAGTTCCTTGATCTTCCGCAACTTATGAAGCTCCGGCAAGTATCGAGACGGTGGCGTCAATTATTGCACGCTGCTCCCAATTTGTGTACCCACCTTGATTTGGGGCAATGGAATACTAAAATTGATGATAAAGCCATCATCTCCATCACTGATTTTGTTGGTGGCCGAGCTGTGTGCATTGATATTTCCAATTGCTTCCATATGACCGATGAAGGCTTCCTGTATCTCATTAACGAAGTGGGGATGCTGGGTCGACTTACTGTTCTCAAAATGAGACTGAATTGGGATCTACTGGCCATGGCAATAATGGATCTTACAGCACCACTGGTGGGTAGGTATCTCGAAGAATTAGACTTGAGCAACTGTCGCAAAGTACGCGACAATGTGGTTGAAAGACTCATCGGTTGGGATGACCCCGAGTTAGCTCGCCAGGGAACCATTGAGGATTTGGATTACGCTATCGATCAAATCGGCTGCAAGAACCTTAAGATATTACATTTGGGATATTGCAAGCATCTCACCGACAACGTCATGTTACACATTGCCAACCACGCGCTGAAGCGCTTGGAAATGTTGGATTTGACTCGTTGTACCACCATCACTGACCATGGGTTCCAATATTGGCTGTACGTGCTGTTCCCCAACCTCAAGAAGTTGCTGCTCAAAGACTGTACCTTTTTGAGTGATAAACTGATCATTGCTCTCGCTCTGTCATGCCAAAACCTCGAAATATTGGACCTTAACTTCTGTTGCGCCCTTACTGATGTGCTGATTGAAGTGTTGGCCATGGGCTGTCAGCAGCTTCGGGAGTTAGACATGCTGTTCTGTGGACTGGCAGTGCTGGATCTGCTGTTAGTGACGTTGCTGATGCTGCTAGACAAGTTGGAACGCCTTATTGTCAAGGGTTGCATTCGAATTACCCGGGCAGGGGTTGATGCTCTCATTCTGGGCAGGGCCCCACTCACATTCATTGACATCCGGCAATGCAAGCACGCCAATGTATACCCCGAAGGAGTTCCGGCGCAAACGCTTAATATCAACCCGCAAACCCGTCTGGCGTTTGTCAGGGCGGGACCATACCACAACGTGATTGAAATCGCGTTGTAGGTTATTTATTTACGATGTATTATATTTATAGACTAATGAGAAATGACATGACGACGATCTACCTCGATGCTCCTCCAGCATATCCATCAATCTTTTGCCACATTGAACAACCGTCGTGTTTTTACAATGCGAGATTTAACTGCGTTGCGCACCACCTCACATATGCTTATGCTGCTCCAAGATGTATAGTTGGTAATACAACCTTTACCCTCGATGGCAACTTTACGTGCACACGATTTCTCGAGGTTGGATAAGCTGCAATATGACCTGTAAAACGGTTACGGCGTATGCGCTGTCCTCGCGTAATGTAATCCGCGGGTATGCACGATAAATGTCTTTCGGTAACTGTCCTTACGCAATAGTTGTAGGACATCTGTCCCTGAAAAATATTGCTAGTGACAATGTCAGTGATGGGCTTATTGAGACCTGATAAGGTAGACAAATATGTGACACTATAAAATAACCGTCATTTTCATTAAGGGCGGAAAATTTGCGCGATATAAGTTTAGTGTTGGTCCACATAATTTAGCTCAAGCTGTCAAATCACATCGCTTCGAGACGAAATCGGCAAAAAAAAAGTTAAGTGACATCGACGTGATTCGAACACGCGCATCTTACGATAACAGAAACCCCAACCTCACAGTTGAGAAGCTTACGCTTGAGTCTGCCGCCTTAGACCACTCGGCCACAATGCCCTTGATGGCGGATTAGCGTTTTGGAAAGTTAGGCTTTAAAAGTGAAGGGGCACCTCAAAAATATGAAGGCTACCGTCGATTTGAGCAATTTTCGGTTAGTAAAATTAGTGAAGTAATGGTATTATCTATTTACCGCTTGCGTTTCTTCTTCAGTTTGTCCTCAAACTTGATAAACGAAGCCGGTACACCCCACTTGTTCTTAAGTAGATCAACAATCACTGGACCATGTGGACCTTGCACTTGAACCTCCATAAGCTTTGGGTTTTGTACACACTCATGAATAGTGGCACTCCCTTGGCATTTCACCTTAAGTTCATCAGAAAGAGCAACGGGCTTGATGTAAAATCGCTCAAAGTCCACCACCTTAGTAATCGTCTTCCGACCAATCTTGGTTTCGGTGACCACTTGGATTTTCGGCGGTTCACCTTTATACATTTCACCTCGCTCTTGGCCAGGCTTGATGACTTCGCAATGTGGGGAAAATCCCTTCAAGAAAGCCTTGGATACAACGTCTCGAGGGGCACTGGCCTCCTTCACTCCCGTTGTCGCCCTTAAATTCTCATCCAAAGTGATGTTTTTGGGATTTCTTTGATCAACAAGCGAGTTCTTTTTCACGTAGTTATCCAAAACCTTCTTTACATCACTAGCAGAGTAGAGATGTTGAAAATTGAGATCGAGATCATTGAAAATGGGCCGGTAGTGTCCAGTGGGCTTGAACCAGCTTTTAATCTGCAACAAGTTTGCATTTTTCAGTGCCGTGGGTGCAGCTGGAGCTGCCTGAGCCTTGGCAATTGTTTTGTGAATGACAAAGTTTTGAATTTGGGGCGAGGTAGTGCTCATGAGTTTGATGATTTGTAAATCGTCGTCCTTACCCTTAACGCCCAAATACCCTTCCTTAGCCATAGTCTTGAGAAACTTGGTGGTCTTTTTCCACGAAGTTTTCTTCACGTTAGCGTAAGTGGAATCGATCACAGGGAGATTTTTGTAAATGTACTGAGACATGAACGTCGATGCTGGAATAGGGAGATCAATTTCGCTTGTCTTGATTGTTTGGAGAAGCAGACGAACAAAGAACTTGTCAAGATCCTCTACTGATAATGTGGCCACTTCATCAGCAACATCGTCCACCAACCCATCGTCGTCAACAGAACCACCCTCAACACCAGGAGTTTCTGATGGTTCCGGCTCGACGAATGCATTCTCATCACTAACAGCTTCAGGTTCAACGGCCTCATCTTTGGTATCGTCAACAACTGTGTTAGTTATAGGCGTAACTTCTTCAGGAACAGCAATGTCGTCCTTAGCAAGCTTACAGAGCTCATCGCCAACCAGATGGATCACATTCACCGCCACCCCAGTACGGCCAATGACTCTATCAAACTGAGTCATATTGAGGTTAGTTCTCCCTACTGCTTTTATCACCAGGGGATGAGCCGAATCAACAATACCCACAATAACACCCTTAACGGCTCGTTTATCAAACGGCGGTATGGTACCTGGAAGCATCAAGTCGGCACCACCAGCAAGGACATCGATGACGTGAGGATGGGTAACAATCACTGGCAAAAAGGCGCCTGCTTGCCAACAAGTATAAACCAGGGGATACAATTCGGAATCACGTTCTTTGAACCATACCGGAGTTTCGTTTTCATCAAAGTATATGGTGCCACTGGTACCGGCGTCGGTTTTGAAGTTGGCTTGCTTGACGGTGTTGGGAACCAACCGGAGCTGGTCTTCCTTACTCAATTGATTGACATCAATTCCATAAGTGGTAGCAATCGCTTGAAGAAGTTTTCGCCGCTCACTGGACTTGATGTTGGCCAGAGCCTTCAGATGGGGGGGTTTCTTGAACATGCGAAGACGAGATCAAAAGTCGATAACGACATCGTCGATTGCCTCAACAAAAAATGCGATTGACATTATGGGATAAAATTCAATCGTTGTGATTAGTGATATATCCAAAAGTGTTAGTGTTATTTTGCTGACGATTTGGGGTTTATTCATTTAGTTGGCTTTATTTACCATCTCAACTTCTCTTTAACGGTCACGGTACCAGCATGAAATGGCACATTGCTATACGAATCGGCTACAAGTATAACTTTAGAATTCCAATGATTACCAAGAATCGTTTTCTACACTTTATATCGTATATTTCTTGCCAATGATGGAGGCTGCTGACAAGCTTCAAGTTTCTCGGAGAACGCGACACACCTACACGTCGCACATACCATGGGGTCGAAGGAGCTCTTCCCCATAACCCTGATCCGAAATGTGGTGTTGTTTGCTCTGGTGTTATTCATTGCCATATCTGGATTTGCCACCATAACTTTCACCACATCCATTGAAAAGCACCCGTTGCCGTTACAACATATTGCCAACGCTAGTGCTATCGTATCTCAGGGAGTGAAATATGAAGTTCCGGTGTACGTGGACGTTCCTAACTCCCAAGAACATGTGGTGGAAGCCCTTGAGGCCAGATTCAACGGCGAGATTGCGCTGTTGCCCCATGTTGCCTCTCAGTGGCTGATCAAGTGTATTCGGGGATCTGCGGACGCCAACGTCGACTACGTGATTGACCTCAAGCCCAGTAAGGATGCCGGTTACCACATCTCTCCATTCTCGAAGAAAATTACTCTCTTTGTTGATGAGGCGGTGAAGCAGGGTGAGAATGTCGTCGAGCTTGGTACTAGCGTTTTGCACCAAGTGTTCGATTACGAGGTGGCCAAGTTTGCTGGCACCATCAAGTCTAGTGCCATCGAGGTCCCCTACAGTTCGCGATATAACGTTGTGTTTAGTCTTTTTTCCGAGCTGGGTCGGCCAGTTCAGTGGAATATTGATGAAGCTCTCCAACTATTCGACCCCATAATTGACTCGCTCAAGGATTACGCCAACTTTTCGGTATCGCTGCAAATTCAGTACTACTCCACCTTAGCCGAAGGTGTTCAGTTCAATGAAGAAATTGACCGTCAAGTGCTTCGTCTGGAACACTTGTCGACGTTTATTAACCACGGGGACTGGAACTTATTTTCCCACGACATCAATCCTACCATTAACTTTATGGTATACATCCCCGAAAAGAATTACGATGACGTTCCTACGGTCATCGAAAACTCTGAGCTGAATTCATTCTTAGTGCCTCAGTGGGGTGGGGTGCACGTGTTGAGCAAGCCCATGGCTGACACCAAGCACACGGGTGAAACCGTGCTCAATGAGGAAGATTTGTTGCCGGTGATGGAGATTTTTGCATCTCAATTTACTCAATTGTTAGGCATGGGGAATCAACCCAAGCTGTTGGCGATGCGGACTCTGCTGTTGTATCGTACCCAACTGAACAGCAACCTTCGCCACGCTCTTGACATTCTTAACAGTTTGGTCAAGGTGGTGGTATCGTTGGAAGGCATTGCCATCCCTGAGGCTACGGTAGAGCTTGTACGCAAGCTGTTATCAAGTGTGACTAAGCTGGAGGCGTTGATCAGCGCCGGACAGTTTGAGGAAGGGATGAAGGAGTCAGCCGAGGCCGTTGACTACGCCAACCGGGCATTCTTTGAGAAGGAAATGGTGCAACAGGCCTACTTCCCCTCCGAACACAAAATGGCGGTGTACTTGCCGTTGTTGGGCCCCGTGGGGCTGATTTGCATTTTTGCGTTGTTGCGAGTAGCGGTGGATTACAAGCGGAGAATGAAGCAGAAGAAGACTCAGTAGGTGATGTCACCGCATGCTCCATCGACCACGCTAGCCGCCGATTATTTCTATAATCGAAGGGGGATTATTAACCGCGGTATTATTTACCCCATGCGACGTATACTTTTCCCTCTTCTGCTGGTGGCATTATGTAACTAAAGATAATACCATACTGCAAGCATACGATGTGAGTTGACGACTGGAGCGATGTAGGTAGTTTCAATGACGTCGACGTGGCGACGAGTGGTACGAGACACGTGGACCGTTAGCAAGTGCTGCTAGAAGATAAGCCTAAAAAATGACAATATTTATGTTGACGATAGCACAAACCATCGGTTGTCGACTGGTATTGTCTTACAATCATCAAGATGTGGTGATAGTTGGCAGCTGATGTGCCCACGTGATCTGCGTGACGCGCCCCACTATGTGCAGGACAAACGAGCGATGCTGGCTGCCTGTTAAATGCAAGTGTCCCATCTGGGTATGATGCCCTTACCACCAATCATAGAATGAGCAACCGGATGTTGTTTGGCGGTCTGGCTCTTGGTCTTGCTGGGCTTGCGTCCTTTCTCTGGGGTAGTCTGAAACCGGCAGCGGTGGCAGCACCCCACACCCCCGTTGACGTCCTCCCCTATGCCAATGGTGGTAACGATGTGTTTGATCCGTCCCAAGTGAGACCCCAGGACTTCTTCAAGTTTGGCTTCCCGGGTCCCATCCACGATATGGGTAACCACAACGAGTTTGTCCTGTGTTTCGACCGCAAGACGCGTAATCCCTACTGGGTGGTGGAACACCTTACCAAGGAGTCGATCAAGCGGACCGATGGCGTCGACCGCAAGAAGTCGGTGTTCAAGGAAGACGAAGGCGTCCCCGCCAAGTTCCGGGCGCGGTTACGGGACTACTTCCGTTCGGGATACGATCGGGGCCACAATGCTCCCGCTGCTGACGCTAAGTTCAGCCAACAAGCGATGGACGATACGTTTTTGCTCACCAACATCTCGCCGCAAGTTGGTGACGGGTTTAACCGAGACTACTGGGCCTACTTTGAAGACTTTGCTCGTAGACTCACCGACAAGTACGACGACGTTCGTGTGATGACGGGGCCGTTGTTTTTGCCCAAGTTGTGTCCTGACGGTAAGTACCGTGTCACCTACGAAATGATCGGGTCGCCCCCCAACGTTGCCGTGCCCACCCACTTCTTCAAATTGGTGGTGGGTGAACGTAAGGGCCTGGACACGCTTGCCGTGGGGGCGTTTGTGTTACCTAACGAACCCATCGACAACAACGACCCCTTGACCAAGTACCAAGTGCCCGTCGAAGCCCTTGAGCGGTCGTCGGGGCTTGAATTACTCCAAAAGGTGCCGCCCAACAAGAAGAAGGACTTGTGTCGTGAAGTCAGCTGTTCGGTAGTGGTGAGAGAGTTCCCTAAACAAGTGAATAACCTCATCGAAGGTGGCAAGGCTTAGACAAGTAACCATGCATGACATTTTGATCCAAGTCAGTCGATGTGATCGTCGCCGCCGCCGCATCCAATTCGTCCCCATCGTCCGCCATTTCCCTTCTCGGGAAGTGTGGTGGAACCCGATGGAAATTCTGCACACAGGTCGCGCACACCTCTATATATGAATAGTACAGCAATAGACTCATCCTCACCGACCCAATGCCTAATAGCATCTGTTACTTTGACATCACCAAGGATGGCGAGCCCGAGGGCCGCGTGGTGTTTGAATTGGCCAACGACGTCGTTCCCAAAACCGCAGAAAACTTCCGGGCGTTGTGCACCGGAGAAAAGGGAATCGGCAAGTCGGGGAAGCCATTGCATTACAAGGGCCTGAAGTTCCACCGGGTGATTAAGGACTTTATGGTCCAAGGTGGCGATTTCACCGCTGGCAACGGTACCGGCGGCGAGTCGATTTATGGCGAAAAGTTCGAGGACGAAAACTTTAAGTTACTTCACGACAAGCCGTTCCTCCTCTCCATGGCCAACGCTGGTCCCAACACCAACGGGTCGCAATTCTTCATCACCACCGTCCCCACGCCTCACCTCAATGGCAAGCACGTAGTGTTTGGTAAGGTGATCGAAGGCAAGGGAGTGGTGCGTAAGCTCGAGCGGTGTGAAAAGGGTGCTGGTGACGAGCCGGCCCAACAATGGGTCATTGCCGACTGTGGCGAATTGCCCAGCGACTACGTGCCTCAGGATACTGTTGACGCTACCGGTGACCCTTACGAAGAATGCTTACAAGATTGTGAAAACATCGACACCGATAAACCTCAGCTGGTGTTTGATGCTGCCACCAAGCTCAAGGACATTGGTACTGCTCAATTGAAGCAAAGCAACTTGGATGTTGCCTTTGCCAAGTACAGCAAAGCGGCGTCGTTCTTGGAAGACTACTTCCCCGATGACTTGAGCGACGCCGACTTGGCGACGTTACATTCGCTTAGAGTGGCGTGCAACTTGAACGCGGCCCTTGTGGCGCTCAAGCTCAAGTCGGGCAAGAAGGCGGTGGCGGCGGCGCAGAAGGCGTTGGATGAAGAAGGCATCGACGACAAGTCCAAGGTAAAGGCGTTGTACCGGTTAGGGATGGGCTACAACCTCGCCAAGGACGAGGCCAGCGCCGAAAAGTACTTGAAGCAGGCGCTTGAATTGGAACCTAATGACGCTGGCATCATCAACGGGTTGAAGGAGGTGAAGGAGAGCCAGCGCAAGCGCAGAGAAAAGGAAAAGAAGGCCATGTCCAAGTTCTTCTCCTAGACGGACATAGAAAAGCATACCGGGAATGTAGTTTTTAGACAAGACGATTCCGCCCAAAATAAACGATCATATCATATCTTCGTTACCGCCGTTGTCTAAGGTACCCATCTTATCGTATCTTGGTTGCCTTTACGATCATATCATGTTTTAATTACCGGTGTCCCACGCACAATTTACATGGATCGATATAGACGCGACATTTTGGTCTAGTGAATTATTCCAGAGAGCCAGCCGCGGGCCATTTACCCCGCAGACCCACACATCCTCATCGCCTCTACCACACCATGGTCTCCTGCAATAAAAACAAAACGAATTCACCCACATAAGTCGTCATGTCATCTCTAACACCAATAGTAACTCATCACTGCGCCCTATCTCAACTTTTCACAAGGTGCATTCTTCGTCACGCGTGTGGTTTTCTTCCAGACTTCCGCAGGGTTCCACGTTTACGCGCTATCCCCCCCTCTTCGTCCATGAAATAGACCCCCATCGGACCTTGGAGAAGGAGACGGAGGGTGGCTGGTCACAGCTTCATGAGTAATAGACGCAAATTTCCACTTATGGTGACGAGGATAGCAATACCATCATGTAACCATGCTTGATGAACTCATTTTAAGTTTGCGTTGTCCCGAACGGATGGCGTTACTAATATATTGTGGAGAGTGTGTGTGTCGTTGCTGTCGCGCTGTCTGCAGTACTACTCTCAAAAATTTTCATCCAGTGCGCCACCCATAACTCCCGATAACCTGGTGCTAGGCCGTTTCCTGACACCCTCCTTCACCGCTTATACCCCCCTTGTGTGTGTGCTGACTGATAATCCGGTTTTATAAGCGTCACAGGGTTGTATTTGCATCACAACTGTACTGGCACCGATGTCGAGACAGTTTCCTTACTCGTCGGCCCCGCTTCGCGAGATTAAGGAGGTCCAGTTTGGCCTCCTCAGTCCCGAAGAGACTCGGGCGATCTCGGTGGCTAAAATCGAGTTCCCCGAGACCATGGACCCCGCCACCAAGAAGCCCCGTGAAGGCGGGTTGAACGACCCCCGGTTGGGGCTGATCGACCGCAATTTCAAGTGTCAAACGTGTGGTGAGGACATGGCGGAATGTCCCGGTCACTTCGGCCATATCGAACTTGCCAAACCCGTGTTCCACATCGGTTACATCGCTAAAATCAAGAAAACCTGTGAGCTGGTGTGTATGCACTGTGGTAAGTTGTTGTTGGACGAACTGAATCCGGCGATGGCCCAGGCGATTCGTATCCGTGACCCCAAGCGCCGGTTCAACGCGGTGTGGCTGGTGTGTAAAACCAAAATGGTGTGTGAAGCCGACGTCGTCGATGAGAATAACCCCGACCTAATCGTCGGTCCTCGTCGAGGCGGGTGTGGCCACACCCAACCGACCATCCGCAGAGACGGTCTTAAGTTGTGGGGGACCTGGAAGAGCAACAAAAACTTCGATGAACTGGACCAACCGGAACGGCGGTTGTTGACTCCGGCGGAAATCCTCAATGTGTTCAAGCACATCTCCCCCGAGGATTGCCGTCGGTTAGGGTTTAACGAAGATTACGCTCGCCCCGAATGGATGCTCATCACGGTGTTGCCCGTGCCTCCTCCCCCCGTGAGACCGTCTATTGCATTTAACGACACGGCCCGTGGTGAAGATGACTTGACATTCAAGCTTGCCGATGTCCTCAAAGCTAACATTAACGTGCAGCGGTTAGAAATGGACGGGTCGCCGCAGCACGTTATTGCTGAATTTGAGGCGTTGTTGCAATTTCACGTCGCCACTTACATGGATAACGATATTGCCGGTCAGCCGCAGGCGTTGCAAAAGACCGGTAGACCGATTAAGTCCATCCGTGCTCGGCTTAAGGGTAAGGAAGGGAGATTACGTGGTAACTTGATGGGGAAGCGTGTGGACTTTAGTGCGCGTACCGTCATTTCTGGTGATCCTAACTTGGACTTGGACCAAGTCGGGGTTCCGTTACTGATTGCTCGTACCCTTACTTACCCTGAAATCGTCACTCCCTACAATATTCACCGGCTCACGGAATACGTCCGTAATGGGCCTCAGGAACACCCAGGTGCCAAATATGTCATCAGAGACACCGGTGACCGTATTGATTTGCGGTATAACCGTCGTGCTGGTGACATTGCCCTTCAATACGGGTGGAAGGTCGAACGACATCTCATGGATGATGACCCCGTGTTGTTCAACCGTCAACCGTCGTTGCACAAAATGTCTATGATGGGTCACAGAGTCAAGGTCATGCCTTACTCCACCTTCCGTCTTAACCTTTCCGTCACCTCGCCCTATAATGCCGATTTCGATGGTGATGAAATGAACTTGCACGTTCCTCAGTCTCTGGAAACCAGAGCGGAATTGCTGGAAATTTGTGCCGTGCCCTTGCAAATTGTGTCACCGCAAAAGCTGGCTCCGGTTATGGGGATTGTTCAGGATACCCTTTGTGGTATTCGTAAGATGACCCTTCGTGACATTTTCATCGAATATGATCAGGTCATGAACATGGTGTATTGGATTCCCGACTGGGACGGGGTTATTCCTCCACCTGCTGTGGTCAAACCTAAGCCCTTGTGGACAGGTAAACAAATCTTGTCAATGGCCATCCCCAAGGGTATCCATTTGCAACGTTTAGAAGGTGACGGTTCGAGCGCATTATTGCTGCCTAAGGATAAGGGGATGTTGATTATTGATGGTGAAATTGTCTTGGGTGTTGTCGACAAGAAGACCGTGGGTGCCCTGGAAGGGGGGTTAATCCACGTTGTGTTCAGAGAAAAGGGTCCTTATGTATGTGCTCGACTCTTTGGTAACATCCAAAAGGTTGTCAACTACTGGTTGTTGCACAATGGTTTCTCTATCGGTATTGGTGACACTATCGCCGATAAGGATACCATGAGACAAATTACCGGTTTCATTTCTGATGCCAAGGTGAAGGTGGCTCAGATCATCAAGGATGCTCACATGAATAAGTTAGATCCTCGTCCGGGTATGACGCTTCGTGAGTCCTTTGAAAACTCGGTGTCTGTTGTTCTTAACCAGGCTCGTGACGATGCCGGTAAGGCTTCGGAAGTGAATCTTAAGGAACTTAACAACGTCAAGCAGATGGTGGTGTCGGGTTCCAAGGGTTCTTACATTAATATCTCGCAAATGTCGGCTTGTGTTGGTCAACAAATTGTCGAAGGTAAGCGTATTCCTTTCGGGTTCGCTGATCGTACTTTGCCCCATTTCACCAAGGATGATTATTCTCCCGAACTGCGTGGGTTTGTGGAAAATTCTTACTTGAGAGGGCTTACTCCTCAAGAATTTTTCTTCCACGCCATGGCTGGTCGTGAAGGGTTGATCGATACCGCCGTGAAGACTGCCGAAACTGGGTACATTCAGCGTCGTTTGGTTAAGGCTTTGGAAGATATTATGGTGCATTACGATGGTACTACCCGTAACTCTTTGGGTGATATCATCCAATTCCTCTATGGTGAAGATGGGATGGACGGTACCCAAGTGGAACGGCAACTGTTGGACACATTGCCCGGTACTACGCAGGCCTTTGAACGCCGTTACCGTATCGATTTGTTGGATCCCAAGTACACCATCTCTGAACTGTTGTTGGAATCGGGCAAAGACATTCAAGGTGACGTTAACCTCCAAAAGGTCTTGGACGAAGAATACGCTCAACTTCAAAAAGACCGTGATTACTTACGGCGTGTGTGCTTCCCCAACGGGGAGTACGTGTGGCAATTGCCTGTCAACATTCGTCGTATCATCCAAAATGCTCAACAGAAGTTCCATGGGGGTCGTCAACGCGCCCTGGACTTGCGATTGGATGAAATTGTGCAACAAATTAAGGACTTGTGTGACAAGGTTACTGTTGTTCGTTCGAGCACCGACAACTCCTCGTCCACCAAGCTGTTGGTCGAAGAATCGCAACAGAACGCCACGTTGTTGTTCCAATGTCTTGTTCGTTCAAGACTTGCTGCTCGGAGAGTGGTGGAAGAATATCGTCTCAACCGGTTGTCGCTTGAATGGGTCATTGGTGAAATCGATACTCAATTCCAAAAGTCTCTTGTTCACCCCGGTGAAATGGTCGGTGTCATTGCTGCCCAATCTATTGGGGAACCCGCCACTCAAATGACGTTGAACACTTTCCACTATGCTGGTGTGTCGCTGAAGAACGTTACTTTGGGTGTGCCTCGTTTGAAGGAAATTTTGAACGTGGCCAAGAATATCAAGACGCCGTCGTTGACGATTTATCTTGACAAGGATATCGCCGCCGATATCGAGAAGGCCAAGGTGGTACAAGCTGCCATCGAACATACCAACTTGAAGGGGGTCACCGCCTGTACTGAGATCTACTACGATCCCGATCCCAGATCGACGGTGATTGAAGAAGATTATGATACTGTGGAAGCGTACTTTGCCATTCCCGATGAAAAGGTGGAAGAGCTGATTGATCGTCAATCGCCTTGGTTGTTGCGTTTGGAACTTGACCGTGCTAAGATGTTGGACAAGCAATTGACCATGTCTCAAGTTGCGGAAAAGATCACCGAAAACTTTGGCGAGGACTTGTTCGTCATCTGGTCAGATGATACTGCCGACAAGTTGGTTATCCGTTGTCGTGTGGTCCGTGATCCTAAGCAATTGGATGAGGATATCAATGCCGAAGAAGATCAAATCTTGAAGCGTATTGAAGCCCACATGTTGGAAGAAATTTCGCTTAGAGGTATCAAGGGTATCACCAGAGTGTTCTTGGCTCAAGAAGATGCTCCCTTCATTAAGCCCACGGGTGAATTCTCCAAGGAAAAGGAATGGACTTTGGCCACCGATGGTGTCAACTTAGCTGAGGTCATGCAAGTTGAAGGCGTCGACTACACTCGGGTTCGTTCCAACAACTTTATTGAAGTGTTGCAAACCTTGGGTATTGAAGCTTGTCGTGGGGCGTTGTTTAAGGAATTGAAGGACGTCATTGAATTCGGTGGTTCCAAGGTGAACTACCGTCACATGGCATTGTTGATTGACGTCATGACTTCCAGAGGTCACTTGATGGCCATCACCCGTCACGGTATCAACCGGGCGGACACTGGTGCGTTGATGAGATGTTCGTTCGAAGAGACGGTGGAAATCTTATTGGAAGCAGGTGCTGCTGCCGAATTAGATGACTGCCGTGGTATTTCCGAAAACGTCATGCTTGGGCAAATGGCTCCTCTTGGTACCGGTGCCTTCGATGTTATGGTTGATGACAACATGTTGCAAGATGCTCCTGGCATCATTGAAGCTGGTGAATACGAGGATGGTGGTGCCACGCCGTACCGTGACTACGACTTGGAAGACGACAAGATTCAATACGACGATGGTGGTGCATTCTCGCCGATCCATACTGCCCAAGTGGGTGGTGATTCAGGTGGACTCACCTCGTATGGTGGTATGCCGCTGTCTCCTGGTGGGGCTACTTCGCCATTCAACTACCCCACGTCGCCCCTGTTCCTGGGTGCTACTTCTCCCGGTTATGGCGGCGTGTCGTCGCCTTCTTACAGTCCGACCAGTCCTTCGTACAGCCCGACATCGCCGTCGTACTCGCCTACGTCACCGCTGTACAGTCCCACGTCGCCGTCATACTCGCCGACGAGTCCTCTGTACAGTCCGACTTCGCCTTCGTACTCGCCGACGTCGCCTTCATACTCGCCAACTTCGCCTTCGTACAGTCCTACCTCGCCGCTGTATTCGCCAACCAGTCCCCTGTACAGCCCTACTTCCCCGCTGTACTCTCCAACCAGTCCCCTGTACAGTCCCACCTCGCCGTCTTACAGTCCGACTTCGCCGCTGTACTCACCCACGTCACCGTCGTACAGCCCCACGTCGCCACTGTACAGTCCGACGAGTCCTTCGTACAGTCCCACCTCCCCGCTGTACTCCCCAACTTCGCCTTCGTACAGCCCGACGTCGCCGTCTTACAGTCCCACGTCACCACTGTACTCGCCGACGTCGCCTCTGTACTCGCCTACTTCGCCGCAGTATTCGCCTACGTCCCCGCTGTACAGTCCTACTTCACCCCTGTACTCTCCCGGGTCTCCGCAATACTCCCCTCCCGGTGAAGACGATGAAGAAAAGAAGGATTAATTGTATTATAAACATTTTTAAGTTCAAAATCTCGGTAATAAATATAATTATAGCGAACAGATAACAAACTATGGCCGTATGTGCTAAATAAGAGATAACTCACCGAAATTATGAACCTTCCCTTGACGCCAATTATTTATTAATTGCATTTATCATCTATCTTCAACTACCACTAATAGTCGAACAACCCATCGTCGTTGTTTGCCCACTCGTCTTCAGCCTCACTCCAATCCAGGCCACTGTCATCGTCGGAGTCGGTATCGGATTCATCACTATCGTCCTTATCGCTAATGGCAATGCCTTCCAACAGCAACAACTTCAAGTTTTCGTTCTTAGCCACGGTGCCTTGAGGAACTTCGTGTGTCAGCTCAACATTACACAGCGTCAATTTGGACTTCAGTTTGATGAGACAATGAGCCCCTATTATGCAGTTTTCCAATTGAACATCGTTTTCAATGGTGACGTTGTCGAGAATTATACACCCGGTGAGCTTGACACGTTCGCCAATATTGCAACCACTGCCGATTGCCAGCCGCTTAACAGCAGAACGCAGACCGATATGGGTCTCTTCGCCGACAAACGAATCGATACCGATATTGGCCGCCTGCTTATCCTTAGGTTGTCCGGCACCACTCTTGCCGACTTCAGCCGCCTTCAACTTCATGAAATGACGATTAGCCTCGGTCCACATGGCAAGGGTGTTGCAACGGATAAAGGTGGCCTGTTGGGGAATGACGAAAATCCCCACAGTGTCCTTAGGTTGGGAATGCTTCCACGACCGTCTTGCCAAATCCCGCACTACCTTGAGCATTGAATGGGTTTGGAGGTACACATCATCGAATTTAGGCTCTTCCAACGCTTTGAAGATAGCAGCGCTACCAAAGAAAATCAGTGAGTTGAGCAATGTGGTCAGAATGATGGTTTGGGGATAGCGCCACGTCATTTGCGAGCGCAAGGGCAACAGCTTGTGGAATTCAATGTCCTTGGTGGTTTGGACGTCCAACAAATGGTCATCGTCGCTGTACATGGTGTACAACTTAGCCAGCTTGTGCTTCTTATCCTCCACTTCGAGGGTTTGCTTGTGGAACACAGCCAACCCGAAATCACTGTCACCACGATTACGGTATTGCTCAATCAACACTTGCGGGGGTAAATCGGTAATAAAATCACAGGGTAATACGACGAAGTGAGGTGATTTTATGTGGGGTGCAAGTTGGTGGAAAATCGCCCCCAGCTCGGGACAATCGTAGGCCTGTAAGTCGATATCCAACCGCTCCACCAGCTTGCAGTAGGTATCAACACTTTCCTGGACCAAAGTCAACGCTTCCTCGGGACACACCACGGTGACCTTTGCGAAGAATGCCTTGGTGCAAAAGTCAAGGGCATAATGAATCATGGGCTTGTTGGCAACAGGCAAAAGAGGTTTGGGGAACCCTGCCAGTCGCTCCTGGGAAAACGGAGCCAACTGCTTCCCTGGCCCACAAACAATGATTGCGTGGAACTCCATACTGGCGGTATGATGTGTGAGAAGAGGTGAGTCGCACGAAGAGTGATGGCTTCCGATATGATCTGAATGAAATGTGAATTCACCACCTAGATATGTAGTGGCTATCTCATTCTAGCATAGTAACATGCCTGATTATTGTATGTGATAAAAATGATTTAAATAGTGGTCTTGTGACGTGAGTCAACGCCAAAAATTTGTGACTAGCGCTTTTGAAAGGTACCCAACCACCACTAGATCACCACCTTACTAACCAATTGATTACTTGATTCGAAGTGTGGTCATAGACCTGTTTTGCTAGCTTCTTTTTTGTCTTTTTGGGTTGCATAGATTACCTGAATTGTCGCCTCATTCATTGTAGACGAGAAAGGGCCCTATTGTCAGATTGGGCATTAAATATAGTCCGAGGTCGTCATTGTAATTGGTCACCTGGCCCATTCGTGAGAGTTGTGATATTTTTCAGCGTTCGTTTTGTAAACTGTAGATATTTGTGTACGGCTCTATATGATACTGAGCACCGAAATCAACAACCCCTCACTTTGACTATGGCACGGCCCAAGTCCAAGGGGTGCAACAACTGCAAGAGGTTGAAGATTAAGTGCAACTTAGCACAACCCCTGTGTGAATACTGTGTCTATACCAATAAGGTATGTGATTATACGGCAGTGGCCACCTCGCCTGTTCGCCAAAATGTGTTCATTATGCATACAAACAATAAGGTAAAGAAGCCTCGCAAAAAGTCCAAACCAATCGATTCCAAAGTTACGTCGGTAATAACGCCCCCGAAGACGCCAATGATTTCTTCCCCGATCACCCCCACGACGGTTTCGTCACCTATTTCCATTCAATCACTTCTTCTGACCCCTTTGGCGGGCCATTTGGTGTCAGAAGAACCATTCGATGTGGTATCACCAAGAATCATCAGTACTCCCAACACTCCTGCGGAGTGTAGTCTCAATAGTCCATCAAAGTTGATGGGAATCTCGCCATTTGAGTTTAAACTTCTACACCACTTTGAGAACTGGACGATGGATAGAACTTACATGTCAACCGATGTTCGCCAAAGATTTATATGGGAATGGGCGATGCCGAGGTATTTGCTTGAGCTGGAAATATTGAAGATTTCGGTATTTGCTTATTCAGGAATGTTACTACTTCAAAAGCACAATCCTATGTACTTGCTAGGAGATACATTACACCCTCCCAACCTTGAAGATGAAATGTTAACGTTATATGAGTTTGCTTTCACCAATTTTGAGACCCAAATGAAACACATTAACAAGTTGAGTAACAAAATTAAAGCCGGTGAGACAATCAATGATTTGGAGGCAATTTCGTTTGTTATGAGTACAAATATCATGGTTTCAGTGTTTGCAAGACACTCACAGAGAACGATGCCGTTGATATCATTTGATAGATCTCAACAGGACTTTCATAGTCTTTGCCGTGAGATGAAACGAATTCTCACCATGTGCTGGCCTATTTTGAGAAGGGAATCTCATGCTGCTATAATCCCCTCGTTAGTAAAGAACATTGACTATCCAATACTACCAATGTTTCAACAAATTCTTAATGACTTAGACGTGCTGCCTCCCGAGGTGCTTAGAGGCAAAAAGAACGATGGAACGGATGATATAGACGCGCTTCGAGATTCCATTCTTGTATTAAACTCCCAAGTTCAGCAATGTGAAGAGGTATCTTCAGAAGTGCCGATTCATCGTTTCCAATACTTTACCGAGGATTCGTTTTGGCAACAGGTTTACAACGAAAACTATTTTGCCCTTAGGATATTAAACTTGTTTTGTGCTTATATGGTGATGCTTCAAAATTACTTCTTGAGGGACCGTAACATGTGGATTGATTTTATGAATTGGTTTCACCAAGAAAGTTTGTTTAAGTTCGGAAAGTTTTACTATGATGAAGATGAGCAATTATATCAGAAGGTGGTCACTAATGGGTACACAGCAGGATATATGGATTTGTGGAAATTGAATATGGTATAGCGTTATATATTACAACATTATAAAGGAGTGTTATCTGCGATAGAGACGTGGTTATAATTGGGAGGAGTTGATTCATCAGGCGGAACTCCCAATATACTTACCCGCAACACCAGAATGCGAGAACGAGCTTTGAGCTCGAGATAAAAACCATCGTAAGCTGCATCAAGCCGCTGAAATGATTGTGGGATGAATAGCTCGAACTTCGTAACTGATGGTTGAAGCCGGCGCTGTAACACTTTCTGCCATCCTGCAAGCGGAATGGCATCGGATTGTGGTGCTAATAACGGCAGTGAACACTGTAGTTCATTGTTTTCACGATAAGAGCGTTTTCGATAGTCTTGAGGTAACGCACACACGGCAATGTCCGACAAAGAAGATGCTTGTGGATCAAGCTCAATCACAATTTTCTTTGGTTTCATAGGAATTGTCAGAATTGCTAAAGCACAGTACTCCGAATCACAACGCCACAGTTTATCGTTCGCTAAGAGAGTGTTTTTTGGGTCATTCCAAGGATGGGCTTTAAATTGATGGCGTAGCCTGTGCCACAACAGTCGTTGAAACATGTTCCAATCAGTAAGGTACCACATGATCGACCCCCCGATGGAGGGGTCAGCAAAATTATACCACTCACCCGTGGGTGGCAGGAGTTGAGTCGCCATTCCTTCCAACTTGTCTTGTGCGGCTTCAAGAGTATCAATTACTTCGATGACCTGGTCAACATACTTTTCCAGTGTTGGTATAGCGGGAGCTGGTGGTATTCGTTCAGGAAGACGAGGAGCGTCAGCCTCCGGGGGATGAGTGGGGGGCAGGTTGCGAGACATTCCCGATGTTGATGACAGCCACTTGAACGAGGGGATATGTGTGTTGGTAGATGGAAAAACGATAAGGGCAACCAATAACAGTAACAAAGTTCCCCACAACTTCCAGTCGACTTGATCTTTGGGTCGATTGCATGGAATAAACTCCAGGACCACCGTCGAGGTGAGCGCATCGGGCTTGACGCTATTTAGGTCATCGTAGCAATTCTCCCATTCGGTAACGTAGAATTCGTCATCCTCACTTGCCATACCGAGGGCGTCGGTCATGGCTGGTGTCAAAACTAGCGGTTGGCAATGGCTTTGGGTTCGGGATGAATATATGTTTGATTAGAGTTACAGAGTACACATTACGCGTGTTTTTAATTATGTAATTGATTATGTAAGCATTCATTTTGGGTACGCTCCACACAAATTGGAAGATGACGACCATAACATAACGATTACTTCGGTGACAATTATTTAGAGTAGAGTCGAACTGTGATGGTTATTCCCGAACCAAATTCGGAATTGGTATAGATTTTTTTATGGATATTAATGAAACGTTGCTCAAAACGACAGTTCTGACTTTTAGTCGCAGCTTAAGATGCCCCAACACTACACAGTAGAAGAAATCGATACACCAAAAGAGGGAATATTAATCAGTTCAAGTTGTATCGCAAGGGCCATCAGTCATCAAGAATCGTTAGAGTAGAGCAAACTAAAAGTACAGGTTTTGGTAGTGTCATTTACGGTTAGATGAGACGTCTCGTAATGCTCAAGCCACTTTTCTTGTTGAAAGCGCACTTTTCACTTCAATCACCATGGAGGCCTACACTGAGATTATTGAACCCTCTCGGGTATCACACTGTCTCGGGCTTCATTTCATTCTGCCCAGTGTAGAGCATCTTGTGGTGGCCAAGGACACGCTTCTCCAGCTCTTTGAGCCCGTGTCTACTCCCGATGGGCCACCCAAGCTCAAGCTCGTCGACCAATACAAACTCCATGGATGCGTCACCGACCTCAAACGCATCAAGACCGTGGAACTGGACTTGGATTATCTCATTGTGCTGACCAAGTTTGCCAAATTTTCCGTTGTCAAGTGGGATGCCAATGCCCACCAGATTTCTACAGTATCACTTCACTACTACGAGCAAGCGATGCAAAAGTTGTCCATGGAGACGCTTTCACGATGTGAACTTACAGTGGAACCTACCAATTCATCGGTTGCTTGTCTCAGATTCAAGAACTTGATGGCTTTCCTTCCATTCATTGTGGAAACCGACGATGATGATGACATGTTTGACGACGACAGACCCGTGGTCGCGAATCCAACCGCACAGCAAGAAGTGTTTGATCCTTCTTTCATTGTTGACGCTAATACGTTGGACCTGCTGCTAGGCGATCTCATTGACCTTCAGTTCTTATACAATTATAGCGAACCCACGCTCGCGTTTCTTAGTCAAAAGCAGTACACGTGGGCGGGTATGTTACCGAAGATCAAGGACAATATTACCTATACTGTTCTTACCCTCGATGTAGCGCTGAAATCGACGGTGCAAGTGTTGAAGATTGACAACTTGCCATATGACATTGATCGCATCGTCCCATTACCTGCACCCATGAACGGGTCGTTACTCATTGGATGTAATGAATTAATCCACGTTGACAATGGTGGCATTGTAAGACGTATTGCCGTCAACGAGTTCACGCTGAGCTGTACGGTATCTACGAAAAACTACACCGATCAAAGCCTGTTCAAATTGCGGTTGGAGTACTGTAGCGTGGCCCCTGTACCCAACGAAAGCCGTGTGTTGCTCATAACACACGATGGCGACCTGTTCTATATCAACTTCGAGTTAGACGGCAAGGCGATTAAAAAAATGATTTTGGAGCGTGTAAGCGACTCGACAGATGACCTGGCACTCAAAGTGATCCAACCAGGTGAGATAACGCTGTTGGGCAAAGAGGCACTTTTCATTGCCAGTGGCAGTGGTGATCTGAGATTAGTCAAATTTCGCCCGCAAGGAGCTGCCAAACTTGATGGAGCAAGTGTCGCCGAAGCTACAAACGAAACCCCCACAAAAAAGAAGGATGATGAAGACGGCATATATGACGATGATGAGGACTTATATGGCGACGATGATGCTCCCCAAGCACAACATGGAGGACTCGTTGCGTTAGATTGGACGTTAGCTGACACTCTCGTCAATTTGGGTCCTTTGCTGCTGTTCACCCTTGGATTTTCGTCGACTGAAAAACACAAGTGTAATTTACCTAATCCTCAGTTCAAGGAGATTGCCGTGGTTGCAGCGCTGGGTAACGGACCCAACACCTCATTGTCGGTGATGACTCCTTCACTTCCGATGTCGATTAAACTGTCGCTTACATTTTCTCAGGTTAACCGAATGTGGACCATCAATCAACAGTTTCTTATTACATCTGATGATGTCAATCAAAAGCTGGAAATCTTTCAAATCGATAAGAAGTACGCTCGACTTAAGACTCGTGACTTCAAAAATGACGAAACCACCATTGCCATTCATGAGTTAGATGGGGGTAAGTACATTTTACAAGTAACGCCACGCCTGATTGCTCTTTATACCGAAAAATTCAAGCGCGCCTTGGATTTATCGCTGGAGATTGGAGAGCTGGAGTGTGTGACTTCTTATATTCGTGACGAATTCTTGATGGTGTTCTTGGCTCTGGGTGTGGTGAAGATTTTGCTGATAAACACGTACAACCTGACCTACACTACGATTGACATTCCCGAAATTCTTGGTCTGACAATCATCACTTCCGGTTACATTACCAACTCACATCTTTTGAATGTTGTCTCTAAAGACGATAGCGTTCTTAAACGAGGCATCAAGCGGGCAGCTCTGGGAGCTACCAAATCCGAAAGTGTTGATCTCGGCCGCAAGCAAAAGACATTCATTCTCGTCACCGCCGATAACCGCATTGTTGCATTTACCAGACAGCATGAAAACAAGTGCTACCAGCTTAATGATACTTCCCGAATGCTGGAGCATTTGGTACTTGCTAAATTTGACACCAAGGATCAAGAACCGGACCCTAATATTAAGCAGGTCATTTTCAATGACTTGGGTGATCGTTGGCATAGTGAAGAGTACATGACAATTTTGACAGTGGGGGGTGAAATTATCTTGTATAAGCTCTACTTTGATGGAGTCAACTTTAGATTCATCAAGGAACTGGACTTGAAGATGACGGGTGCCCCATCCAATGCTTATCCCGAAGGTACTGCCGTTGAGCGGAGATTGGTGTACTTTGCTGATATTAACTCTTACACTGCTATCCTTGTCACCGGTATTATCCCATTCTTCATCCTCAAGTCAATCCATTCGCCCCCCAGAATTTTCCGTTTCACCAATATGGCGGTGGCATCGGCCGCTCCCTACACCGACCACAGAATCAAAAATGGGCTTGTATGGCTCGACGTTCGTCAAAATGCACGCATTTGTCAGTTGCCGTTGGATAACATGATCTACGACTTTGAATGGCCAGTTCATCGCATCCCGATCATTGGCGAGCTGATTAATGGCATTAACTATCATGAAACCCTGCAGTGTTACGTGGTCCTGACAGTTAAACGCATACCCTACAATGCTATTGACGAGGAACACAATCCTATCGTTGGCACCGACCCCGAAAAGGAACTGGCTGCGTCTTATCAGGGGCTGGTCAAATTAGTTTCTCCCATTAATTGGCTGGTAATCGACCAGGTTGATCTCGAACCGAATGAGGTGTGTATGAGTGTCAAACTGATGGTGGTGGACGTGGGACTGCTGCTGACTAAGTTTAAACTGAAGAAGGAGGTGGTGGTATTTGGTACGGGGAGATATCGTATGGAAGATTTGGCATCAAATGGTTCGTTCTACGTTTTCGAAATCGTTGCGATTGTTCCCGAGCCTGGTCGTCCCGAAACCAACCATAAGTTCAAACAAATGTATCAAGAGTCTACTAAGGGGGCGGTGACGATGGTCGGCGATGTTTCCGGTCGATTCCTTGTCGCTCAAGGTCAAAAGATCATTGTTCGTGACGTGATGGATCTGGGGGTGGTATCAGTGGCATTCATTGACTTGCCAACTTATGTGGCGGAAGCCAAACTGTTTGGTAATTTGATCGTCTTTGGTGACTCACTCAAGCTGGTGTGGTTGGTGGCGTTCGACGCTGAACCGTTCCGAATGGTAATGCTTGGTAAAGATTTGAGGAAATTGGACGTTACTTGTGCCGACTTCGTTTGCCATGAGGACGAAGTCCATATTGTGGTTGCTGATAACAATAACGTGTTACTGGTACTTCAGTATGATCCTGATGACCCAGCACTGGCTAACGGTCTGGTGTTATTAACGCGGGCCAACTTTGCGGTTAACTCATTCGTACTGGGGCTTCGATCAATGCCCAATCAAATCGCTACATTCGACAGTGAAGCTAATGAAATTCGGTACCGTTTAAGTGGTGACTGGAAGACGATTGGCTGTTGCGGCAATGGGCTGGTGTTTGCGATGACGCCATTAAGTGAAGACACCTATCGTCGACTCTACTTGTTGCAACAACAGATGACCGATAAGGAATATCATGCATGTGGTTTAAACCCTCGACTCAATCGTTGGCATAGTCGCGATGGTGCCGCAGACGTCAATCAAAAGCCCGCCATTGACGGTGATGTTATCCGGTACTTTAAGCGGCTTACTAACGACCGTCGCGACGTAATTGCTACGAGAGTGAGCACCGTGGGCAACCCCCAGGAGATATGGCGTGATTTGATCCACTTGGAGCAAGTAGTGAACGTCTTATAATGATCATAGTAATTTTAACCAAGGAAAATAAATATTACGCAAGGCTAGTGTGACTTGCTAACAATTTATCACGATTTTTGTGCAATTGTCCTCCGATGCCTGCATTGGAGATCCAGGGACAGCTACGTCAATGGAATGGTCGATTTGCTCGAATCTCGCATGTACATTTCCAAATCTTTCCCCTGATCTATAACCGTTTTTAGTAGATCGATATATACTGATCGTACTGTATAGGGTCGATCAAATGGCACCCCCTGGTAGATTTCCGAGGTCACTAACAGCTATGTAAATTTAGGAAAAGAGATTCTTAAATAGAACTCTACTTAAGCAGTATCGTAGGGCCAATTGAAGAGAGCCATGATAACCATTTAGTTAACCGGTAATCTTCGCGCCTGCGACGCGCCTTCCACGCACACCGAAAAACCCAATAGGCGACCACCCATCCCCACAGCTTATGGTGAACCAACGGAAGAAGCAGGTGCTGTTCCATGACGACTCGCCTACGCCCCCGGCCACTCCCGAGCCTCGAGGGTCGCCAATGCCTACGGTGAAACGGGGGTGGCTTGCCATTCCCTTCCACCACTTGGCGGTGCTTGCGTTTATGTTTAGACAAGGTCTCACTACGTCGGTGCAAACGACGTTACTCCGGGGTCTCTTTACGCTTATTCCCCTCCAAATGGCCTACAATTACATTATTGTGCTTAATACCAATAGCAATACCAAAAAGGCCAAGGACAATGATAACATTTCCCTTCTCGTTATCGGGGCGGTGTTGGTGTCGCTCGCGATGCTGGGTCCCCTCCACGTTTGCCTGGTGTTATTCGGAGCTCCCGTATTTGCCTTCTGGAAAGAAACGGCGTTGTTTGCTGCTCATTTGGCCTTGGTGGCTCTTGACCCGCTCCTAGTCGAGTTTAAGTTTGATTTTGGCCGGTTGCGGGGGATCTTTGGTACCGATGCTGCGATTCGGACGTTGGTGGGGAACCCGGTGGTGGCGCTGGCGCTTGGAGGATTTATTGGTGCCTGGTTAGGCGTGTTGCCAATTCCGCTCGACTGGGACCGACCATGGCAACAATGGCCCATCACCTTGGTGGTTGGCCTGTATCTTGGCACCGTCGCCGGAGGCTTAGTGTCGTTGGTATTGTAGATTATTCAACCTAATAGCATAGACCACATGACTCAGGTAGATGACTCCGGACTCAGATCGTCCGTCCCCACTTCCCCGCTATAATGGCATTTTCCAGCATCGGACATATGCTGCCGATTACTGACAGAAGAATAGTGCTGGGCAATTGTACCACAGCAAGTCAATTCCTCGACTGAGCAACATAGGTATGCATGGTGATTCTCCGCGTCGGAGGACAGGCATTCAATTGACGTAATTTCGTAGGCCGAAGAGATAATGTTGCCCTCCCCTCCCTTGTGGTATGAACCCTGGACTCTGATCCCGCCAGCTATTTAAATGGTGGTAAAAGACTAATTTACTAGAATAATTACCCTTCATGCTGGACTTCAACGACAAATTCCCCACTAGCCCCAACCCCGTGTACATCCCCCTCAAGTCGCTGGACAAGTCGCTTTTGACGAGCGGTGACCCCCAACCTTTGGAGCTCGCCAAGTTGTTTCCGGGCAAGACCGTGGTGTTCACCGCTGCCCCTGGCGCCTTCACCCCCACGTGCACTCAAGCTCATATCCCCGACTACTTGAAGCACGAGAAGCAATTGAAGGAAAAGGGTGTTGCCCGGGTGGTGGTCCTTTGCCAAAACGATGCCTTCGTCATGAACGCTTGGGCTAAGGCCGAAGGTTACAGCGACGACGAAAACTACTTTGTGTTTGCCACTGACCCCGAACTTGGTATTTCCCATCAATTGGGCTCGGACTACACCTGTGACTTAAAGGACAAGGGTTTGGGTGAGCGCACTCTGAGATGGACCGCCATTGTCAAGGATGGCAAGATCCAATTCTTGGGGGCTGAACCTGATGGCAAGTACGGTAACGTTGTGGGCATCAACCACATCTTGAACCGCATTTCGTCGTCGTAAATTTGCAGGTATGATTATATGAATAAATGAGATAACTACCACCCACTCGTAATTGCTACGTCGACGTAGGTCAAACCTTAGACAATACCGGACAATGTCTTCACAGCGGTGGAGCAATTGATGCTTGTGGTACAATACTTAGTATCTACACCCAATCATACACTGGCTACAGGATACCCCTGTGGTAGACGATTCGCAACACGTGACCTGCTACCGCCAAAGGTACAAAACGCTAAATAAAGTAGATTACGCGCTAGACTCGACTAAGGCTGGAGACGGCAAGCATACCGTGTTCATTAACGTTCATTATTCTATTTCAATAGGGAGGGAATTGCTCCGCCATTTCGGGCACAGCTTGTTCTAACGCCGCCGCGTCGAGGATCATCACCGACAACTTGGGGTCAATACCGTGCTCGCTAAACACACGACGAGAGTCGGTTTCCTGCTTGTGGTTGGTGTAATCCAGGTAAATGTTGTACTTGGCGTGCTTTTCTAATACCATGTCTTCGTAATGAAAGTAATCGGTTTCATTTTCAATCGCTTGGGGCTTTTGCTTCTTCAGCTTTTGCTCATCGGGGATTTGAGCCGCCACCACGTTGTAAATCTTGGAAACAATGATGAAGTAGTCATATTTGAGGTCGTGCTCGGCCATCTCTTCGAGCAACATTTTGTACAAGGGAGGAGTGACTTCAACGGGCATGTTGATCAATCTTTCGCTGAAAATCCAAGCAACCTTCTTCTTTGAGTCCTTGGCAAGCACCTTGCGCAAGAACATATTGAGTTCGGTGTGCTTCTGGGTCTTTTCCACCAAGTAGTCCATCACCTGCTTGACACACGGCTGCAGTTGTTGGGCATCGATCACCAGAATCATCGCAAACGGATCCAGCTCCTTACCATCGGTCTTGATGGTGGTACCCACGGTATCCTTGGTGAGAATGACATCGGCAAGGCCCAGCACGTCAAACTCGCTGCCATCATCACCAAAGAGTTGACGCAACAACATCTTCGTGGCGTGGAAATCGACCTCAGGGTTGAGATTGAAGAAATCAAAGTCAACATCGACGGTTTCCTGTTCAGTTTGTTCAACCTCCTGGTCCGACTCGTCCGTGGAGCTCACGTCAATGTCCAGTTCTTCGTCAACCTTTCTCTTCATGATGGGGATGAGATGCGCACTATTCCCGGAGTACAAAAGATATAAACCGGGGACCAACGCGATCTCACCGCCTACGGCGATGGGCCTTTAGACGGTACTAATTTAGTATTGATCTATGTAGGGTATATCCATGGAGCGAGACGTCTGATAAGAAATCAGTTATGTTTTAAGTGTACAAGTAGCTATGGGTCGTTTGCTTATCTATAGCCTGGACTACCAGCGTCTAAACCAGCTGCCATTTTACATGATGGTGCACTTTTCATCACGGTATTTGTCACGCTTGCGACGCAGCAGCCGTGACGCCTTCTTCAGCTTGCTTCGACCCAAAAACCCTTGTCTTTCGCGCATCCCGTTATCATCGACCATTTCCACTTTGCTATGGTGATTCTGGTTCGATGTAGTCTGAGTTGAGGCAGCCGGAGCCGACACGGTCGTCAGCGTCGCCGCTGGGTGTCGAGGCGTATTGAGATTAATATCGGGAATGGTGTTGGTGGATATCATTTTGTGGTCACCACTCCATTGAGAGTTACGACGGAACTGTGGACTCATGGTCACTTCAGAATCACCCGAGGCACCAATTCTTGGGAGCTCCTTGTAGTAGTTATGGTCTTTGTCGGGGACGTACCAATAGTAGCGGTTGCGAACATCAACAAACGAGGGATCGGTCGGGGGAATATCAGGCATAGGTATACTTGAATTACTTGCCAGCGATTCACGCCGCGACGGTTGGTCGTTGGCTACGGCCAAAAGGGAAGTGCTGCTCAATTGGGGACCCAGTAAGATGGGAGAGAGATCGCTCCAGTACTTAGACTTCGAACCGTGTGGGCGAACGATTGGTAAATGCAGCTCGATACGTTCCTCCAGAGGATCATCGGGCAGCACCAAACGGTAAAATAGAATGTAAGGCCACTCAACGTCAAAGATTTCCTTGAACGTTTTCTCCTTGATGCGGTGTTTCTTATTCATGTCATCGAAGAGTAACCATTTCGCCAGGTAACCTTCTTCAAGCGTCAACGACGTATTATTGTTGTCCCGGCGAGTAGCAGCAACAAAATGGCCGGAACTGATCAGGGTGCCACGATGACACACTGCCAGCTCAAGAATGAGCTTGTAGTTATTCATATCATAGTTGTCGTCCTCTGCGACGAATTGAGGTAAGTTAATGACAGGAGGGATAACGACCCGACGTTTCAGACGGTTGGCAGTGGAAGTACCTACGTCGTATTCATACCGCTTCAAGCAAATGGGAAGAATCGGCCGGCGATTAACAAATTCTTTGGAATTCTTAGCGGTACCGTCAGTATCGTTGTCATCGGTGTAGAACGGGAGTAAACGCAAGAACATCCATGCTGGTAAACTTACCTCATGGATCAGGGTAGCTCGACCGCGAATCGTCAGGGCATCATCGTTATATATGGGGCCAGTTGTGGATGAAGTAGGAGCAGCAGGAGACTCCAGCCAGATCGAAAGCGTCAGCGAGCGAGTGCGAGGTAACTCACCCCGAATCGGTTCCTTGAATATTGAACTTCTCGAAGGTTGCAGCTTCATTGACAGGCTTGAAGTAGGAGCCACTCCTTCGATTACTTCAATGCGATCAGTGGTGGCTCGACGCTCGAGTTCACGTTTGACGCTAATAGAGTTATTGAAATAATGCTCAAGACATTCTTCAAGGAGAATTTCGTCAGGCTCTTCATCTGATTCCGAGCGTGTTGATACGCGACCAAGTTCCTCGGTGACTTCGGTGATGGGCGCCTCCGCATCAGCATCTAAAGGAGGAGGGGGTGGTGATGTATTTGGGGAAGGAGTCACTGCCTTTTCGTCAGCTATACGAGGCACGGACGTTTCGCGCAATGGAGAGTTATCCTCGGGAATCAGCACAAACAAAAGCCGTTCCTTACTGATCTTTTGGTCATCCTCCTTGCTGAACTTACCGCCGTGTTTAATATCGATTTTGAATGTAAGCAATGGCATATGCAATATTTCCGTGAGGAACACAAATAGGGCTGCCAGGTCCTGTTGGGTGTGAGATGTCGCTTCGGTGAACCCGAGTTTAGTGAGAATCTCACATATCTGGATGGTAACATCGGTGGTGATTAGGTTACCCAGACGTAATAATGTGGTGTACACTCTGAGCAAGCCGCTCAACTGGTCAACGAGCTTTTTGTTGGGGGAGTTAACATGAGCGTTGCTGATGAACAATATCGGTTCAAAAGCCTCCATGTTAGCGAACATAGCAAAGAGTAATGCATCCAAGTAGCACATGACGTTTTCCCAATTCTCTGCCCCTTGGTATATAATGGCATTGCCTCGTTTGTCGATGGGGCTGTTGGTCAAAAAGTAGCCTTCACTGGCCAGTTGGAAAAAGCGGATAAAATGAAATGCTTTGACGACATCACCATCAACAAACGGCAGTTTCAAGATGGCGCAGGTCTCGGTGTGTGATGGCACCGGAAGGCCCAACTGGTCGAAGTACAGGCGGACGGTGGTAACTGACAGCGAGTAGTGGTGGTACTTTTTGGGATTGACGGGCAAGCATCCGTGTGACTCACCTACCAGCATCAGCCGGTAGTTATCTAGATACTGGCGCCAGAAGTCCTCATCGAATACCGACGAGGAAGGGGCCATTGTGGCACTGGTGTCGGGGGGTCGCGAATGTGGAGTCGCGGTGGCGTCTCCGTCATGGGGGTCACTATGACCGTGGTGTGGTAGTGGAAGTGCTTGGATAAGCGGTAGCGGGGAGATCGATTTGATACTCCCTAAACGGTGGGGGTCCATGGTAACAGGGTGTTGGGTTTTCGGATCGGTGTTATTTGAGAAGTATATATTGCCATGCACATAGGCACATGACAATAGGAGGGTGATAGTCACGAGTGGACCGGACCGGCATCTAAGCGACGGAAAAACCACAAAAGTCGGTTAAAGTGGAGTATGTAATCGGCGATGACATAATTTGGTGCCGAGCCTAATCTGCGGCGGCTTCCGTTAGGTCCGACGGCTTCGTACTATACGAGTATTTACGTTGTTCATGGAATTTGAACCAGGGCAAATGAGGCAACCTTTTTTCTAGTTTCGGGATTAATCGTGATTGGTGGCATTGTCATAAGCTTGGAATACGGAGATCCACAGTTGACCATGACCGGGTGTTGACGATGACCTTGAAGATAAGCGCGATGATGTGGTGGAAGATTGTAGCTATTGACTTCATGAGTGAATTAAAAACATGATCATCTCTAACATTGACTTTACCATTCATTTACAGGTTAGATCTCTATCACATTCAGGACCACGATCTGATTATTTCAATGCCGACGTCGATAATACTTTGTCGTTGATCGACGCCATTGTCGGAAATACTCACGTTATCGGAAGTGGCGGCGCTACCCCATTAAAACGCGTTACGCGTTCCCACTTACGGAGAGTTCACGGCCAAATGACACCGGACACCCCACTACCATCGATGCTGCAGAAGCTCCGAGATCTATTCGGTGACTCTCCACTGACTCAAACTCCATATATTCCGCCCGCGTTGACCAAATCTGCCGCAGTTCATCAGCGCAAGCGGCCTCGTCATATTGCCCTTGATATCCATGACGATGATACATTGATCTCTACGTCCCAGCCTTTGCGGGTTCAGCCTGATTATTTACCACTGACAATTGCAACGACCAATACAGATAATGGGGGTACAGAGAGACACCGCTCAACAGGTCTAGAAAGTCACCTGGACTCTAGGTCGACAAAACAACACCATCGATCTTCAGGAGCACAGGAGCGACTGCAAGTATCATTTACCGAGTCACACCCATCGCCTCGCTTATCAAAGCCTATACATACAGTGGATCATCAAACTCACTCGAAGATATCACTACCTCGCAATGACCAGGATAGTGATCCAACATCAACGACTATTGAGTTCACGGCTGGAATTTCTTCAGGACGACCAGACAAACCTGAGCGGCCACCAACGATATCTCCTTATACTGGTACGAAAGAGCGGGCACGACAACCACCTACGAAGGGACCCGAACCAAACATGATAGAGCGAAAATCACCACCATTGCTGCGACAAATGCCAGGTTACATATCTAGAAGTGAGGTCGAAAAGTTGATATCTAAGTCAATAGCCCCGGTCGTGGCAGAACTGAAAAAGCTACGAAAGGAAGTTGCTCTATTGGAGAACCGCCAAACACAAGCATCTTCTGATGTTATGAAGAAACTTGAAGAGCTAAAAGTGGAAAACAAGACGCTTTGGGATCAAACAAAGACCCAAATGGAGTCGTTCAAGGCGACCATTGATGGTTTCAAGCCGATATTACTTGGGATTCAAAAATCAATCGCCCAAAACAATTCAGAAATTCTTAAGTTTGTTGACAGGTCTGAACCTATTAACCAACAAAGTGAAGCGTTGCAGCTAATGAATAAGGTGCAAGGCCGGGGCAAAGAGCAGTTGGGGGCGATTGACGAAATGACTACAAAATTGGCTGCAGTTTCTCACGAAGTTTCGCTGGATAATGGCCCAACGATGCCACTGTCAAGCGTTTTGGCGCCGGATCTTTCTGGTAAAGACAGGCGCGACGAAGGAACACACAACTTTGCTGAAAGCAACGATTTCCATCAACTCTCGTTAGATTTTGAAGGAGCATCAAACGAGAAGGCCGAACACTCATCCGACCCTTCAGCGGCAAATATCAGCATCCAAGCTGAAGCACCCTTAACATCAAACGGTATTTCTACACACTCACCCGATGTCCCTTCAATGATGGTTGAAAAACCCGTTCAACAAGTTTTGACGTGGCCATCATCAATAGACCCAGCTTTATCGGGTCAATCCTCTTCAATGCAACCAAAGAAAGCAATTGTTATATCAAAGGAGGAGGCAGATCGAAAGGCGGTGATGTATCGTCGTCGCAAGAAGGTCCGGCGAAAGATAGCAGATTATTTTCAGGATGCCATCAAGCTAAAAGCACAAGAGCAAGGCCTCGAAAACTTGCTGGCGGGGCATAACTCGACGAATATCACCCCAATTGTTCAACCTTCCAATTCGTTTGATGAAGCCCCTCAAGGTGAACAAGATACCGTTTCAAAAAAAGCTCTTCAGCTGAAGGCACAGAATGACATCACCGAGTTTGCGGCTTTTACTACTTGTGCTATACAACTGAATGCCTATAATGAAAAAGCCGCTTTGTCTCAGGGTCCAAATGAGTTTTTTGCTAAACTTCGGTGGATGATTGATTACGTCAAATCAAACCTGCAATTTCCTTCGCTCAATGGTATCCCTCCACACCAAGTCCACTCGTGGTTAAGACTTGTATTCTATTTCGCTACCATATTTAATGTGCCGAAAGGTACAAGTTTTACTTGCAACGAATCATGCGAATTTTCAGTTGACCTTTTTGTTACTGACGGAATTGCAGACATTGAGAACAACTGGGCAGCTCATTCCCCCGATTGTCAATATCAACAGAAAGCAATTGACATGTTGGTGGACGTTGATCATGTGGGAAAGCCGATGCATTGGGTAATGGACGAGATAGCAAAAATGGTACCTTTGAATCTTGAACAGTCTCGTATGAAGGAGATATGGAAGCTCACTTTTGATCGTGAATTGAGTGAAGAGGCACTGGCCTATTTGGTTCTGAAATGCCGAAATTAAATTAGTTTGGCTTGGTGCTCTATACAAGGTGTACAAGTAGTTCCTGCTGCGGATGGTGACACTGCATACTTTATTAATGAACAAGACCCACGTAACTAATAGTAAATTTGATAGGACTTTTGAAGTTCTGAAGACCTTTAGGTGATAGGCTTTCGAAGGGTAGGGTCGATTTACATCGTTTACATACCCAGAGGATAAATGACTAATAAGGTTATTTCACAATCGCATATTTGATGGTATATTTGGTACTACTCACCTTGATTTAGTATATAAACCAAGTATTTCAAAATGACGAGTGTTGAATCATGGTGTGGTTGAAGATTTGACTCTCGATCACCTAATTTGCAAACCTTCAAAAATGTTATCAAGCGTCTTGATAATATGAAAGTCGACGAAACTTGACGTAGCCGCTCAAGATATAACATAATGTATATCACAGTCACGGATGTGATTGTTTTTGGGCATTCTTTTATTCAGGTCTAATTATAGAGGCAGAACGAATACGATCGTTTTTCCTGTCCTTATTTGATGATATGTATTCTACCGCCTCAAATTTTGAATACACCATTTACATTTTTTTGGTTAGTGGATATTGGAACCCGGTTAACGTCTAAGTGACTCTATTTCTTTTCTAGGAACAACTTGAACAAGCAATGGTGGCATGAGCAAGAATTTCGTGATTTGTAGTCTCACCTCATGTGAGACTGGCTGCATCAACGTACACCACTCTGCATTTTAAAGTTCATAAGCAGGGTGCAACCGCTCGCCACTAAGCAAGATGACCTCAATTGTGTAATTACTCATCACGATTGAATAGGTATTTTACCTGTCCATTGTTGACCGATAGGCGGGTGATTGACTATGGTCAAATTTATGGTGGTGTTCTTAAAAAAATTACTGGCCTAGGCATAAAAAAATAAGGACGAACCTGTGCCTATGATAATATTTGGTTTGATTGTTATTGACTAATACATGCATCACAAACATTGCTAGCGTTTTAATTAACAAATTTAGTGAAATCTAATCAATCGACACTTATTTCAACAGTAAGTTGCTCAACAGAAGCATTATATAGTACAATTTATCAACCGAATCTCGTCCAGCTGTATACATCGGTCATAGTGGCATTAGGATTTTGGCGCAATCGCTCCAAAACCATCCCGCGTAACGGTTCTTGAAGTCCATAAGCGAAATGTTGCGCAGTTTGCAAAGTGGGACCCTTGGGCCACCAGGCTCTATCAAGCTCAAATCTCAAAATGTACTCACCCACTTCACCCAGTTGTTGTAACGGGGGAGCCGAATGACGACGCCACTTAGAACTACCCCATACTAACTCGAGAGCCTGCTCGAGCTCGGTGTACGAAGGGTCACCCAGTGTCCATTGGGTGAAGTACCACTTAAGTGCCGCACCATCCAAACGATTCTTGACGACAAGCACACGCAACCGATCGTAATCGGATGGCAGAAGGTGGCGTTGGTGATTGGCACACGCCACCTGTGCTCGAAGTAAAAAGTTGGCGAGTTCCTCCTCTAAGATCAATGGTGGGGGCGGTAATGTTACCACTGGAGCCATACCGGGAATAATTGGTGGAGGGGGGATGGTACGAGGTTCTCCCACGAAAGTAAGCGTAAAGACCTTAAGAATGGCGTATAATGCCGCTAGGAGTTCCAGATCGGGAGGCGGCGCAATCTGAGGGAAACCAGTAATAAGCGGAGGGGGCGCCATGGGAACCAAAGAGGCTACTTGATTTGAGGACATACCGGGGGGAGGCGCATATCCATTCACAAATGGAGGCAGAGTTGTACTGTCCGCAAACGAGTAACTAGGATTAACAGGAGCTTCAGACGTTGCGTGTGGGTGACCTGATCCGTCAACAACATTCAACGATTGAGCCGCTGAAGGCTGCGATTCAGAAATCGCCGGAAGTTGCGTCTTAGAAGTCGCCAGCGCATTTTTGGGGGTTTCATTCAGCACTTCTTGGGAATCTAGCTCCTCCTCCGATTCCAGCAGCAGCGGGTCAATGATGGTTTTGCGAGCTCGAGCCGCTCTCTTGGGTCTTTGTCTAGTAGTAGCTCGCAGTTCTTTTCGAGATGATGAACTTTCCGGGACCACTGCCGCTACGCGAGACAGCCGGCGAACCAGGGCTCGAGAAGGCGTAGCTCGCTTACCGCCACGTTTGGACGATACGGGCTTTTTCTGAGTCGCCAGAGGCTTTGTTGGTTGATTCACTTGACGCTTGGGACGACCACCAGTTATAATGTTGGAAGCGTCAATATCAAGCTTGATTAACCGAGTACCCCAACCCTCTTCAGCTCCCGGGGGAGGATCACCACGCTTTAACCTGGACACAGTCGTCGGTGCTGCCAGGGCTGCGGCTGCGGCTTGCGCTGCCGGTCCCTTGGCCTTAGGCGGGCGACCACGCCGCCTTTTCGGGGGAGGTGCCGCCGCCGGATCTGTAGCGGTCGAACCAGCAGACGCCGATTCACTATTTTCACCGGTTTTGCGTTTATGCCCCGATTTGGATACCGCCTGAGATTTTGACAGTCGTCCGTTGGTAGTGGAAGCTGATTTTGACA
This sequence comes from Diutina pseudorugosa, assembly GCA_030580175.1. Taxonomy (NCBI): domain Eukaryota; kingdom Fungi; phylum Ascomycota; class Pichiomycetes; order Serinales; family Debaryomycetaceae; genus Diutina; species Diutina pseudorugosa. The sequence goes on along the minus strand of JAKTSL010000048.1, from coordinate 62,714 downwards.
ACGGAGATGGCGGTATCAGCTCTCTGGCCAGATCATAACCGTCGTCGGACGGCACCGGGGAATGATCGGGGGAAACGAGCGGTAACGGATCGTGCAGCCGAGCCAGTGACGAAGCTGCTGGTGATGGTTTCGCTGCAGCTAGGTTATGTTGAGAGGCTGAACCCTGGGTGGTTGGCGCGGTAGGTTGTGGCTGGAGGGGCGACGCCGAGGTTGGTGCCGAGGTTGAGAGACCTACCGCGGGCGGAGCAGCTGGTTGCGACGGCATTAGGGCTGACGGCATATCCAAGGTCACGGCCCGAGGATTCAATGGCGCTAATTGAGGAAGAGAACCAAAGCCGGGGACGGTGGAGTCAGGCGGATGTTTGGGAAAAGTTGACGCGTTTGGGTCGGACACGACGTTATCGCGGTAAAGGGGAACGGTAGTGGTGGCTGGGGTGTCGTCGGTGTTGACCATTTGGTGCATCTTGAGCACCCCCAGAGCCATCACTGGTGGTGGCAGGGGTCCTGGTAGTGTCGCGGGTATGTTGGCATGCGCCGGATGCTGGGGGTACGGTTGGGTACTCGGGGTGCCAGCACTGGTGATTGGGGCGCCCAGCGGCGACGACATGGGGGGGAGCGACGAAAGCAGGGTGGCGGGGGATGGTGAAGTGCAATGGGGGCGGCCGGAGGTGTATTGATGTCGGGGCAGCGGTTCAAGTTTTTTCCCAATAGAGGATCCCCCAAAGCAAAAGGTGGTGACGTCGGGTTTTTTCTGAAGATTAGCGCTGAAGTCCTTTCAGAATGCAGTCGCTTAACCAGGGGCAGTCGACGTCTTGGGTGCATGAATATTTTCCGGTATTGGGCAAATATTATTTACAATGGAGTTCACGCAGGCAACAAAAGCCGGGCCCGCAGACGATATGAGGGAATAAATGGCAACGGCTACTACGAAGATTTTGATTGTACGAGATTGATTTTTATGGGGATTTTTGTATGGTTGGTCTAACCAGCAAGCTGCCTCGTCCCGCATATAACGACAGCTCCTGAAGTTGGCTTCCCCATTCACTACTCAAAAAATACGATCGTAAGCAACATTTACATGGCGTGCAGCCTTTTTCGCAGAGGCGGCAGATGGTGGCTTAATTAATAGCTTAATCCATCGATGGAACAAAAAAAAAAGTAGTGGTCAGGGGGTAATGGTAGTTTGCGCAGGGTAAAAGCAAATCGTTTACTATTGGTATTGGTGTCGGCCAACACATCATACGACTTCGAACCACAGATACTTGCACATCTCGTATAATTAGACGATGATAGCTCATTTGATATGGATGAGGTTGCTACAATTTTAATTTGGACAAAATGTCAATGTACCGGATTGGCAGCATTCACCCATAAGGTGGACACGATCTCCATGCTAAGTGGGGTAATGTCTCGTCTCTTTTGTACAAAACTTGTTGGACCGACGGGGCTTGTGTCCAATGTTTCGAATGCACACGGGGCTGTTTGTTAAAGAGTTGGCACCTATTGGTTAAATCACACCCGTTGGTTCATTCCGTTGAAACTCCACACAAACACTCCAACTGGTGAATTCGACAATTGACCGACACGCAAATGGCCAATCGTTCAAGAGGTGACACTTCTTATGTTTTTTCTAGAATGGTGACCAATTTGGGTGTATCGTGAGCACCATCGTTATGTTTCAGTCCCCTTTTGAAACTATCCGCGGTATTACCGAGTGTAAAGCCGGAGATCAAATGCCGTGCATCAGGATGCATCAATGAAGCGTAACCGGTCCTGAATTGCGCTAGAGACGATACTCCAACATCAGTGAACACTTTTTGCCTTTTCAAATACTAGTCAATAACCACTATGCCTTCACTATACTGATAATTAGATATGAGATACGCTAACAAAAAATTTTCTGGCTGAGTTCACTTTCAAAGCGAACTCGATTTGAGAGTTGTTTGAGTCGACAGCTCTCACTTACTTACAAAGATGGGAACTTTAGTCCAATTATTTTGACATGTTGGTGTTTGTTGACTTGAATTCAGTTGTTTTTGAGTATTTAGATAAAAGTAGAGCAATCAAGTAAGTGTGTGTTGATGGCGTCAAAAGTAAGGATTTAAATATGTCGTGGGTGCAACAATCCGAAGCCTTGTAGATTGACTACAATTTGGCCCTGAAGATTAACTACTGTCTGGCTTTGTAGATTGACGACGACCTGGCCTTACCAGCTCTCTCTAAACCTCATCGAAATGGAATAAATCAAGAGTACAATCATACTTTTTAGTCTTACAAGGCTGAAATAGTAAGATCTTTCGGCAAATCAAATAACTTTTCTACAAGAGAATGACAAGTATTAATTTAAAAGTGGTAGAGTCTTGAACAACAAAAGTTTTGCTTTGATGTAAGTTTGTACGCCACAATCAATTGATGGATGATTAACTAATTAGCAAAATCATTAATTCATTCTACTATATTCTCTGGCAGATGTTCGAGCATGTGGTGGATAGGGTACTCTCCAAAAGTCAATGTATACCACATGCAGATACCCCATCGTGGTACTCAGATAAGCAGCACTGCCTACATTTCAATATCTTACGATATGAGATCAAACAAACGTCGCCAACGTAATTAGTAAAATGGAATGCTCTTTTAATTTATAATCGGCTTTACTAAGATTGTGGTAAGAGAGGTTAACACAAATAAATTTCTAACATCCAAACCGATTAAGCGACAATCTTGCAGACTGGTACATTTGGATGTTGATTCTATGTGTCAATTGATAATTCAATTAGCAGAGATCCCATATGAAGATATCTCGTGGAAGCGAAACCTTAAACTAGATGCAACCTTAAGATTCAACAAAATTTCAAAATACGGCAACATCTCATCAAGGCAACGGTTATCAGTCACGATTAGCTATTGCCAGTTGCGGAAATAGATATAACATACAGTTTGAAAGCTTTAAGTCATAGAAACACCTAGACAGACAACCAATTAAAAGACTTGGTGGTCTTCCAGTGGTTCCATGATTCGGCTCAAAATATTTAACTTTATAATTTTGAGTGATCGGCGTGGTGCAACGTGCACTAATATAGCAAATTTGCAGGGGGAAGAATCAACCACCTCAATTAGCAAGTGATAATGAAGGGCAGCCTGCTTCTAGGGCTACCGTAGCGAGGAATTCGCTAATTTATCCAAGAAATCATCTCGGTGGATTACATAATCGTACCAAGCCATCTCAGACCGGGAACCATCTTGCCAACGGTCAGCAGGTAACGGCTGGAATGATGCGTGGCAAGATTTTGCCTACTTTGCATTTTCGATTTCGTCAATGGATCGTCATAATTCACTAGTAGAGTTAATCCATTATCGATGTTACATTTAGGCTGTCTTCTCGGTGAGACACAGTATGGCAAAGGCTGCTCTACAACTCGGGGGATGCCGACCCGCGCAAGCGACCCTAGCCGGACACCACCCACCGGGCGTCCAACCGTGATGGTACCACAGTAAGATGATGGCAAAAAGGCCCCGGTCACAGCGATGGAACTATCGGCTTCGATACCGCTGTACCAAACCGTCGTCACGGCCCCATCGACGCCGTGATCACTCCACAACCTTATCCCCTACCGCCCCGATTACATCACCGAGCCTACACAATAAGCCCACCAGCCAAATCCTTACTTTAACTAGGCCACCACCTGCACACAATATTTCGAGCTGCAGTAGTCTTTTGTGCGACCCCCACCATACCCCCCCGCTATGGGCAGCAACACATCCACTCCAGCTGTGAATGCCCTCGGCGCCAGCCACCAGCTGACGCCGCTGGTCCGGCGCTCCGCTGCCACTCTGGAAGCGAACCCGCTGCTTGACGACGAGTTTTCCGACGATATCCTCCACAAGGTCACCCGCAGAGTTCTGGAGCTGGGCCCAGCGCCGCCGCTACCGTCCATTGGCGGCACCCAGGGGTCTCGAAGCGGCCTGGTCAGTGCTGTCAGCAGCGTCCACGCTGTCCATACTCCTAACCCGGCGTTTGGCCGTGGCGTGGCCCCAACCGGCGGCGTTCGGCCCCGAAGTGGTACCCATCAGCTGGCGGTGCTGCGGCGGTCCCGGCTGTCGCTGGCAGGCACCAATAAGATCAACTTGTTTGGCCTGGAGCCCTACGACGCCTTGGACGACCAGTACAACGAGGTTAACGAAGATATGATGAACCCCGAAATGGACGATCAGGTGGTGCGCAACTTACTCTCCCCCGCCGAAGACGTCGAGATGTTCGACGACGACGACGACGAAGACTGGCACCGCGGCAAGCACATTGACGAGATCGACTTCTCCTCCATCATGACGCCGCAATCACAACCGAAAGCCCCCGAAGTGGTGCCGCCAGCCCAGGAAGAGGTGCCGCACAACCCCGTCACTCCCAACGACTCGCTGGCCCCGCTAGCGGTGCTGCCGGTGGAGATCAAGTGGGTTAACGCATCCAAGGAGCCCATCCGCACCATCGCCGTGATTGGCCTGTTCACCAACTGGCACGAAACCATCCCCCTTCTTCCCAAGGGCAATAACGAATACACCACCAGTTTACATCTCCCCCTTGGTGTACACAAGTTGCTTTATCTTATCAACAACGAATACCGGGTGCTGGATCTGTTACCCACGGCCACCGACCTGGAAGGGATATTTTTCAATTGGTTCGAGGTGGTTGCTGGCGGCGACGCCGACGCTGGGCGCTCGCAAGTCGACCAGATCCAGCGCAAACTGACGTCCTTGTTGACCAAGGTATCAAAGGAAACCGACCAGTTCGAGCACATTGAGTATGCCGATTCTCATGACCATGACGACAAAATGGAGATTGATCGCAACGACAAGCTGTTGGTCCACCTCCATGACCTGGATGAGGTGACGCAGCCGCAGCGGCCGCTGTATCTGAATCAAATCCCAGAAATGTTTGTAAATTACGACTACTTCAAGCATAAGGCCCCCGACTACGAGCTCCCCGAGCCGCCCCAACTCCCAGCACATTTGAATAACGTGTTGCTCAACAAGCTCAACAGCAACCACAATGCACCCCCCAAATCTCATGACGCGGCCCTGGGAGAACGTCCTCAGCTTAGACGGGCTGATCTGAGTTACTACGCCCTGAATAATCAACTGTATCATTTGCTGATTCCTAATCATGTCATCCTCAACCACTTGATGACGACGCTGATCCGCAATGATGTGTTAACGGTGGCCTGTATCACTCGTTACCTGGGTAAATTCATCACTCAGATCATGCACTCCCCCGCCACTATGAACGACCAAAACTAGTGTCATGGTCCTTACCGATACCTACAACTGTAACTGTAATAGCTAGTGTACACTAATCCCCTACTAGTAAATATCCATTTTCTATGCCGCCCCTGCACCAAACAGCAACCACCACTTTAGTCATGGCGCATGCTAAGTACGATGGGGTAACCAAATTGTTTGTTCAAGTCGATCAAACATCCACTTGGGGTGATTGTCTTCGCAGTATTGACAACCATGCGAGAAGTTGTATTCTCAAGCCATGATTCATGGCGCGCGGAAATTGGCACGCCGTTATTGCCGTTAGTGCCGACCAATCGACATTGACTTCAACAACAACACTCTCTAAGCATCACTTTTCTAGCCACGCTTCACCTTCTGATACAAGTTATCCCTTCACTGTTCTCATTAATCGCGCTATCGTCATCCTAATCTTGTGATCATGAGCATGTCGTCGTTTCTTTTTGCCGTCTCGGAGACTCTTACCTCGGACCGATCAAATTCATCTACCGCACCGACACCACACCAATGCTGTGGACCGGGTTCAAGAAAGCCATCAACCGGGCAGGTACCCAGGTGCTTGTGCTGACGGGCAATGTCGACAAAACTGTGGACTATGAATTTGACTTCAGCGAAAAGCGGCTACGTCTGATGGAGCATACTCTGGGAAAGCTCGAGAATTCTACACGGAATTACCTCCACCAATTGGAGGTCATCTACCAGGCCAATTCCAACCTTTCCAAAGCATTGCTGCTGTTCTATGGGGTCAATCCGGCTGATGATGTGGAAAACTTGGGCAAAGATGCTCCGATTCGCAACATATCTCAAGCCTACCCCATTGCCCTCCTTCAGGACGCCAACCACGTGGAATCGCTTCAGTCGCCATACTACCAATCGGTTGTCAACCCGGTGAAGAAGTTCAACAGTTACTACTCCGAACTCAACAAAGCTATCAGCAAACGTAATCGCAAATTATTGGATTACGACGCGTTACGCTCAAAGTTGACCAAGTTGGAGTCAAAAGAAAGTGATCATGATCATGCCCATGACGATCAAGCTAAACTCGAGTCATTGCAGGAACAGTACCTGCAAGCGGAGGAGGTGTTTGATGAAATCAATACCCGACTCAAGACTCAGCTTCCCATGTTTATGAGTCACAGAGCGGGCTATTTTGACCCCCTGTTCGAAGCGTTTGTCAAGCTTCAGTGGGACTACTTTGATCAGCGGTATACGGCCATGTCGCCGTTGGTGAAAAATATGGATGCTCAAAGTCGACAAGATTTGGAAGAAGGCCGAGCAAATCATCGTCTTGACGTGGTGATGGACAAGATGAAGCAGTTGATGATTTAGGAAGCTTAAGTTTCCATTTTGTTTACGGTGAAGATCAATTAATGAAACTAATGAAAGACGCATATATTAATAACAGCGATAGATTTGGTACATGTAGGATAATGTTGGAGGGCAACACCAATTGTCACCTTGAGCTTTTATGACAGCTCGATGTCTGTTCTCAAATAGTTGGTGTTAAGCATGATTCAAAATAGCAATTACTATTGTTGTGAGGATGATGACCATTGCTGGAGTCAGAAAGGTGTAATAGTTTACTGTTGAACTCATGGGTTACTTGCTTGACATGCTCAACGATTGGTTAGTCTAGTATAAGTGTCAGTAGGTTGAAGGTCGGTTACTACAAAACTTTACACCAAAAATATCGCCACAAATAGCCTTTTCGGTGTCTACCAGTCATGTAGTCACTATTTCATAACAAATAAATTTTCATGATTTTTTTTGATGTTTGACATCGACGGCTGGGGTTTGGGGTTTTCACGGATCATCGCGCCTAACCGTATAATATGAAATGACGAAGATTGCACCATCAAAAGCGGTAAATGGAAATTTGAAACATCCATTGCATTCATAACGTCTTTATCTTTATAGTGATTAGTTAAAAAGCCACAATTTCGAAATTTTTTAGAACCAGATTTCATGCGATCTGACGTTTTTTGAGTGGTCATTTCTGCGATTTATTCAGTCGGGTCAAGGGTTGACAGAAACTAAAGCCACCTAGCATGAAGCCAGCACTCTGATCTATAAAACCCAAGTATCGCTTTTCCCCATTCGTTGGTATCGAGCTCGCTATTGCACAGTTTACGTGTTTTTGGTGCGACCAACCCCTAGGCCAAAATCGACAAAATAGACAAATCGACGAATTCCGTCAAACTCCGTCAAACTTTGTCTAGACGAAAAGACCACCGGCTAAAACATCGTAAGCCATCTCAAAGTCGCCACTAACCAGCGTAAACCGTACTTTTCTCACCATTATATGTGTCATTAAAGAAAGACGAGAACACTATTCAGACTAGCCAATGTGCCGGTGGTTGCTGCCATTGTACTCCCAAGTGTCACAGAGACGCCATAGATGCAAGCAAAGCGTAATCTCTGTTTATTGTTAGTGAAGCCGCTCGACGTCAGGAGAAAGATGCAGCAGCACCACTACAGCCAAATACTCGAAGGCGACACTCCTGGTGTCGATAACGTCGACGACGATGAACAACTCAAATTTGGTGGCGTGGTTATTCACCAAGTGATCCACACCATCGAGTTCTGTCTCAACTGTGTGTTGCACATGACATCGTACCTTCGGCTGGGTTTTTGGCCGATATCCATTAGACTAACCCCGTGAACATAAGTCATACCAAAAGTTAACCACAAAAACCAGCTTTATTCACATAACAAACATATCTACAGGCATCAAAAGTTTACTAGTATTGATTCATCGAATGAGACATGATACATACAAATTTGCTAGCTATCACCATACTCTATGAAGCTTACGTTTACATGTGATTGACCCTACCAAAGTAAACCCTTTTCCAACCAAAAGACTCTTGATTTGTTACAGTCTTTGAGCACACGGCCTCGCCTTTTGTAGACCAAATGTCCGAGTCGAGTAGCTCAGCCTGTCTTGCGTTTCACGATTGTTATGGGTTATAACTGACAAGCAGCTGCCGTCACAATGCACCTGACGCTGCAAAGCGACGTTTTGGTTCAGTTCTCTTCGATAAAACGTGGATAACTTGCGTTCCTTATTAGTGCAATACTCGAAGTCACAGAAAAGTCGTGTGGGTATCGAGAATGAAAAGACGAGTTGGCATTTGTCGACCAAGAGTTCATGAGACTTGCGATTTGGGGGCTTATATGCAGGCAACGTCACACACACTCACTATTGACGATGAGCGGGCTTTGAAATACAGATGATAAAAGCATACCCAAGCCTTCCATTGGAATGATATCATGAATTACACATTGCCAAAAGCTTAAGCTGATCTATGAGATTTGTTTTGAGGACCAGAGCGGCTCGCTTTCGGACATGGTGATCGCGTTGGTGGCCGAGCTCATCCCCGTGTTCGGTACACCGGCAATAACCCTTTCATCAACCTCTCTGAGATAGCACTATTGGAGTGCTTGAACCCTCTCCCGACCAGGTGCTCCTGAACTTGTTGTTGGCGCTCTTGCAGAACCTGTACAAGTGCTACGTCCACGAACAGGTGATCACCACCATTGCCACCATCTCCGCCCCCGCTCAGCCCTACTTTGGCAAGTTACCAGAACATGCTGATGTTGCTCTTGCTCCACGAGTTGGCCCAGCCCCACACCGACGATTAGACTTGCTTAAGGCCGGGTGCATCAAGGATTCCACCCTCATTGCCCTTACCGTTGGGTGCACAAGTCATTGCTCACGGTACCGAAGCCATGGTCCGATTTGCTAACTTGCAGCAGCAGATCACTACCGATGAAGACACCATCGAACAGTTCTAGAAACAAGGGTGGTATCGCGTGTGAGATGGTGTTGGGTGCTGGCGCTATTCATGACATCTCATTGCTCGAAGAGAACCAGGCGGAAGAGTTTACCCATAATAAAGAGTGAGACGTCATCAACGTAAGTGGTAAGCTCATTGGCGTCCCCACGCTGACTTCGGGCTGGACGCCGCTCAATTGAAGGGGACGTTATCGTCTACATCGACGAGACCGTCGAGCTGATCGCCATCCCCGTCCTCCGCTTTCCATAATGATGTCCGAACGCTGGCGGCCAATTACAACGTCGCCCTGTCGTGGCACTTGTTCATCGCCAAGTTGGTGCAAACCATGACCGCCGAACCCATGCCCGAGCTCCGGCGATTACACGGAAGACGTCGGCGATGTGGACGACGAGTACACCGACGAGTTGTAAGACGAATGCAAGAAGTTGGTGCTGCGAGTATTTCGTCACGCCATTTGCCCAGCAGTTCTTGGACGTGGCTTGCACCACCCGTCACCACGTTTGTCGACGACAACAACTTTTATTTGAATCTTTGCGGGTTGGAGATGGTGTGTGACATCATCGAAGGCAGCGACGCTCTGGCGAACGTCGGTAAAAGCTTGATTCTGGTGACCCAACTGGTGACGCTGGCCTTGGCTTACGGCACTTTGCTGGACGAAGTCTAAGCCGAGGTGGTGTTGGTGGTGCGGGGGTAATTACGACTCTCCTCCAGGTCTAGACATTAGCGTTGTTGGCCAAAACTCCTGAGGTGGGGAGCGTTTTGTTGATCCCTAAGTCTCGCCCATCTTATCTGATCTTGCTGCCAAGATTAGCTGCTCTAAGGTGATGGAGATCAATGCTGGAGTTAAGAAAGTGTAATCATCTATTGTTGGGCTCATCAATTACTTCATTGACATGCCAAACAATTGATTAGTAGTGATATAAGTGTCAGTAGGTTATTGGTCGATTATCACCAAATTCTACACCAAAAAAATCGCCAAAAATACGCTTTTCGGCATCTACCAGTCATGTAGTCACTAATTCATAACAAAAAAAATTTCATGATTTTTTTTGATGTTTGACATCGACGGCTGGGGTTTGGGGTTTTCAAGGACCATCGCGCCTAACCGTATATGAATTGACCTCGTTTGATTGACGAACAATGCACAATTAAAGGCAGTAAATGCAAATCTGAAACATCCATTGCATTCATAACGTCTCTATCTTTATAGTGATTAGTTAAAAAGCCACAATTTCGAAATTTTTTAGAACCAGATTTCACGCGATCTGGCGTTTTTTGAGTGGTCGTTTTTGCGATTTATTCAGTCGGGTTAAGGATTTACAGAAATCAAAGCCACCTAGCAAGAAGCCAGCATTTTGCTCTATAAAACCCAAGTATCGCTTTTCTGCTTCTATCGGTATTGAGCTCGCTATTCCACATTTTACGTGTTTTTGGTGCGACCAACCCCTAGGCCGAATGGGCCAAAATCGACAAAATCGACAAGTTCCGTCAAATTCCGTCAAACTTTGTCTAGGTGAAAAGGCCACCGGCCAAAACATAGTATGCCATCTTTGAGTCGCTACCAGGTGGTGTAAACCGTAATTTTTCTCGCAATACGCGGGGTCAGTGTAAGTTTTGGGGTTTCGCACCCGAGTCAACTTTTTACCATGGCTGCGGCGAGCCGAGTCAAATTACCTCGCCAAACCCAGCTTCCAGCTCAACCATCGCAAACCATCAAACTCATCAAATTTTCGAACATTGGCTTAGATGATAGCCACGGGATTTTAGACCATAATGGGTACCTTTAAGTGGCCACATTAGGCGTAGCTATTGCCTCAAAATTCACCATTTAGTTTGAGTTGCGCATCCGTGCACTTAGCCGTGAACATATCCACCACAAGCGACTCTGCCGCCCGTGGCATGAGGTTAGCCGTAGCGGGCGGACCGTTCCCGATGCGGTGACAGTGTCTTTTGCTCATTGGTGTCGTGAACGCCTTCTATGCCTTGGTTAAAGTGCCGCTTGACCATGCCAACAATGTACAAAGACGTGGTCATTCACTTGTGGTCAAAAATCAACCGACAGCTAATGTAACAAATCGGTTATGTATGATTTTAAGATGGAATGAGATAGGTTTGGGCTTGATCACGTCCACTATGTTAGTTCTGATTTTCTGAAATTTCGACTTTTTGTCGTCATTTGAGTTCTCAGTTTTGCATTTTTTCTCCAGAAAGCGAAAACTGCGATTTATTCCGTCTGGACAAGGGCTAACAAAAATCAAATTCACCTGGAAAGAAGCCAGCAGTGTGATCTACAATAGCTTAGTGTCACTTCTATGCGTCCATGGGCATTGAGCTCGTTATTCTGTCGTTTACATTTTTGAGATGCGACGAGTCTTAACAGTGGGACACCCTAAAAAGCTTGACCGGGGTTTCGGCCTCCGGGATCCCCCGGGGTCCTTCCGGGATACACCGGGCGGTGCCACGCGATCGGCCCTATGCAGTACAATCAGTATACTTAAATCTAGTCACAACAGTCATAGGTCGTGGGACAATTATGGAAATATACGTGTGATATCAGAACAAGTCGACCTGTCTACCAAGGAAGATAGAACGAGTTGGAGTCTTGCATGGTGAGTTTGGCAAACGTGGGGAAATCTTTTTTTTTAAGACCAGCTTCTTCATTTCATCGAAACGACGAGGCACTTGCTCGGTTATCCGCTCCTTGAACAATTCCGACGTCGCCACCGTAGTTTACATCCCCGTGGTAGACGGAGTAGCCTTCTTGTCGTCGCTGATCACAAGAATCGCCGCCTTCATTCGTGGTCAGTATTCCACGTCGGCAATTTGTACTGCCTTCGAGTTGAACCCATCAGCAGCATCACCCATTTCCCAGGCAACAAAGCCCCCGTACAACGACCGACACGCCGAACGTGCCGTTTGATCATGGTAACAATATACAATGCTGAAGATGAGATAGGGAATGAGCAAACAGCTCGGAATAAGGTGATTGATGCCTAAGTGACAAGTGTCGCAATATGAACGGTTAGTTTACTTCTTCCCAGCAACTTACTGTGTAAAGAGTAGGTCTCTTCCGGCAGCGGCGTCAACCATTTGTTGAGCAGGACACCGATGTAAAAGAGGGAAGGGTCTTGTCATCTACTGTCACTTTCGCTGAATTGGCTTTCAAGATCGCTAAAGGTCGTGATTTTCACGAAATAGAACACTGGAAGTTTAAGTACTAATTTTTCAAACGTTTTCGCTAAGTGTTTACTGGCAATTGTCATTATAAGCTTGCTTTACGTCGAGGCGCCTTATCGGGTAACATCACTTATACACCAACCGTCATTGCCTCACGAAAAATAATATGGACTACGACGATGACTACGAGGACTACTCCCAGGACGAGGGCTTCGACGAAGATGCCTTGACCAATGAGGAGTACGATCAGCTTCATGAGGCTCTTCCCAAGCTCCGCAACCAGTTGGCAAGCTATAATGATGAGGTTCCCGAGTACGATTTGAAAGAAGCGCTATATGCCAACTATTGGGATATAGAGGCGTCACTAACCGAAATCAAGTCTCGTTTCAAAAAGAGTAAGTATACATTTTTCCCTTCGCAACTAACAACGTTTGGCTCCGTGGGTTTATTTGCCGTCGGCGATGACACACATCGGTTGCTTTTGCTGTCACCGTCACCCTGTGCGAAAATCTTTTTGGGAAGGTTAGTGGTGGAGACATGAGTAAACTCGCCCAATTAGCCAAGCTACGAGCACAAAAAGGCTCCAGTACTCCCACCGAACCCCAAAATGAACCCCAGCCCAGCAACCGGGCGTCCAAGTTGGCGGCCCTTGCCAAAACTCGCAAAAAGGATGATCTGACTGGTTCAGACGTTTCGCCATCACCCAAAGGTTTACTGAAACTCCAGAGTTTACGGCAAAAGCGATTGTCCCCTTCAGTGGTGGAGCCGGTTTCCTCAGGTGATTCCTCGCCCATGGAGGTGGATTCGCCACCAGCATCACCGATCGTGGACACTCCAGAAATTGCCATTTCCGTGGATGTTTCCGTGAGCCTGTCACTTTTGGTACATCGTCGCCATATGACAATAGGACGATCACCCGAAGAACCCAAAGCCAAACGCATGCGATATTCAATCATTACTAACCACGAACTCCCCACAGAAAAGGTTAAACAAGTTGAACAAAGTTTTGCCAAACCTCTGCCCGATGACATTGTCATTGAGGCTCAAGAACAGGCATTCAAGAAGGTCGGCGACCTCAGTTTGAATGACAAGAATGACAAGCCCCCCAAGACCACAAAGCCGTTCAAAAAGTTGGATGTGGCTACTGAGCTTGCTCAATCTCCTAACTTCAAGAAACCCCATCGCTCATTTGTCGTGATTGGTCACGTTGACGCTGGTAAGCTGACGTTGATGGGACGAATGCTCTACGATTATGGAATAGTCGATGCTCGTACCGTCAGCAAGCTTGTTAAAGACGCCGAAAAGGCGGGTAAAGGGTCGTTTGCTTTGGCCTGGATCATGGACCAATCGCTGGAAGAACGTACTCACGGTGTGACAATTGACATTTGCGCCACGGATATGGAGACTTCTATGATCAAGTTCACTGCCATTGATGCTCCTGGTCACAAGGATTTTGTTCCGCAAATGATCGGCGGTGTGTCCCAGGCTGAGCTTGCATTGTTGGTGGTGGATTCAATCACCGGCGAGTTCGAAGCTGGTTTTGCTTTGGATGGCCAGACTAAGGAACACGCCATCCTCGCCAAGAACCTTGGTATCGAACGTATCTGTGTTGCCATTAATAAGATGGATAAAGAAAACTGGAGCGAGGTTCGCTTCAACTCCATGAGAGAACAACTTCTTGAATACCTTTGTGGAGAAGATGTTGCGTTTGAAGCTGAACAAATTGACTTTATTCCCATTTCTGGTCTCACTGGTGTTAACGTCGTCAACAGAGGTGATGTGCCTGAATTAAGTTGGTACAAGGGGCCCACTTTGGGCAAATATTTGGAGGACACGGCGTTGTCCACTGATATCAAGGACGCTTCTGAGCTTTTGCAGCAAGACTTTTACTTGTCGATCCATGACTGCCAACGTGATAAGGGTGCGCTTAGGGTCAGCGGTAAGGTGCTGAGTGGTGTTATTCAGGCGGGTGAAACGGTTGTGGTTCTCCCCGAGGAAGAAAAACTCCAAGTGCAATCCCTTAAGGTTAGCGGTACTCAAGTTGATTTCGCCATTTCTGGTCAATTGGTTGAAATGTCATTCAAAGCATCGCAGCTTTCCAATGATAATGGCGACGCTCTCCGTAACGGTGATTTGGTGACTAGCCCCTTGTCTCCAGCCAGACTGGTGCAAAAGCTCAAAGTTGAACTCCATTTGTTTAACTTGTCAAAGCCGTTGGTCGTTGGGCAACCGTTTGTGTTATTCAGAAATAATACTCACGTCCCTGCTCGGATCACCAAAATCATCGAGGTGAAAAACGGGAAGAAAAAGAAGAAGATGCTTCACTTATCGAGTCTTCTGGATGCCCTTGTTGAACTTGAGATCCAGGAAGGTAAGCTTCCTTGCACAACCTACGCTAACAATAAGGTCTTGGGGCGGGTGGTCATCCGCAGAGAAGGTACAACCATCGGTGCAGGTCACATTGAGGAATTGATAGAGTAGTATATAGACTCAAAACATAGTCCAGCATCGGAATTCACCCTTGATTTTATTCTCTCCTCTTCTTGTTTAATAACTTTCTCTTTGATTACTCGTTAACTTAAGTCGCGACCTACATGGCGATCGACTCCTCCGCAAAATCTAGTAAAGAGGCCTCTCACTAACAAGTATCAATCAACCGTAACAGTTGTCATCTAAGTAATTATACTTCAAAATTTTGTCCCTATTTGCCACCAAATTTGGTGGTGACATATTCCCTTACATCACCGATATCATCTCACTAACAGCCGCACTGATTTCGACCATGGCCAACTCAGACGACGAAGACGCTTTCCTTTACGGGTCTGATGACGACAAAAACCCTACCCAGACGACGGCCCCGGAGAAGTCTGGCTCCCCCGAAAAGTCTCTGACAGATTCTGCCGCCGGTGAAGGCGACGCCGATGGCGATGACGACGACGACGAGGAGGAGTATCTGTCAGAAGATGACATCGATTTTATCATCGGTGATGCCCCCACCGTTGCCGTCGATGAATCAGAGGAAAAAGATGCTCAGCCATCGACTCTGAAAGAAGGTACTACCATCGTTGCTAAGCAACAATCCGAGGAAACCCTGGGTAAGGTTGACGTGAACGCAGTAGCGGAATACGAAGGCAAACCCCTTACCCAGCTTGACTTAGAAACGCTTAAGGAGAAACCGTGGCGGGCCCCCGGGGTGGATATCTCCGATTACTTTAACTACGGGTTTGACGAGTTTTCGTGGACATATTACTGCTCGAAGCAGGACAAATTGCGTGGTGAATTCAACCCGCAAAAGGTATTCAATCAACTCATGGGTAAGAACGGAGGTATGCCACCAATGATGCCAGGCATGCCGCCGATGATGCCCGGGATGCCGCCAATGATGCCGGGACAAATGCCCCCCATGCCGCCTAACTTTAAGTTCAACATGCCGCCGCCGCCACCCCCTCCAGGACAAAACAACCGGCGCTAAGCTTTTATAGTGGAGCTAGTAATGATTATGGCTTCAGATTATCTGCTATATACTAATGTACTCTATTCGTCATCCTCGTCCTCTTCCTCGGCTTCTTGCAACCACTTAACGAACGGCTTGGCCGTCTTTCTCACCTTCTTCGACACATCCTTAGGCACGTACTTCTTCGACACCTTGGAACCCCAAGCGATGATGGTTTCTTCGGAAAGAAGTTCCTTGTCGTAACACTTCATCAACACCTTGTTGATCTGGGGAAGGGTGTCGGGCTTTTCCACCCCGAAGAACCGTTCCAACCCACCAAGGAACGCCTTTTCGAAGTCTTCGTCGCCGTTGATCAACTTACCGAGCAAACCAATGTGGGCGTCCAATTGGTTGACGATGTCGTCATCGAACAACGCTTGACCGAGCACTTGCACGGTTTCTTCACGGTCGCCAATTTCGAGCTCGACGATCTTCTTGTAGATGTCAATATCCAGAGGCAACTTCGACTTGTCAGTTTCGGCATCAGCCAACAACCATTCACCAAAGTCGTTGAAGATTTGCTGACTGTCCTTTATGGTGGCACCGTCAAGTTCTCTAGCACGACGAGCCACGGCTTCTTCGGACATGTCCACGGCCCAGTCGTCGTCCTTGACTTCGACGTCTTCGAGTTGAGCGGCGGCAGCGTTAATCTTCCGTGCCAACACGTCGTCGTCTTCGTCGTCGCCAGCGGCGGCAGCGGCGTTCGATTGGCCACCCAGTGCGATGTCGGAAATGGACTTACCCCCACCCACAACGTTGGCGGTGGCGGTAGCAGCCTTCTTCCCCTTCTTCGATTCAGGGGGGTTTCTGGCAATGAAGGTGGTCAACTTGTGACGGGGGTCGATTTGGGTGACTTCACCACAAGCCTTACAGTCCTTGAACAAGTCATCCTTACCCTTGATGATGATTTCGGTTTCAGGGTTCTTGCAGGCACCACAAAGGACAAACTTGGTGATAAACCCGTCGAGCGAGTCTTGCAACTCGTTGGAGTCGTGGACACCGTTAACAAGGTAACGGTCTTCGTCCTCCTTCATCGAGGTCAACGCCCCCAATTCGTGCCCGAAGTACTTAAGCACGTACACGGGAGGACGACCCAACGCCCGAGACACCTCGCTAAGGTTCACCACCACCGTCTTGATCCCATTCCCCTTCCCCTCGATTTTCAGCTGGATAGCCGGCATCTTGTACCGGTAAAAGGGATCGGTATTGTCCCGACAGATATTGATAAAAGACATAGTGATTCGTTGACTATGGTGAGAATTTTTGGTGCGAGATGGACCACTCGATCGTTAACTTAAGGGGAGGTGAGACAAGGACAGTTTGAAAAGTTCTAGAGGAATCCCCTCATCGATACTACTTGCTTATTGTGAATATTCAGTCAGACATTGGATTTAATCATATTTTTCATCCTCTTAGAGTGTCAGTGAAATATCAGGAGGCTACAGATTTTAGTTAGCGACAACGTGGTGCAGATTGATCGACTTCGTGGGGGTGGCAAATCAATGAAGATGAAAAATTTTCTTTTCAACGAAAAGATGCCAATAACTTTAAAAATGGCATTTGACGGTAGTTTAGTATGATTCTTTTGTAATTGTTTGGTGAATTCAGCAGTATCAGGCTAAAGATCACTTAGTTCAACTTGGTATTTTGCCGCACCATGAAATTTCTACGTCTAATCGATAAAGCAATAATTGTGATGCCTGTCATTTATATCATATCTAGATAAAGCCGCCTATATCTGGAGATTTTGCCAGCACAAAGGGGGATAGCTCGAAGCTACCCCATGCATGATTACTTATTATGATTGGAACCAGTTTACAAAAATTGGTTTCGATTGGTGGAGGGGGTTCCCGGACTCGAGTTGTAGCCCATAGCCGCGGAACTCAAACTGAGCTGTTCCAATTGCTTCATCACAGCCATATCCTGTTGTAGTTGTTGTTGAGCGGATTCCGGCTCCTGAAGCCCCGCCAGAGGGTATGCCATCGACGCAGGTTGTTGACCCGGGCGAAGCATGTGCATGGGCATTGCCGGTCCACCGTAAACTTGAGGTATCTGGAAATTAGGATTGGTCTGACCCTGGCTGGGACCTTGGCCATGGTTGTGATTTTGAGTGGGACCTTGGTAATAATTGTTGTGGTATTGCTTCCCCAGAGGTGAACTTCCTTGAGCTCTACCACCGTTAGCCGAACGCTTGTTCCGACGGCCTTGCCCACCACCAAGCAGGGCTGACCGCAGAATTCGGTTAGTGGGGAGTCCAACTTCATCCATGAGCTTCTTGTATGGTTGTAGGTTTGTTATATTCAGCTCGAGCAAGATACGCTTGACTTGCGACACGATGAACTCAAAGTATCGCAGGTTACTCTTGGAATCAACGGTGCCATGAGAATCGGGCAACGTAAGCGCCAACGGGTTCAGCAAAATCTTGTAGATGAACAAGGGGCCCGCAGCATTGTGCTCGGGGTTTTCCTGAAGGATCTGTTCCAAGAGTCTGGATGGTTGAGGGTATGAATATTCGTCCATGCCTTGAGCTGCCGACATTTGCCGCTCGCACTCTTCAAACAGGCCAAAGATGGCGTCCATAATGACCTGCTTCAGTACCAAGTCCAGACGGTTGTTGACAATCTTCAAAATCGTCAAGTTGGCCAACTTGTGGGTGCACAACCGAGCCAAATTGGGCAAGAACTTCTGTGTAAGGAGGGCATAACGGTCGTCCTTGATGGTTTCCAGAGCGGTGCTTGAACTCCGTTGGCGCGTTCCCAATGAGCCCAGGCGCGCCCTACCTTCGACAATGGGTTCCAGATTGAACGTGTCAAGGAACCATGTGATCAATAACGATCCATTTGAGTTAACAACGAGGTCATTGGCAAACTCGACAATCAACAGCGCCACAAGCATGACTTGCTCGTAAGGGATGTGGCCGCCTTCAGCATTTTCAAGAATGGTACGAATGCAACGAGCGCCAAATCTGCCAAACGAAATTTCGAGAAAGTTGTCAAGCAAAGTCTCAAAGATGAAGTCATTGTAAGGCAGGCCAAACTTTACGCACCCTTGAAGAACGTAGTTACCAAATTGGTCGTTGAACAACTTGACGGCGTAGGGCTTGAGCAGCTGGGCAATCATCGTCATTTGTTGGGTGTGGCCAATAGCCAAGTTGATGATCTTTTGGATAGCCCACGTACCGTTCTTGTGAATGGCGAGTTGGGTGAGGTAAGGGGCAATTTCCTTGACCATCATAAGCTTGATGACAGGCAGTTCCACGAGGAGGAACAACTTTTGCACGATGGTGTTACCCAAATAGTCGTAGCACAATTCAGGCAACTCGTCAAGCATAGCAAGACACAACTCTTCGAGTTCAAGTTGGCTCATGATGCGATCCAGAGGCGACGGCAGTCCCAGCTGGTTCGGCAGCAGGGGACAAGAGTTGCCACTGATGGCAGCCTCATTGTTTTCCAAGATCTTACGCAATTCTCGAAGCTTTGGCAGGTCAAATTGACGCAACGGAATGGGATCGGGAAGAGGACCAAAGTTGTTTTGGTATTGATTGTTGTCGTAATCGATCGCGTTCTTGATCAACAGAGCAACCTTATTGCGATCCAATTGGTTGTTGCCGGCCAAGATGTCAATAATGTGGGCCAAGTGAGGTTGAATTGCCGACACTTCGATGGGTGCAGGCTTCTCACTAGTTTTGTGGTTGTGCTGACCGTTTTGCTTCGGGGGACTCGATGATTCGCCGGCGGTAGGAGCAGCCGCTGCTGGTGGAGCTGGGGTGGCCATCGACTGCGATCCCACTTTGGCAAATGCCACGTACAAGACGACACCTGGAACAAATTCAATGTGGTTAAAGCTGGCCTTAAGGGACATGGCCGTATCCACATTCAGGCATTCGACCAAGGCTAACTTTGAGTTGTTCACGGGGCAAATCCGCACCGCTTGGATGACACCAAACAGTCTCTGGTTGCCTAAGCTCAGCGCAAGCACCTGGTAGAGCTTACCCAGGTCGATGAAGTGGGGTAAGTTGTCCAACAAGATGTTCTTGGTCGGTCCCAAGTTGGGGTTGTCAAAATTGGTCGTAAGTGCCACCAGGGTGATGTCAAAGTCGTCCTGAAGCACTGGCTGGTGGGCGTAGTACGATTGTTGCTGACTCAGGGGCTGCTGTTGAGCTTGGGGTTGCGCCGGTTGTTGCTGGGCGTTCTGCTGGTACACGCTGAACACCGGCGGCGGCGGCGGTGCTTGGCCAATGAGCAGGTCGGGTAACAGCGGTGCCGATCCCAGAAACGTTTGCGAGCGGATCCGCGGCGTCGGCGAGTAGGTGGTGTCTTGCGGCTGGATATTGAGCATCAACGAGTCGAGAAGGGAGTTGACGTCGGTGTTGGCCACGGTGTGAGGAGTTTGCGTAAACGGCGACACCCGATTCAACCCAAACGAGTCGAACATCAGGTACAGTTGGTTGGGCAACCCTGCCAACAGGTTGGG
Organism: Diutina pseudorugosa; assembly: GCA_030580175.1. NCBI lineage: Eukaryota > Fungi > Ascomycota > Pichiomycetes > Serinales > Debaryomycetaceae > Diutina > Diutina pseudorugosa. Next base: position 42,479 of record JAKTSL010000048.1, on the reverse strand, counting down.
GGCGGCGGTGGTGGTGTAGGAGCGATTGCGGCCCTGAGGCGTGGCTTCGGTGGTGGGGATGTTGAGGAATTGCGACTGCGACGCCAGGTTGGAGTCGGGGCCCAAGTGCTGGTCGTACATCAGCAGCTGGGGGCTGGTGGCAAGGGCATCGTCGTTCCAGATCAGGTTGGTGGAAAACAAGCTGCCCGAGCGCATGCGGCGACCCTGAGGAGCTGTCTGTTGCGGAGCTGGCTCCAACGCCGGCTGGGGTAACAGTAGCAGTTCCATCGTCGGCAAGCCAAGGGCGTCGGTGGTGGTGGGCACCATCGGCAGCGTCAGCAGCAGCCGGCCGGAAAACAACAGCGACGGCAACGTGCCCGCCCTCAGACGGGTGCGGGGCGCCAGCAGAGGCGTCAACGAAATCAACGGCGGTGACGGATTGGGGTAATTATTCATCCATGCACTGGCGATACTCGATCTGCCAACAGGGAGGGTTTTTTGTTAACGGAACCTGACGGGGCTGCCTGGCAGTGCGACTGCAATTTTCCCCTATTACTTCTACACACTCCGCGGGCCGGTGGAATAATGACGCATGGGCAACAGCAAGGGCTAGCCACTACTGGGGGTAGCCAGGGCCAGGGGGGTGAGATAGGCGGAGATCGACTGTCGGCATGGTGAAAGAAAACGGTAGAGATGGTGGGGTACAAATGTTACTGCCAACGGTTTTCCATCCGATCTCGAAAGCAATCTTAGTCGAGATCGGCATTGTAAGGTGCTGCGAACGGAGAGAACAGACCACGTCGACGTTCGGCGTGTGCGCCAGTGGCGACGACGCCTTGTCCCCCACGGAGAGAGAGAATAAAAATAGGTAAACGAAGAGAAAAGGTTTCGAGGTGGGGGATTTTTCATAGAATGTGGTATGATGTAGCCAAACTAAAAGAAATATTTAATATGGTGGCGTTATAGACAACTAAAAGCGATGGGGATGGTGGTGGCCTTGGGGGGTGGTTGCAACCTCGCGCTGGGGGTGTCGACGATAACGGTGCTGGGGTCGCGTCATTTTTCAGGGTGACAATTGGAAAATGACGTATCCGCGTGAAAATGACAAACGCAAGGCACAACTAGACCTGGCCAACCAACAAATTTCGCAACTGAACAACATTGCTTTCTTGAGTATGGGGTCTTTTTGTTAGGTGCCTTGCGACCATATGGTGATGGTCGAGATCTTGTCTATGAGCCCTGTAGGACCATCTCTTTCACGCGACGGGGATCCACTAAACACTAAACGCGGTGCTCGTGGTGACGGTAAATAATAAGCCCCTGATGGATAATTGTCGCTTGGGTAGCGGGGTCAGGCTCACCGTCGGCAATAGGGGTCAATTTAAAAAAGAGATCCGATCCCAGGAACAACTTCATTATCCTACCATCATGACTTTTTCATCTTATCAGTATTGGCCTGTAAAAACTAACTCAACACTAAACGGTTACGATAACTCAATTACGTATTCTGCTTTATAGTCAGAATTTACGGCGGTGGTTCAACCGTGTCACCCACGCGATTGGGGTTACTACCACTTACCACGGTTTTACCTGCTTAGTGTCCAAAAGTTAGCAGCGTTTTGTGATACCATGGTAAATTATATTCAGTGCATTTTGTGCACGACGGCTGTGTTGAAATTGTTACAGCCGATCGAGGCTTTGTTACCACCCGGACCATGAGCCATAAACTCCGCCTCGATGGAAATGTTACCGCCAAAGCTCTGGGATTGGACTACGTTGATCCAAACCATCTTCAACCTTTAAATTGATGAATCACTTTAAGCAAGAACCAGCAAACTGCAGCAGTTTTCACCACCATTTGTTCCGATGTCTACAGCCGATTAAATCTATCACTTTTGTCATTTAGCTCGCACACAACTAATTGGTCTAGTAATACCATAGCGTGTGACAACCAGGATTTTTCACAGACTCTTCGTTTGACGCTCGCTTGGGCCGTCTCTCTGAAATCGTGTGCCGATAACCCCGCAATCGAGTTGATTTCGATTTGCAAGTGGAAACGGCCATGATCCATCACATTTGCGTTTAGGATAACTCTTTTCCCCAAAGTAGTTGCAATCTGTCGCATTTTCATGATTTTGTTTGCCCTGCAAAAGCAAATCGTAGTAAATCACTTCGAATCGGCTCCGCGTAACTCCGATTGCGCCGATATTTCAACGGTTGAATCCCAACTAATCGACTTGATGTTAGTATCGATTGATTCATCGGCATTGATAGAGTTTAAACCGACGGTATGATTTCGTAAATCCCGGAAATTTGTCCCGCAAAACGCCACTCGATGATCCACACGACTTATCGTGCACATGAGCCCCGGATCTCGGCTTAGAGTCCATTGCGTAATGCCATACAAATAGTTGCGGACATTGCAGTGACCATAAACCCTGTGCCGCTATGGACTCCTCCAGTCCACAAGAGGAGTACACGACCATCCTGCCAGACTTGCAGAAGAAGGCACTATTTCGGAAGACCCCACTGTTTCTCGATATAGCATCCTCGGTCGACGACGATAATGATACCGAAATCGTCCTGGAAGATGATGACGATGACCTCGGTACCATCAAAGAGTTTCATCCCAAGCCTCTGGCAGGAACCAATAAAGCTGCTGGCAAGCTGGGGATGCTGTGGGATGATGCAGAATCAATCGTGGGGGGCCAGCTGATCTATCTGACCGAATCACGAAAGACCCATCCCATTGCACAAAAGAACAAACCTGCGGAAAATCAAGAGGTCAAAATTGCCGGCATCGAACGACCGCTTGATGGCGAACTGTTGAAACCATATGAAACTAATCAGAAGGTGTTTTCGTTCCTGTTACCCTTTGGTGGTCTCAGTTCACTCACTAAGCATATTCCACTTTTAGGACAGCCTGATCTTCCGATTGAACAACGAGAACTTCGAGAAGATATTGAAAATAAATTGGTCAAGCAGCAGCTGATAAGTACCGTTGATGACGCCAAATATTTCAGTCAAGTCAACCATCTCGATAATGTCCGGTTTCGAGCCGTGAAACATTCATTGACAAACAAAATTGATGGTGTTGTGCCCGGATTCATTAAACGCGATAAATCGTGGGAACTGGTGTACTCAGAAATCAAGGGTAACATCGTATTACTTGGAGGCTATCGAGGCCTGGTATTACGTGATGCCAAAACCCATAAGCGGGTGTGGGTACCACTCACTGCTGGCTTGAAGCTTCGGAAAGTGAATCTTTTGCTTGGTCCTTCTGACGAAGATGAACTTAGAGCGTCAGAAACCATCGTTCCCGATGGCGTGCTCAAAAACATTGGTCCGGTTGATCTCTGTAAAAGGTTTTACAAGAAGCTCAAAGCCAACCCTAATGCCAATGTCCATGAATTTGGCTACGATTGGCGACTTTCCGGTGACATAATCAGTCAGCAGCTCGTTGATTTTCTTCAAAAGCTCAAGGATGAAACTGGTGAAGGTACTATTGTCATTGGCCATTCGATGGGGGGAATGATGGCTCATGGCGCACTTCAATTACGCCCTGATTTGTTCAGAGGTCTCCTTTACGTGGGCAGTCCCTCGGAATGTCTCAACATATTGGGTCCCATTCGGTTCGGTGACAACGTCATCATGTCGGATAAGGTTCTTACGTTTGAAACCAACTTCATGATGCGGTCCCTGTTCAACTTTCTTCCCTTGCTGGGACGGGTATTTTGCAATATGGAAAAGAATGAGTATTACGATCTCGACTATTTCGACCCCGATGTATGGGTTGAATACAATTTGAACCCCCTTGTGGCTAAAAAGCGACAAGAGCGTGAACTGCGGTTGTTGTTACTGTCGACGGTGCTGCCATCGGATCTTACCCTGTCGTCGGGTATGCGACTGCCAACGGGGATTCGCCTGCCTTCAGGAACTCAATCACCGACTAGTTCGGGGTCTCGCTCCGAGAAGTCAAATAATCATTTCGGCTTCTCCAGCTTTAGTTATGCTCTCAAGATTGCTAAGCGCAAGACCCTGAGTTCGTTACTGCAATTGAGCAGTTCGCCCACCAGCCTGATTACCACACTCGATGATGAGTCCGATGACGAGGAAAAGTACAGCTTTACGTTTTCTGAGTCATATGACTACCTCAAGCGGACGTTGGCTCGCACACGGAAGTACATTGATGGTCTTGAATTCAAACCCGAACTCGAACACCGGTACCCTCCCTTGGCGGTGGTGTATGGTAATAAGGTGCCACTGGTTCGTGGGCTGAATGTGAGAAGTCTTCAAGACATCAAGGACGGCAACTACTACGAGTTTTTCTACGGCCATGGCGACGGGGTCATCCATCAAAAGTGGTTGATGCCGGAGCGGAAAGGGTTCAGATTCTATAATGCTGAAACCGGCGAAGGCGAGATTGTTGGCAAGTTTGCTCTGGATTGTGGTCATGTTGATCTTATGACCGACTTTAAGGCTATGGGTGAAGGGTTGGCAGCGATTGTGGAAGCGGAAAAACACTGGCATCGCCAGTTAGAATGATAAATGATTGATGAGTACACGCACATACTAATTCATAGAAAAGTCACGCTATTTAATTGTAGGCAATGGGTTTGGATTGGTGGTATAATTTTTCATCCAAAGTCCCGATGAACGCTCTATCGCCAAATCCCCCGATCATATAAGCCTTTTCCACATTTAATTTCACCCAGTGTGCTTTATGGGGCGTCTTTTCCGGGTCTCGGGAAGGAAGCCACCACTTTGCATCGGGGTGTCGAGCAAGGAAACACTTCTCCAAGGCCTTGATGTCGGTATTGCTTTCGTCGACGTCTTCCAACGTCCCGTATAAAGTCACTCGAGGAGAGCCTGCCGGTGATGACACAATCCCTCCGGGGTATCGCAAGTCTACCTTTGAGTCACCCGCTGGGTGATCACCCACTCTAATGGTCCACAGCATGGCCAGGCCCCGTTTGATATTTTGGAACGTCGAGCCAATATCCACCACGAGCCAATAGGGGTCTCCGGTACCATTGCAATCGGCATAATATTCCATTGAACTCACGGGAATGCCATCTTTATCCACGGTGTTGATATTAGCAAGCGACTCTCTTTGAACGAGCGTTCTCGCCACCTCCGCCCCCTGTGCTGATGACGGAGGCTCCCAAGCAGCTTCAAAGGCAAACGGAGATTGCGGGGCTGCTAAGGCAACCCCGATCATGAGGAGGTGAAGGAGATTCATGAGCTATCAAGTTGGTGCCAAGCGTAGAATCTATAATATGGAGGATCTCGTTAGCCGCAGGATATTATATGCGAGACTACATACGTACACTATTGACCAAGTATCAAAACCCAAACTCCCCAAGTCGATTTTCTAGGTCCTTAATCGTGGTCTCTAATTCCTGGCTGTTCACCTGAAGTGAAGCCAATTCGTCAAACTTCCGGAGTTTGGTGTACTCTTTTATCATCAGCTCCACCAAGAACTTCTGTTCGTTCATCACCATCAACTGTTCACGAAGCTCTCGGATCTCTTTCTTAGTAAGTTTAGATGCTGGAGGCGCTTGCGCCTCAATCTCGCGTTGTTGTTGTTTTTTAAGCTCGAGCTCCTTCTCCTCCGCTGCTTGGTAAATGCCCGAAAGTCGTTTGAATTCTGTTACCGAATGTTCGAGGACAAGTATCATCGATTGGTACACGTTCCGCACGAGTTGGGGGCTAAACGGAGGTTTCGGGGTCAATTTACCGTTGACGTCATCGAAAAACAGGACCCGAAACCGAATGGCTAGCTTCTCCATTTCCTTGGTGGCCAACGCAAGGCGCGAGCTTATTCGCGGTGACAGCTCCCTTGCGTAGGACGTGAGTAATTGGTGCAAATGATGCTTGTGTAAAACAAAGCTATGATATTCGGCAAATACTGGAGCATTATCATCATTAGTGTCTTGTTGGTTCCGTTTCCAATTGACCAAAAGATCGTCTTTGCAATTAACGCAACAACGAAACCGCGCCGGATCATTAATAACCTTGTCCAAATTCAGAATCACTTCATCATTGTAATTGAGATCGGGTAGTTTTTCCACAAATAAGCCGACGGGGGCCAATAATGAGCAATACTTGCGATTACCCTCAGGGTCGTCACAGACGATTTTCCCGCAGAGTCGACAGTGATGCTTGCGGATCCACCACAGAAACGTAATTCCACAGACGCGACAATGTGCCACTTCATCATCACGTTCCCAGTACTCTTGCTTTTCACTAGCATCGAGATCCTTGTTCACCATACGGATGAACCGTAGTTGCGTCTTATTTCGACGAAGTTCGTGGGCATCTTGAAATCTAGTTCTTAACCGTTTAAACAGCTGAGTCAAATCATGGACCTTGGTTTGGGTGCCTTGGCATATGTCTGGCTTGTCAGAAAAGCATTCAAGACACACTTGTCGCAATGACAAGTCGGAATTCTGTTCTATGGTGGCGTAACCGCCGTCGGCGGTTAAACCAGTCTTGTAACGGCCATGTTGATTGCACACAAACTTATGGCATTTCGAACACTCGACACACCCGCCATTGCGAGGTGTCATCGACTTGTTACATCCTGGATACCCACACCCTTTGCCTACGCCTAACGACGGCGTAGGCGCTGGCAGGTGCTCATCATCGGTTGATGCGATCGATCGTGAAACCAGCGATGGCGTCGGACTTGGTAGAGGGCTCTGTGATCGTACGGCTTCTTTGGAGGAGGGCACAAGGGTGTTCCGAAGCTGTGCCCCCACCGCTCCTAGAACCCGCTTACCCATGTCGCACTTCTAGATTGATCAACCGATAAGATAGCATCAAAATGATGATGGAGCCACCTACCTAAATCAGGGAAATAACCGGTAACAGATTCAATCCAAACGAATCAAGCGGCATTTCCGAATAAATTGCTATACAGAATCCTCTCCTAATACAGTATCATGTTATGGTGATCATAGCCACTAAGTTGAGACGTAAAGAAGCCCTGCAAAGGAATACTTGTCAAACTCTGTTACGAATTGGCACATAAAAGTACATTATTAAACAATAGTAAACAATAGTAAACAAAATTAAACAAGAGTTCTTTGTCTTTATGGATCACAAGAAGCCCTTGGCTTTCAATTGTTCCACATTATACTCGACCGTCCGCTTTGCATTGTTAGAATCACTGGCCACTTTCAGAGTGGCGGCTTCAGCACCTCCAGTGGTCAAATACTTGCCGTTGTCTCTCTCGGGCAGTAAGGTGGGATCAAGCGCTGCTCGAAGGGTGGAGAACGATCCCTGCTCGTTAGTCACACCCACAGTGGAATCAAGCACTTTGTCGAAAACCCCCACCACCGGTCCAAGGAAAGGGATTTGCCTCCATGAATCAAGCAAGTTGGTACCGACCACGATACCCGGGTGGACGGAGATCCAAAGAATTCTCGGGTGTTCTTTGGCCATGTATTTAGCAAATTGGATCTCGGCTGTCTTGGCAACGCCATACCGGACCCAAGTCCATGACGCATCGGGCCACTTGTTGATGAGTTCACTAGGGTCAAAGTATTTATAAGCAACGTAATGACCCATCAGTGAAAGCATCACCACCCTGGGGCTAGCAGTAGCCTCCAAGTTTGGTAAAAGCTTTAAAGTTAAAAGCATGTGGCCAACGAAGTTCACTTGATACTGGATCTCGTAGCCATCCTTAGTAACTTTATAAGGAACTGCCATAATGCCAGCATTATTGATCAAAATGTCGATCTTCCGTTCCTTTGTCGCCAATTCGTCAGCAGCTTCCTTCACCAGTTGCAACAGCATCAAGTCCAATTGGACGTGGCGGATTTCTCCTACTGGGTGACCCAGGTCCCGCTTGTTCGCTTCAGCCTTGATATCTTCGATGGCCTTACTGACTTTAGCGGGGTTTCTCGCTGCCATGTACACCACGTAACCATGAAGGTAAAGGTGGAGAATGGTGTACCAGCCGAGACCACCGGCACCCCCAGTGACCACCGCTACCTTGCGATTGGTTGCTGGATCAACATATTCAGCTGTGCTTGGGTCGAAGAAGTTGGACATCTTTAACGTGATTAAGGAGATAACGCAAGGATGGTGATAACGTACCCCCCATTAAGCCCCAGCACATGAAATTTCGCACCCTGTCAAAGCTATACGTACCATGTACATAATTTTACGAACGAAGACGTCTCAGGGTCCTCCTGGTGAATTTTACACAACTGTTCGGTTGAGTCGATACACTTCTCTTGATAGATAGCCCTTTGGCCATTGATATTCAAAAAGAAGAGTATTTCGATCAATAGGGCTTGAATAGCCTAAAGAACCATGTTTCCGAGAGGTATAGGTTGAGACGAACAAATGTGTACTGTAATTGTTGGTTTACTATCTCTTTGGTTCCTAAACTACCTAATTACTCAGCCAATTGTTCATCGGACGGAATCATGTTCAGAAAATTGGCCTCACCAAAAGACAATGATACCATCCATGATTACACAAGGCAGTGTCCAAAAACGATACTACTGACGACACTTGCACTATAGAAAGATTCCAACAGTTCATTTATTTTTTTCTTCGTATAAGGAGTCGTATTTCCTCAATGTCTTAACAAAATTTTGAAGTATGCGATCCTAGGGTTACAAGTAACCCTTGGCCTTCAAATGGCAAGACTACATTTTACGTAACGAAATTCAAAATTATAGGTGGTGTTCTCTATAAATGTGACATACCCGATGCTACTTGACTTGAACCAACACCACTGTAATATCGTCTTCTTTACCGCCAAGGTAGTTTTGCCCCGTCAACTTCAGCAATTCTTGAGCAAACGAACTGGGGAAGTTGGGGTCTTTACTGACTTTGACCACTTCATCGACGAACTTCTTCGCCACTTTGTCAAGATTAGGGGGGCCGTAGGCAAATTGGTCCTTCAAGAACACTTCAATATCGCCGGGGACAACATTGTCAGAAACACCGTCGGTGGCAAACATCACGATGTCGCCCAGTTGCAATTGCCAAGTATATTCGTCAGCCATCCCGGGGTTATCGATGATGTATCGGCGACCTTCACGTTCGGCTTGACGAATGATTTGCCGGGGAATTTTGGCAAGCTGGTAAGGGGTGTTGAAGTTGTGAGTTTGGAACTTACTCTCCTCAACAAGCTTAAAGTCTCGGAACACGGCGCACCACGAATCGCCCAAATTAGCCACCCGAAGCTCACGACTAGGTGTTAACACTCCAAGACAAGCGGTCGTCCCGCCAATCTCCACCTTGGGCAGTGTCATCACGGCATCAAATGCCAGTTGTAGAAGCAGTTTAGGGGTGACGTCACCCGACGACGACTCGAATGCCAGCTTCATCTGCGCACAGAGCTCACGAGAAATCGCCGACGAGTCGTACCCGGCTTCCGACCACCCGCCCACGCCATCAGCCACCCCACAGGCAACAAACCCGTGGTTCTCGTGCGACACAAACAAGTTATCTTCCCCACTTTCGCTGTAAGTGCGCTCGGTGTCGCCCTTTTGTTGTTTGGCAAAGAGGTTTTGCCCTTGTTCCTCCCGGTCTTTCGGTTGGAACGCAACGGAAATGTTATAGTTGGTAAATCCCAGATGGATGCTGTCGTAGTTCCCCAGCTGAGTCGCAGCGGCACTGAGATTGGGTCCGCCCTTTTGACCAGAAGACGTCCAGCTGGTGAACAGGAACCTCCTCACGGGAGCGGTCCCGGCCTTGGTGGCCGACGTAGCCATCAGCAGCCCGTATTTCAACGAGCCGGTGAACGCACGCTTGCCTATTAACAGAATCATCACCATCGCCACGGCAATGAATATAACTGTTCGACCAAACATTTTTTACGCGCCGTATACGTCGGTGCTGACATAGGCCACAACCTAAAATCCACAAAACCCACGAAAGTGTATAATTGAAAAGAAGGCATGAAGGGCTTTGTGGAGGTTCGTAGACTGGTGATTAGCTTGTTTGTTTACGTATGCTGGTAGTTCAAACAGATCTCATGGATCAAAGTAGTGTAAGTTAACATTTTATGATGGAAAACCCATCAAATAGGACCATACAAGAGAAATCAAATCGAAACGATGTCACTGCAATAGAACTTAACGAACAATTTTGTTTGATGAATTTTGTATAAGATTTGTAAGATGTTCAAATAAACTGACTTGCGGAAACCCATCAACTGATAAAAGCCAATATTTGCACAGCAGGTAAAGCTTCGTTATACACAAATTGGAAGCCCTTCTAGCCACCAATTGGTATGATTCCTATAGTGAGTCGTAAATTTGATAGCAAGGCTACTAAAGAGTTAACTTCCGAGAAGTCCGGTGCGGAAAGGTTAATACCCATCTATCGCCACTAAGCACTAAAATTTTCAGGTTGAAGACTAAGAACTAAATCTATATTATTCTCTCGCCTTCAACGTCAATATTTCACCATAAACTTTGAATATTTCAGCTAATTGTTGAAGATTTAGTTGATGTTAAATCGGAGAATTGCCTGCATACAACCGCACACACCAAAAATGCCACAGCCAATGAGTGGTCGCAGTGACATCCACCAGGCCAGAAAAAAATCTTTCCGGGAACCTCATACGCATACAATGTCGGTCAACTTCAACGTGTTGAGATACTCTCTCTTTGGTGCCGGTATCGTCTACGGTGCTGTGCACAGATACAACATTGAATCGGCCGAAGCCAGAGAACAAGCCGCTGTTGAATGGAAGAAGGAAGAAAAGTTGATCGCTGAGGCCAAGACCAAGTGGGCCAAGATGCACCCCCCTAAGGCTGCCCAATCGTCGTCGAAGGGCTCAATCAACTGGGAAGACCCCAACCTCGACTTCGGTGCCGCTATTGAATCGTTGGTTGCCAAGTTGGACTAATCGGACGGCACACGTTGTGTAAATATAGATATTGGTTTGGTTAATAAAACGTAACAGGAAACGGAGATCTGCGGTTCGACGACGAGCCCACCAAACAATTTATGATAGTCTTTGCCTCCTAATAGTTCGTGCAAAGTTATATTATCGTTAACCGAGCCGGCACACTGTGTGTCGCTAGCGATGTTCACAAGCGCGCGGGGCGAATATTGCCCCACACTCCATGTCCAAGGTGAACGATAGAGCCCTTCCTTTTGCTGACGCTGCAACCATCGTTCGGGCTAACCAGAAGGACGCTTATTTTGAGTCTTCGCTTAGAACACACATCAGTGACGTGCTCTCGTTGATCATGGGCAACCGGTTCGTTAACATGTTCCCCGAGGAAATCACGGTGGCGGCCAAGGGGTTGTACTTGGGACTCACCACATTATTGGGGGCGCGTACTCTTGGTGAAGAGTATGTCGACTTGCTCTACGTGCTGAGACTGGGACGTCGCTTGCCTCGGTTTGTCCAACGGCTCGGCTTTGTGGTGCTGTACGCGTTATTCCCCTACGTCGCCCTGCAATGGCTTAAGCGAATGAAGCTTAAGTACGAATTAGCTCAAGAAAAGGACGGTGGTCGTTCAGCGCCGTGGGCGGTGCGGTACTTTAGCAGTTACAAGGCGGCGTTGGACGCGTTGATGAACTTGCACATTGCCATCTTTTACTTTGATGGGCTGTTCTATCAGCTTTCCAAGAGAATCTTCGGCTTACGGTACGCTCTTGGTCACAACCGTGATTTGAGTCAGTTGCAACGGGTTGGTAACTACTCGTTGCTTGGTGCAATAATTTTGCTTCAATTCTTGTTGAAGGGGTTGATGAAGCTCAAGGATTTGAACGATAAATGGGCTAAGCAACGGCGCCAACGTCGCGGTGAAATCGTCGATGACGATGAACCTAAAGATTATCTGACTGTGTCTGATATCGAACAACTTAAGTCGGTTCGCAAAGTCACCATTGACTTGAGCGACGCCAACCAGCTTCCCTATATTCCGGAAGGGTCGAGGGACTGTTTGTTCTGCATGACTCCAATGGAAAACCCCACCGCCGCTTTATGTGGACACATGTTTTGCTGGACTTGCATTACTGATTGGTTAAAGGAGAATACCGAGTGCCCCTTGTGTCGTCAACACTGCTTGGAACAAAACTTGTTACCTTTGAGATGATTGCCACAACTTGTGCAATTGTTGAGTTAATGAATGTATGACCATTACGATAATTTCTGTAACGATAAACTATGAATTGTAGTTAGTGCAATATCCGAATCGTTACAGTGCCTCTACTCTAAGAACAGCCCAAAGGCATAATCGCTGTTAAGTTCAATCTTAATTGAGCCAAAGTAGTGCCGGATTGAATTTCAAATCGATGACTTGTTGAGTGCCGATTTTTTCGTCGTATATCTCTCATTCCGTCGAATTGGTGGTTGTGGCTTCATCATCAGTAGGGAATTCGTGTCGCACACCACACGGTGAAAAAAATCGGAGCGTGGAAGAGCACAACACATCGATGAGTCTACGAGGGTACTCACTTCCGCTCTCCAATGATGACGCCCAGTCAAAACGGGATGATGATTACGACAGTAAGCTCAAGCCCAAGAGCCGTTACGCCTCGACACTGGGGTTTTTGAGCACCTTGCGTGCGGCCCAAGATAAGTTGATCTACTGGGCCAGCCGCTACAAGTTGGTGACGCTTGCAGTGATCCTCTTGGTATTCTTGCTGCAATTCACCTCGCTCGAAGTTCCCTTTCTTCCGTCGCTTTTCAAGCTGAATGACCCCAAAGTGGTGATCATCTTGGCGGCCAACGAAGGTGGCGGGGTCCTTAAGTGGAAGCTGCCGCAAGAGTGGCTGGTGGAGCGGTCCCTGATTGCCAATAAGAAACATTACGCTAAAAAACACGGATACGCTCTTACCATTAAAGATATGACCATCAAGAAGCGTTATTCGCATGAATGGCGTGAACTGTGGGAAAAGGTGGACATCTTGAAGCAAACTATGCGTCAATACCCCAAAACCGAGTGGTTCTGGTGGTTGGACTTGCACACTTATATCATGGAACCTCAGATCTCTCTTGAAGCCCACTTCCTCAATAACTTGGAGAACCTGACCTATCGGTCGTTGGAGACGTTCAACCCGTTGCTGTTGCCGGTAGACACCCCGTACACCGACTACACCTCTCCCATTGACTTGATTATCACTCAGGATTGTGGTGGTTTCAACTTAGGGTCTTTCCTCATGAGACGCCTGGAATGGAGCGAAATGTTGTTGGACATGTGGTGGGATCCGGCCATGTACGAACAGATGCACATGAAATGGGAGCACAAGGAGCAAGATGCTCTCGAAACATTATACACTACCCAGCCGTGGATCCGAGAGCGCGTAGGGTTCTTGCCGTTGCGGAAGATCAACGCGTTCCCTCCAGGGGCTTGTTCCGAACAAGCTGATGACCCCCAATTTTTCTTCAAGAATAATGACTTTGTTGTCAATATGGCTGGTTGTGAGTACGGTCGTGATTGTTGGAAGGAAATGGAGCACTACAAGGCGTTGTCGAAGCTGCTTCACAAGCCTTGGTGGAAGTTATGGTCGTAGGATGGTGTCATGCAATAAATATAGAGAATATAGGCCCTACTATACGCAACAGTTTTTACGTTTTTTTGCTCTGATTGACTTCTTGTTGAAAGAACTTCTAGGAATTTAGATGAGTTATATGCTTCATGGGACAATATGAGACTATCTAAATGAACTGTAAACACAGAAAATAGAACAATATCAAAGTTGTTCAACTTATCCAATTGTACCCCATATGTAATTTCATTATTCGCGGTACCTGAGGCACTACCGCAAACAGTTTTTGGATATTCAGCCTACCCTTAATTTCACGGTTACAATTGACCAATAAAATTCTCAACATTAATCTAAGACATATGAAAACTATCAGATAACCATACTTAATATCCCATACATTCTACTTTATGTTCAATTTATCTTCCCTTTCTCGACGACCGCGTTTAAACGCGTGCGCATTTTCACTGACCTTTTTTACCACTACCAACTTGTCACCATGGACCTTGACGGTATGGGCGACAACTTCTGGTTCAATGAAAGCGCCTTTTCCTCTGGGAATGGTGCTGGGAACTCTGGACCAAGCAGCGTAAACCAGTCTGACGACTTTTTGACGCTCTTCGACCATCCGGGTTCGAGTGGAGGGGCACCGCCTCCAAACCCGGCGCCAGCGCCTCCACAGCAGCCCCCACAACAATCACAACAACCCCTGCAGTTCATGAGCCCGCAAATGTTTTCCCAAGCTCCCCCGCAACAAAACCGGGGCCAAGGGCCCGTGCCAATGGGTATGTCGCCGGCGGGCCAACCGCAGCAAGGAATGAGTCCACAAATGTTTGACCAGATGAAGCTGGACCAATTTCAACGCATGCGCCAGCTGATAATTCAGCAGAAAATCATGCAACAGCTGTCACTGCCCCAGGGACAACACCTGCCCAACATGAACCACGGTACGCCTCAGGGCATGACTCCACAACCCCAAGCTCAAGCGCAAGCCCGGCTACGCAACATGGAAATGGGGGGTCAGATGGAGGGTGGTCAAAGCCAGCTGAGAGCTACCCTGTTACTGGCGCTGAACACTCCTCAAATGGGACACCAACCCCCGCCTATGGCGACTAATCCGCTGTTCACTCAACAACAACAACACCAGCAACACCAACAACAACAACAACAACAGCAACAACAGCAACAGCAGAACCAATTCGGCAATCCAATGATGAACCAGGGCCAGTTCCCGGCGCAAATGCAGCGTGGGAAGCCCCAAGCTCCCATCCCGCCCCAACAAATGCGTCAACAAATGCCTCCTGGTCCGCAAAATCCCCCGTCAAATCCTCAATCGAACCCACCGTCGAACCCTCCACTGGGTCAACCTGCTTCCCAGAATCCGAAGGCAGACCTTCAGCGGCTGTGTGACATTTTCCTCCGGGTGCTTCAGGAATTCTTGCAGCTGAGGGGCACGACGATTCCCCCATTGGTGATCAACAACAAGACAATTAACTTGTTTTGGCTTCACTTCTTGTGCAATAAGTTTGGCGGAAGTCGCGAGCTTATGGCTTATATTAATAACCCGCAAGCTCTGCAACAACAAATGCTGCCCTGGCTTCTGATGGCAAAACATTTGGGGATTCTTGAAGGTCTCAATTTACTGGACGCTCATGTCAGAGGTCAAATTGAGCGTGAGTTGGCCAATATCTTCGTGAAATACTTGTTGCCGTACGATCAAGCTCTCAAGACCCCCGAAGGCCATCGAGAAATAAAACAGCGGATGATGCAAGTGACACAGCAGCTTCAACAGAGGGATCGCCAACGCCAACAACAGCAGCAACAACAACATCAACATCAACAGCAGCAGCAGCAGCAGCAACACCAACAACAACAACAACACCAACAACAACAACAACAGCAGCAACACCAACAGCACCTTCAACAACAACAACAACAACAGCAGCAGCAGCAACAGCAGCAACACCTCCAGAGCCACGGTTCTCCCCCAAATCTTGCTCAGAACCCACAGAAGTTCAATTCGCCTTATAATCAACACCAACCGCCGCCACCGATGGGTCAAAGTCCAAACATGCACCAACTGCCTCAGATGCCGCAAGAGCCTATTCCCCAAAATCGAAAGCCTCTGAGGGTACTGAACCCGTCGCAAGTTGGATCACCCGCTATGTCGCCGTTCATTCAAAATCAACTTCTGAGGGCAAACCTGGTGGTTCAACATCCCCAACCACCTCAGCCGTTACAGGGTTTCCGTCCAGGACTGAGCCAAGCCATGGGACCATCTGCGGCACCTTCCATTCCTGGTGGACCCGTACCTCCATCCGCCCCATCCGCCCCGCCCGTCGTGGTTAAGCGGTCGCGGGAAATAGACTTTGATAGCGGCGACAATGACGTTACCTTAATCAAGAACTATCGTCCTCTCAGGCGTAAGGTGGAAACCTTTGGTGGTGTTCCTGCTCGCGAGCTTTCTCAAATCGGTCTGGAACTTGAGCTTGCTAAACCAGTGTACTTGTTTGCTCCTGAGTTGGGCACTATCAACATCCATGCTTTGACTATGAGTCTTAAATGTTACGAAGGTCTCAAGCTGCTGGAGACGTTTAGTGCCCTTAACACACTCTTGGTCATAACATCTGACGGTAACTACTCATTTGGTGTTGATGAAGCGCCCGAGTTGATTGATACCTTGGCGCAAACTGGCTTGAAAATTTTGAAGACGCTTATTGAAGGTCAAAAAGTGTGGAGTCAGACATCTGAAGATGTTAGCGACGTGGTGGCATCTAACGACCCCGTTGACAACATCTTCCGGAAGTATGTACCTCTGGGACCGCCGAAAGAAGATATTGGGTTTGTTGTGGATTCTCTCACCGGGGAAGTGGTGGAAGATAGCGATGATGAACTCGAGATGTTTGATTTCGAAACCGCAAATACCACCCCCGAAACTACTGGCACAGTGACTCCCAACCCCCCGGTGACTAAATTCAATATTCCTGACTATCTCACAACGTTGCAAGCGTTCCATGCCGAGAATAAGCACCACTTTTCGCGACTTCAAACGAGATCACCAATGGACGATCAAATCATGCTTGTTGATCACTTGGTGACTATCTCGATGATTTTCCGGAACTTGACTCATGTTGACGTTAACAAGGCCACCATTGCTGCCAATAGTCTCTTCAAGGACTTTTTCTTCGAATTAATTGCTCAACTCGGGATTCAGGACCTTTCAAAGTTTGTTTTCCATCGCAAACGACTTTGCCTCCTCAAAGACTGTGTCGTTATTCTTAGCAATGTTGCAAGTGTGTTCAACTTAAGACTGATGCGTGAGGCGTTCCTTGTGTTTGCTCTTGTGGCTCTGTTTGGTCCCGATTTAACTCAAGATAAATGGAAAATTAACCCGGCGCTGTTGGAAACTTACCTTTATCTTCCTTATGGGGTGGATGGGTTTGCTAAGTTGTTGGTACGTGAACCTCACAACCGGCTGTTGTTTGAGGCAGTGCTCACGGGGCTGTTGACTTTGAGTTCTCTGGCGAACTATATGAATACTAAACCGTTTGTGGTGGAGAAGGCGGATGTTGAAAGCACCAGAGAGCTTGCTGTTGCATACTTTGATGGAGACAAGCAACGGTTTGAGCAGGGTGAGTTGTTAACGAGAGCTTTCCGGTTAGTCATGCTGTTAGTTCCCTTTGACAATCACAACATTGAGTTTTCGAAGTTGGTATTTTCAAGGGCACTGACTTTGGCACAAGCGTTGTTTGCCGCCAAGTTGTTGATCGATTTGGTGAAGCCTACTGAGCCCCAAGAACAAGGTACTCTGGCGTTGACGTCAGTGGTACTGCCCCTCCTTCCCATCAAGTGGTTGTTGTACAACCAGCAAGTGTTATTGGGCAATTTTGCTCGCCTTCTGTTGGCGCTTCTTACAGATCTGCTCAAATATGCTCGTGAATCGAACGACAACCGATTGGTCACGCTCATCTTGCACAAACTGTTAACGGTTGTCAACCTGTTGGTGGCTAACCTTGTTGCCAATCGCGAGGAATTAGAACAAAGTACTTATTGGGCTGAGCTCGAACCCTTGGTGAAGGGTGTGCAAAAATTGGCGCGAAACCGACCCGATATTCACATGTCGTTAGACACATTTATGACCCCTCAAATTGATCTGCTGGTAAGAAAGGAGACTTTGCGACTTTATAATTTGATGACCTCTTTGTGCTGAAGAGGACTGAGCCAAGCTGCTTTACAGAATTATGACGTTAATATTGTATTACTATCGAATTTTAAATGATTAATCAATGTTCATGTAGTTACGTATACCCGTAACAAGATGACGCTGGTGCCCAATGTGGGCGTCGACAAACGTCGTGGCTTAGGATCTGGCGACGGCGTTGTTGGCCAAGGCACCCATGGTGGTGAGAAAGTGCATTGAGTACTCTTGATATTGAGCGCAGGAGAACGCCCCCACTTAAAGAGTAATGAAGTGACAAATGATGGTTAGTGGGAGTCGTAGTATCGACCAACATAAGATCTCTCTTGGATTTAGGGTGATTGTTTGACCCTTGAGTATTGTCCAATGTATCTGGGTTTGCTACCATAAATAGTGGTATTGAGTTGACCAAGAACGTTGCTGGAGTCATTAGAATCAGACTGGAATCATGAGTCACTTGCTTGACATGCTTATTGACTAGTTAGAGCCGTACAAGTGATAAGGGACAATAGGTCGATTATTACCAAACTTTACACCAAAAAAATCGCCAAAAATAGGCTTTTCGGCATCTACCAGTCATCTAGTCCATAAATCGTAGCAAAAAAAATTTCATGATTTTTTTTGATGTTTGACATTATCGGCTGGGGTTTGGGGTTTTCACGGATCATCGCACCTAACCGTATAATATGAATTGGTGAAGAATGCACCATTAAAAGCGGTAAATGGAAATCTAAAACAACCATTGCATTCACAACGTCTCTATCTTTATGGTAAATGGCAGATAAGCCTCAATTTCAAAACTTTTTGGAACCGACCTCCTGCGATCTAACGTTTTTTAAGTCCTCTATTTTGCGATTTATACAGTCGGGTCAAAGGTTCACGGAATCCAAAGCCACCTAGCATGAAGCCGGCAGTTTGCTCTATAAAACCCAAGTGTTGCTTTTCTGCTTCCATTGATATCGAGCTCGCTATTGCACATTTTACGTGTTTTTGGTGCGACCAACCCCTAGGCCGAATGGGCCAAAATCGACAAATCGACAAGTTCCGTCAAACTCCGTCAAACTTTGTCTAGATGAAAAGGCCACCGGTTTAAACATAGTATGCCATCTCAGAGTCGCTACTAACTAGCGTAAACAGCAATTTTCCCTGCAACACGCGGGGTCAGTGTAAGTTTCAGGGTTTCGCACCCGAGTCATCATTTCGCCGTGGCAGAGTCAAATACTCTCGCCAACCCATCTTCCAGCTCAACCATCGAAAAGCATCAAACTCATCAGATTTTTGGACATTGGCTCAAACGATAGCCACGCGTTTCTGGACCACAATGGGTACCTTTAAGTGGCCACATTAGGCGTGGCGATTGCCTCAAAATTCACCATTTAGTCTAGACTGCGTAGTGATGCACTAAGCCATAGACATATCCACCACAAGCGACCCTGCCGGCCGCAGCATGAGATTAGCCGTAGCAGGCGGACCGTTCCCGATGTGGTGACAGTGTCTTTTGCTCATTGGTGTCGTGAACGGCTTTCGTGCCTTTGTTATAGTGCCGCTTGACCATGCCAACAATGTACAAAGACGTGGTCATTCACTAGTGGTCAAAAATCAACCGACAACTAATGTAACAAATCGATTCTGTATCACGTAAAAATGGAATGAAAAAGGTTTGGGCTTGATAACGTCCACTATGTTAGTTATGATTTTTCGAAATTTCGACTTTTTGTCGTCATTTGAGTTCTCAGTTTTGCATTTTTTCTCCAAAAAGCGAAAACTGCGATTTATTCAGTCTGATCAAGGGCTTACAAAAATCAAAGCCACCTGGCAAGAAGCCAGCAGTGTGGTCTACAATAGCTAAGTATCACATCTATGCATCCATGGGCATTGAGCCCGTTATATTGAGGTTTACATTTTTGAGATGCGGCGAGTCTTAACAGTGGAACACCCTAAAAAGCTTGACCGGGTTTTCGGCCTCCGGGATCCCCCGGGGTCCTTCCGGGATCCACCGGGCGATGCCACGCGCTTGGCCCTATGCAGTACAAACAACGTATATTCACATCTAGTCACAACAGTCATAGGTCGTGGGCAAATTATGGAACTATACGTGTGACATCAGAACAAGTCGACCTTTCTACCTAGGAAGATTCCCCCAGAACTCTAATCCGGAGGACTACCACTATACATGTGACCGAGACCACAACGCTGCTAGAGTCCAAGAGCCCTGCCTCGCAATTGGCCTTGACCATAGACCATGCCATGAATCCGTGCTGATTGTCCCCAAATTCCGTACTCACAATGCTCGGATACACGTCAGATGTCAACCGTCAGGTACAATGGTGCAAGTAGCGGGACTGTTGATATTGGCAGGCAAGTTTGTTTTGTTGCTACCATGATTCAAAAGACAGAGGTGAATGCTGTCAGTGGATCCTGCGAGGTACCCAATCCAGCAAAGGAGCTGTCGTCGACGTCTATTTTATGTTCTAAAGCTTTCGGCTATGTATCTTGACTTGTATCAGCAACCAAGTCTCACATGTTGATATTGAACCACGAGCAGATGTTCGCTCGTTGCGTTAAAAGAATTGGGGGGTAACGTCACACCACCTACGTGCCCCTTATTGCAAATGTTCGATTGTCCGATCGATTGCCCGTACCAGCTATGTAAGCAGGTAAGCAAAACAACGCGCCTGCCATCACCCGAGAGTCGTCGAGTAGATCTGATGGGTCGTCCGCTCTAATGATCACCATAGGCTGAGGAAACGGACTGGTTGGAGTCACTTAACAATGACTGACTGGCGATGACAAAGATACAATGGCACCTACAACTGAAGCATACAACAACTGAAGCATACAAGAGGTATACAACCAAATGTATGAGGCTTTACTGATAACAACTAACAATTGCAATCGTAAATATACCTAGGAGGCTGAATTTCTATTTGGCAATACCAACATGACTGTACGTTCTTTGTGGTAATCGCTTTGCTTGACCACTTTGTTCATGTTTACCATAATAAATTGCTTTATGGTCATGGAAACCATTGCTAGAGTCAGAAAGGTGTAATAGTTTACTGTTGAACTCATGGGTTACTTGCTTGACATGCTCAACGATTGGTTAGTCTAGTATAAGTGTCAGTAGGTTGAAGGTCGGTTACTACAAAACTTTACACCAAAAAAATTGCCAAAAATAGGCTTATCGGTATCTACCAGTCATGTAGTCACTAAATCATAACAAATAAATTTTCATGATTTTTTTTGATGTTTGACATCGGCGGCTGGGGTTTGGGGTTTTCATGGATCATCGCGCCTAACCGTATAATATGAATTGGTGAAGATTGCACCATTAAAGGCGGTAAATGGAAATCTAAAGCAACCACTACATTCAAACCGTCTCTATCTTCATAGTACTAGGCCAAAAAGCGTCAATTTCAAAAACTTTTTGGATCGGATCTCATGCGATCTGACGTTTTTTGAGTGGTCATTTTTGCGATTTATTCCGTCGGGTTAAAGGTTTACGGAAATCAAAGCCACCTAGCATGAAGCCGGCATTTTGCTCTACAAAACCCAACTATCGCATATCTGCTTCTATCGGTAGCGAGCTCGCTATTGCACATTTTACGTGTTTTTGGTGCGACCAACCCCTAGGCCGAATGCGCCAAAATCGACAAATCGACAAATCTCGTCGAATTCCGTCAAACTTTGTCTAGATGAAAAGGCCACCGGTTTAAACATAGTAAGCCATCTCAAAGTCGCTACTGGGTGGCGTAAACCGTAATCCTCCTCGCAATACGCGGGGTCAGTGTAAGTTTTGGGGTGTCGCACCCGAGTCAACCTTTCGCCGTGGCTGCGGCGAGCCGAGTCAAATTACCTCGCTAAAACCCATCTTCCAGCTCAACCATCGAAAACCATCAAACTCATCAAGATTTTTGAACATTGGCTCAAAAGATAGCCACGCGTTTCTAGACCACAGTGAGTGCCTTCAAGTGGCCACATTAGGCGTGGCCATTGCCGTCAAAAACGCCATTTAGTTTGCGTTGCGCATCCGTGCACTTAGCCGTAGATATATCCACCACAAGCGACCCTGCCGCCGGTGGCGTGAGGTTAGCCGTAGCGGGCGGACCGTTCCCGATGTGGTGACAGTGTCTTTTGCTAGTTGGTGTCGTGAACGGCTTTCGTACCTTGGTTAAAGTACCCTATGATCATGAGAACAATACATAAGAACATGTTCACTCGCTAGTGGTAACGACTTAATCGACGGTTAGTGTAACTATTTGATTTTGCATCACAGTAGAATGGAATCAACTGGGTTTGGGCTTGATGACGGTTGTCGGTGGCTTTCAATGCCATCTTACAAAGACTATGCTTGTAGATATGAGTACCACACTGAACAGTTGAACCGTTGGTGATAGAGATAACGTAGGGTATGAGGAGAAACCTCGGGATGAGATGAGTGAAGTCTAACTGACAATGTCGCAACATGAACGGTTTGTTTACTCTTTCAGTGGTTACTCGAAATCTGTTGACATGCAGCTGTTCCTCGCTACAATACCTAACCAAATGTGTCAAGGAAACATACGAGTCATAAGAATCCAGAACGCCTTAGATGACTTTTTAATGATAAAGTATAGCCATATATAGTGGTTATTTTTGGTTCTTGAGCTCACCACCACACGACGATGGTCGCAGTACCACCAACACCGGCAGTGGAGCCTAACATCTTACACTCGGTCTGGTGGGTGGCTATATCAGTATACGGGCGGCCTCGTCCCAAGTGCCTTTGGCCACTTCGGTGCCGCCCATTCGTTCCATGGCAAGCATGTGTTCCCCACACAAGTTGTGGCAACACCTTGGAAACGTCGTCGTCTGATTAAGTTATGTTTATGTAGTTACGTATCACAATAATCTAAGATTTTGCCAACCTCTATCGTGTTTGCCTCAAAGAAGGCCCAACTTTTCCATGCGAACGTGAACGGCGTTGCGGTGAGCTTCGAGCCCCTCAACCTCAGCCAAAGTCATGACTGCTTTGCCAATCAGATTCAAACCTTCCTCGGTAACGTCTTGAGCAGTAATGAATTTTTGGAACGTGGCAGTATTGACACCAGAGTATTGACGAGCATACCCGTAAGTGGGCAAAGTGTGATTGGTCCCCGAAGAGTAGTCGCCGCACGATTCGGGCAGCAAGGCACCAACAAACACGGAACCAGCATTTTCAATCTTGGAAGGAACGTATTGTTGGGCGTTTTCGATCTGAAGAATCAAGTGCTCAGGAGCATATCTGTTCAGAACTTCAAACGCTTGTTCGTAAGAGTCGGTCAAAAGAGTGAACGAATGAGCCAAGGACTTGGCAACAATGTCTTTTCTCGGTAATACCGCCGCTTGTCTGGACACGGCTTCTTGGAATTCGGCAATCTTCTTCTGTGAGAGCGACACACCGACAAGGATAACTTGCGAGTCTACGCCGTGTTCTGCTTGAGATAAAAGATCCAGGGCAACGAAGTCGGCGTCGGCGTCTTCATCAGCAATGACCAAGACTTCCGAAGGGCCAGCGGGCATGTCGATCGAGCACAAAGCTTGAGTGTCGTTTTGCACGTACATCTTAGCGGCGGTGACGAATTGGTTACCGGGGCCGAGGATCTTGTCACACTTGAGTACCAGCTCAGTACCATAGGCCATGGCAGTGACAGCTTGAGCACCACCAGCCATGACAATGGCCTTGGCACCCAACTTGTGAGCAACGTAGACAACCTCAGGCGTCAACTTGCCGGTGGCACGCGAAGGAGGCGAGGCAAAGATGATGTTGCGACATCCAGCAACCTTGGCCGGCACCCCAAGCATCATGGCCGTCAGGGGAAGCACGGCGGTACCACCGGGGACGTACAAACCAACATTTTCAATGGGCTTAGCGAAACGAGAGCACTTGACGCCAGGACAGGTTTCCACCGTCATCATTTCTTCCTTGGGCAATTGAGCCGCGTGGAACTTTTCGATGTTAGCAATGGAAATGTCAATGGCCTTCTTCATGTCCTCGGAGATTTGCATCAAGTCTTCGGGGAAGGGGGCTTCCAAGATGGGAGTATCCAAGGTTACACCATCGAACTTGGCGGTGAGTTCAATAAGTGCCTTGTCACCGTTTTGCTTGACATTGTTGATGATGGGTTGGACAAGCTTCATGATGTCCAGGGTCTTTTGCACGGGTCTGGTGAGAGCACGTTCGATGGTAGCCTTGTCCGCCAGGTTGTAGTCGATGACTTCGATGTGGTAAGGGTCTTCAACCTTTTGTTCTTGTTTGACATCCTCTTCCTTCTTTTCTTCGTATTGCGGCTTGGCATCACCCTTTCTTCTGGTAACCTTGAGTGATTTGATATCAAGGTTCTTTTCGATGTCGGCCAACAGCACCCCGTACTTGGTACACCAGGTAAGAACAAAGTACAACAAGTCGGCGGCTTCCCAAGCAATTTCCGCCTTGTCGTTTTGTTTACCGGCATCAATGAGCTCGTCAAGTTCTTCCTTGAGCTTGGCCACAAGCAAAGCATCATCCTCAAACAATCTCTTAGTGTAAGAACCTTCGGGGGCATTCACCTTACGTTGAGCCAAGAGGTTGCTGAGCTTCTTGATGCCGCCACCGATAGCAGCGTCAGATTCGGCCAATTGTCTGTCGCCAAAGCACGAGTAGTCGCTGGAGTTGTGGCAGAAACCGTAGCCGGTCTTGGGAGTGACGACAAACTTGACGACGTCATTGTCACAGTCCTTGGAAAGACCCAAAAGTTGTTGAGTAGCGCCCAGAGTGGCACCCTTGTACCAGAGTTCATTGGGACGCTTCCGCAGCTGGTAGACACCACTCTTGCAAGCAATCAGTTCGTGGATGGAAGCAACCGAGGAGTACACCACCCCAAGGCAAATACCTTCGGGATCGGTGACCAAGGTCGTATACAATTTGTCGGGTCTGTCGGTTGTAAGAGTCAGAGTGAACACCTGACCAATGTTAATCTTCGAGGTATCTTTAGGGGAAGTGGTAAGCACGGATACCGGCACCATCGAAAGGAAACCCTTCTTGGCCACTTCGTCAACTTGCTCTTGCTTGGCATCGGTGCCAAATTCAACATATTTGCGATCGTTTTCCGCAGGTGCTTTGGAAGTATCGGTGACCAAATCGTCGCCCTGCACAAGTACTCTGGAAGCAGGGAAGCCAAAGGCCTTTTCCTTGTCGTCGACAATCACTTGCGAGACACCCAAGTTTAATACTTTGGTGACATCGGCGTCTTGAGCTTGACGAAGATCAATGATTACATTGACTCGGGGAAAGTTCTGAACAAAGTGCTTGTCGTAATCACCAACGGCATCAAACGGAAGCACTACCGTTCCACAAAGTGAAAACTCTTCGACATCCTGGACCGTCTTACAAACGGGAACCACGGGAAAGGTCATAATCGATGTAATCTGGGGTTCTAAAGTTTTTCAGATAATTTCGCACTGACTCTGACTCATCAATCGGTGCATGCGCTGAGTATCAGGGGCAGATGTTATCGACTACATATCATTGCTCCATCATGCTATTTTCAATTCGGGAGTCCGGGATTTACACCTGAGTCGTACTCGAAAAAAAATTCAATTTTCAGTTGTTTGTCGGCATGTTCATTGTCGTAAGCGACTAACCTCTTTATAGCTTCTAGCTGATAACCGCGGCTAATATACAGTATTGCCGTTATCGGCAGCACAGCCGTTGACATGAGTCGCAATCACACAATCTCTCTTAGTTATGATTGCATCGCTTCACGTCTAATCTAATTATACCACGTCGTTTGCTCATATATTCGTTACTAACTAAAAATTAAATTCATTGCGGAACTGGTTAAGGTCCATACCGGGCTTAACCTTCTCCAACAAGTCACGGCGGTCCATGGCGATGAAGGCACGCTTCAACGTCTCGGTAAGCGCCGTCAGTTGGTTGTGACTAAGGCCGGGGCTATCGCCACCCCCTTCAACTTGATGCATGGCCAACCCACTCAATAAGTGTTCGGCAGCTTCCTTGTAGCAGCCAATGTTGATGCACAGAACACCCAAGTTGTAGCGAGCACGCACAAAGGCAGGCTTCAACTCAAGTGCCTTGAAGTAAGCATCGACGGCCTCTTCAGACCGGTTGGAGTTGGCGAGCGACGCACCTAAGCGGTTCCACAAGATGGGGTCATCGGGACGGATGGAAAGAGCCGCACGGAAGCAGTCGATGGTCTTGTCAAAGTCTTCGTTGGCGTAGAACAACACACCCAAGCCCATTTGTACATCGGCATCCATGTTGGCCCCATCTGGCAGTAATTGAGCCGCTTGCAAGAACAATTCCGTCACACGCTTGTTGATGGTGAACCGGTCCTCATCGGTGATCTTGGGATTTTGTTGACGAGCCCGCTCGGAAATTTGGGGGTACTTGGTGGAGATCCAACGTTCCAAGGTGGCAAAAGCAGCATTATCGTAACCTTCATTAATGTAAGAAATGGCCAAGGTCATCAAAGCGGCCGAGTTCTCGGGAGAAAGCTCAAGACACTTTTCAAGTGCCAGAATACCGGCGATTTCCTTTTCGTTTTGCGTTTGTACTTCACCCAACTTAAGCCAAGCGTCAACGTGTTCCGGGTTGCGTTGAATGGCAGCTTCAAACGCAAGTGCGGCTTCTGACAACTTGGCGCCATTTTCCATAAGCTGCAACCCGATTTCATAAGGGTCGGCGTCCTGTGGAAGATCCATAAACTGGTTCTGGCTCTTTTCTTCAAACAGGTATTCACCAAAGTTGGCTCTGGTACCAGCAAAACGAGCAAAGTCACGTTCCCACTGGCTCATATTAGCAGGCAAACCTTCGACTTGAGTCTTCTTAAATTCTTCGTATTGTTGCGAAATGAAGTCATTTTCAATAGCTTCAGAGTTAAGACCATCCCACACTTCTTGGAAGGTCGCTTGGTACTTGTCATCAACAATCAAGTCTTCAGCCTTTTCCTCTTGGACATCGGCTTCCTTGGTGGTGGCTTCGGCTTCCTTTTCGAGGTTTTCAATTTCCTTAAATTGGTTGTCCCAGTCCACTTGTTGCTCTTGGTTAGCCGGTTGTTGTTGCATTTGTTGCGACAGCATGGGGGCGCCGGCCATTTGCATGCCCATACCCATGCCCATACCCATACCCATCATGGGACGGTAGCCACCCATGGTGGACATTGACGGCGCGGGAGCAGCCACTGGTTGTTGGAGTTGGGGCAGTTGGTGAGCAAAGTCCTGAGCCCAGTTAGAGTTAGCCTGGACGGGAGCGGCGTTTTGCGCCATCGGCGACGCCTGGATGGGACTAGGGGAGTGGGCCTGGAACTCGGCCCCCCAGTTTTGTTGGTTTTGGGGAGTACCCTTGTTAATCATGTTAAGTTCATGACGCATCGGTTGAAATTGGAACGCCAGGCCGGGAGAACCCCCGCCCATGAACTGTTCCATGTTTTGCCGGTTCTGTTGGTTCATCATGTTCTCTTGTTTGAACCCACCTTGTTGCATCATGGGTCCTTGAGCCACCTGTCGCTGAAGCGACCGGTCCTGCTGGGAATGCTTATTGAGCTGGGCAATCACATTGTTGTTGGCCGAACATTCGGCACCGCCTCCAACAAACGACATTTTCTATAGGGGTGAACGCTGGTGCAAGTAAGGTCTTGGAGCCGATGGATGGGGTTGTCGTTACTATCCAAATGGCGGGGCGCGGCGACTTTTTAAAGGCTCATTTTTTTCGCCGCCGTGAGCCAAATGTGGGTGATCCGCGGGAGGGGGAGGGGCAAGATTAGAAATCCATTTGAGAAGCCATTTGACGACAAAATCTTACGATTTGAACCAAACTGAGTTTATGGTTGGGAATATTCCTAGAGAAAATATTATAAGGAGCGTTTACTTGTGGTCTCGGTTGTCTTCTTGTCGATTAATTTGCCATCAAAGACTACGGCTTCGGGGTTCCCCACAATATTGAAATACTTCGGTATCATGTGATAAGAGTCAAATGGACTGCATATAGTCCAGGGCGAGGATCCTCGGGAATCTTCTAGAGAGGAAATGAGCCAGAGCCCTAAGCGGCGGTGGCAAATTATATATTGAAGATGACCCAACATTAGTCTTTGCAAAATAAAATATAAATCTTTTCTAATTAAACAAATCATACGGCTATTAGACAAATTATCAAGGTTTAGTAATTTGGTTCATGTGACTTTTCCACTCAATCGTGAATGATCACGCCGTTAAGAAATGATCGCCAAATCTAAGGTAATCTAAAGAGATGAGCTACGTCATTAATATATTTTTTTGTGATATTACTCTATGTTCTTAATTGATTGATATTGGTGAAGGGGGAAAGGGTCAATGTGCACTAATTAATGGTCGTTCTTGGGGGCGTTAGGCAATTGTTCCAAAGCGGTTTCAATGGCGGCGACACCCTTAAGCAAGTCTTCTTCCGAGATGACCAAAGGAGGAGCCAACCGGATGATGTGGTCGTGAGTAGGCTTAGCCAACACCCCTTGGTCCTTCATAAGCAAGCACAAGTCCCAAGCGGTGCGGCCGTTGGTCTTGGAGTCGTCAATGACGATGGCATTGAGCAAACCCTTACCTCTAACTTCGGAGATGATACCGTTGGACTTGGCCTTAAGTTCTTCCAACTTGTTCCGCATCAATTGACCCAAAGTTTCCGCTCTTTCGACGAGGTTTTCTTCCTTAACCACTTCCAAAGCGGCAATGGCCACCCGGCACGACAACGGGTTACCACCGTAGGTAGAACCATGGGAACCGGGGGTCAAGGTAAGCATGATTTCCTTCAGCGAAAGCACGGCGGACACGGGGGTGACACCACCGGAGATGGCCTTACCCAAAAGGATGACGTCGGGCTTGACGCCTTCGGAGTGTTCGTAGCAAAGCATCTTCCCGGTTCTGGCAATCCCGGTTTGGATTTCGTCACAGATAAGCAACACGTTGTGCTTCTTGCAGAGGGCTTGCACCTTAGGCAAGTAGTCAGCGGGAGGAACGACGATCCCAGCTTCCCCCTGGATGGGTTCAAGGAGCACGGCGGCAATCTTGTCGCCAGCGTTGTTCATGGCCTTTTCGATGTCTTCAATGACACCGTATCTGATTAGAGTACCGTCAGCTTCCCCGGGGATTTGGGGACCGACACCCTTCAAGTAAGGGCCAAAGTCGGTTCTGGCGTCGGGGTCGGTCGACATCGAGATAACCCCCAAGGTACGCCCGTGGAAGTTGTCGGCCGCCGAGAGAATGATGGCTTCTTCGGGCTTGATCCCCTTCTTTTCGTAACCCCATCTTCTCGCCAACTTAAGCGCCGTTTCCACCGCTTCGGCCCCGGTGTTCATCGGCAACATCATTTCGTAGCCAAAGTATTCCGTCAAGTACTTAGCATACACCCCAAACACGTCGGACGAGAACGCTCTCGAACAGAGGGTAAGGGTGCTGGCTTGGTCGACAAGAGCCTGGACAATCTTGGGGTGGCAGTGGCCTTGGTTGACGGCAGAGTACGCCGACAAAAAGTCCAAGTATTCCTTGCCTTCGGCGTCCCACACCTTAGCTCCTTGGGCCTTGTGGAACACCACGGGGAGGGGGTGGTAGTTGTGGGCCGAGTATTCCGATTCCCATTGCTTGGCGGTGGCAGAAGAGATGTTGAAGTCAACCATGGTTGCGTAAGATGGTGATCATGGGGCAATGGGCTTGGCTTATATAGGCATAACCTGTCATCACTCGGCTGCCGTAAAATCCCCTATAGGCAAGCCCTCCCAGGGCTACAACCCCTATGGGCAGGTCACAGCGCAACGCGCGCCATGCGAGACGGCATTTCCAAATCTGTCGAGCGACACAATGTCGAGACCAGACGACATCAACTGTGACAAATATCCACCAATATGGCCTTGTCGTATCGTTTACCCGAGTATAGTGGGTTGACCATCATCATTTCCATTGAAAAGCACCCGATGTTCAATTCCGCTTGAAATTCCGCTCCTAATGCAGTAACTATTCCGCACGCACCCCACTCTAGGGGATCATGAAGTGCAGCTCATTCAACCGCTCCGAGTGTAAATGGGAAGACACTAGCGAAGGAAATATCGGTATTGCCGTGGGTGCAGTATAAAAGTTTTGCAGTATACGTTAAGGGAATGTCTATGTGTATTGTTCTAGGCTTCAAGGTCTAAGCTATCAAGAAGCAGCTCGATGATCTCCATGTTTTGATCATATTGAAGCAGAGCTTGCTTCATAATTTCCGTCTCTTCGATTTTGGCACCCGATAATAAGCCCACACCTTCGATATCTTCAAATGCCTCCTTATCAATGTATTTCTTGCCAAGGTAATACCGGATATCGTCGATGACTTCAATTGTGTCCGTGGTTTGTCTCTCGGCAATTCGTTCAGCACTTTCGGCAATAAGAGCGAGCATTTTATCACGATCAGTCTCAAACACCTGTTGCAAATTGAATGCCAACATCCGAGTAATGTGCTGTTCCAACTTCTCTTGCTTCAATTGCCACGCTATGCGAAGAAGATCGTAACCATCATATCCCGTGGCCGCTTTCAAGCTCTTGAACTCTTTCCAAGTAAAGTTAGGGAACTTTGCAGTGATCTTCACGGCACAGATCAGTTTCAACCGACTCAACATAAGCTCATCAGCGCAGAATAGTAAATCAATGGATTTATCCAACGGTAGCGAGGGTATATCATCGTGGTACAAGAATTCGAGAATCATCTCTGCCACTTCGGCGTCGGCACAATTGGCCAGGAGCTGAAGTACGGGAACCGATGTCAACTGGGGTCGATCAATTACCTTCCGATTCAAAGTTCGATCGGAATCGGTGACATAAGGCACCTCGTTGTTTTCCGAAAACAAAGGGGACTTGAACATGGTTTCAAAGTATTCAGCTCGGGCCAACATCAGCTTATGGGCAGGATAATATACAGCAACTTCTCTCTCGGCATCAACTACCCCCACGATAATGTCACAGAATGTCAGGTCGATCAATTGTTGTATTTGATCGTTAGTGATATGGTCGTTTAGGTTGATATCACTAGCATCGACTTCGCCGTCATCTCCGACGAGATCGTTAACATCGAGAGGGACTTCGATACGCTTGTAGAAGATTTCTTCTCGCAAGTAAGTTCGAAATTGCTCGCGAGCGGTTGTGGGGAAGGCAAGTGTGTGTTCGTTTTTAAGTCTTGCCGCCTCACGGACATCCCGAACTTTGGCGAGAGCATCAAGAGCAGCTACCGCCTCATCGAGGTGTAAGTTCTCAGCATATTGGCGGACGTCTTTGTCGGCGGATAAACTATTGGGCCGTAAGTAAAGATAGTCCACCACTGCCTTAAACGCCTCTGGCTTTACCGAAGGAGGCATGGATATGATTGCCTGCTTGCTCCATTCACCTCTCAATCTCTCCATAAAGTACTCTGACCGAGCTGCCAACAAAAATCTATGCAATCGGAACGACAGGTAGTCTCGCGCCAATGTCCCGTTGACATGGGGGAAATGAAAGCAAATATCCTGAGATGCCGGGGCAAGGGGACCAGTAAGACTCGAGATGTGACTGGCAAACGGTTGAGCGGAATCCACGGCTTTTGACACGTCAAAACTGATCAATAGATCACGAATACTATCGGTCAATGCCCCATAGATGCAACGAGCTCCCTGATAGGTATCACGGTCACACACGGCCCCTCGTTTGAGTAATAGCTCCACCACCGGTAAGTGTCCACATAGCAGCAGTAAAATGAGGGGGGAGTAGTCCCATTCATCGACCATGTTGATGTCCAAGTTGGGAGTGGAAAGAAGGGCTTCCACCTCCTCCAAATCGCCCTTACGACAGGCTAGGCAAAGGGCATCGAAAGCAGCGGCAGTCTCCTGATCCACCGTCTTTCCTGCCAGCGGAAACTCAGTGTATCGTGCTGGTTGTTCGTCGCCAGCAACCGGCATGATGAAGATTAGGCGCGCCGAGTGGAAACGGCTACTGTCTCCAATTTTGTCTAGGAATTGATTTGGTAATGATGAATAATTGCTATTGCTCTCAATCTAGAAATAATCTAGCAAACAAATTACTACAGTTGATGGCAATCAAATCATCTGTTAGCTGTTAGTGAAGTAATTGCGGTGCATGGTAACTAAAGTTGTATGGGTTTGTTGAATTAAGAGGAGGTATATGATGAAATATATATATAATTATGAATCAGAAGCGATGGCGACGATTGGCTTCTTCGTGTTGGATCACGAACGTCACGACGTTGGTCATGTTTTCGAACCCGCGTTGATTACCTTTGATGCGATGCAAATGGAGGGACAGGGTATCCACCAAGTCTATGATTTCAATCTTGAACCGAAGCTTCTTGCCATGAGCGTACTTGGCCGGGATCGACCCGTTGATCAAGCCAAACTCTTCGTCCAATTCTATCAGCAGAATGGTACCTTCCATGGCTTTAAGCTGGAGATGCTTCTTGATAACCATCATTAATTCCGCCAGCGTAAGCATGGAATTGATAACGTTGGTATCCTTTTCTTGGAGCCGAGCGTCGCGAACGTCCGAGACACCAAACAAGTCAGCCAACCGCGAGAACCACGACTTACGTGGCGGTGCATTGTGGCTCGAAATGGCTTCGGGGACGGGTCGAGGTGCCGGCGGTGCCTGCCGCTTCGGTTTGAGAGATAACTTTCGCAAAAGCGTACCAGTTCTCTTCGGGAAGCTGTTACCAAGAATTTCCGGCGTTTGATTTATCGTCACTCGCTTATTAGCAGTAGTGGTGTCGGGAATCTCGGTAGGCGGCTTGATACGAGTGGAAAAGATACGCGATGGTTCGGGATGCAGAGCCGGTCTTTGTTTTTCCAAAGGTTTTTCTTCGACGTTGGGCTCGGGCAACTTGACCAGCTTACGACGGTTAAGGCCAATATCGGATATTTCGAGGGGCAGCAGCAGAAGGGAAGCAATATAATCGTTTGTCGGGACTCCTGCTACCGGCGTCAACACCTGTGAGCTCAGCAATTCCGTCTTGCGGTCGTCGTCATCATCGAAACCAAGGTCGTGGTCATCGTCATGGCCGTTCATGGTTAAGTCCTGTAAAGAGAACAGAGGTTGCAGATCACTCTTCTTGTGGGCAAACGTGTCTTCATCGTACTCTTCTTCCAGTGACAGCAACGTGGTTTCCGCCATCGTTGTCTCCGCCATCGTTGTCTCGGCACCGATGCCCAAGCCTGCCGATAGCGGCTGTTCTTCAAGCAAGGGGCCAACAGAAAACCTTGAAAACCGCGGGTTAGGAATATGATCTTTCCGAGCTGTCAGAGCAATCAGCAATTGCAGGTTTTGTCCACCCAACAAGGTGCGGAAAGTCGCTGAATGTCTTGAGCGGCGTTTCTCCGGTTGTTCCATGCGATTGTAATCATCTAATGACAACTCCCCTTGACCGATCGGCGCCAGCACCGATGTGTCAGGTTTAAGTTGTTCATTAAGGTTGAGATACAGCGACAAGTTACGTGAACCCAGCTGCTTCAAATTCAGAGAAAACAGTCGCGGTGGAGCAGGAGCAATGTTGATGCCAAGCAGTTGAAGTACTTTCTCCTGAGACGACCCCACACCTTTGCCCCGAAGCACCAGGCCCTTACGTCGAGGGTCAAGTGACGTCGGTGCCAGTTCCACCAGCTCGTGCGATGATACCAGCGTTCGCTGGAGTTGCTGTTGAGCTTCTCGTTGCATTTTGACAAGAAGCTGGCGTTGTTGCTTTTGAGCATCAAGGCGAATCAGCTCCGTCAGTTCATTACGAGTAGGACGTTTTTGCGGTGGCGGGAAGTTCTCCTTATTATCCAACGGTGGTAATTGAGGCGTAGGTGGCACCGGCAGCGACGCGCCGTGGCCTTCTTTGGCTCTCAGTCGTACCAGGGTCAGCAGGAACGTCTTGGAGATGACATGTTTGTTGTGAGTGATCCGGCGTTTCAGCAGCAGCAGGACGATATGATGTTTCGGTTTGAGTGGCAGATTAACATTAACCGGCTGTAATGGCTTGCGTGCGGGAACGTACTTGATCAGAGTCGTCTGTTCACCGGTCAATTCATTAGTGACGGTGGTCTTGACAACCAGGGTCAGCCGAGGGATCAGAGTCTTGGGTTTGGGTTTGGCGACCTCGGGCTCGACGTCGGCAGCGTAGTTTTCGTTGCGATACTTTAAAAGCAAATAATAAAACATCTTTTCCGGTGATCGAGACGCTAGTAGAAGCCGGCGAATGATGGTTTCCTCGGCACAGTTATGGAAGAGAACCAGTAAATTTTTGAGAATTTCCCGGTCGATCTTGTCGGGAGACTCGATCGCCGGTAAATCGTAGTAGGGGGGACTGTGGGGGTTGCGACTTGACCGACCATAACCATACTTGCTAAGTAATGGGTGGGCAAAGATCTCCTCGGTGGTGATACGTTCGGTAGGGTCGACACGAAGCATGCGCAGGATAAGATCCTTAGCAAGGGGCAGAAGGTTCGACGGCATGTCGAATTTGCCTCGTTGCACCTTCATCAAGAGCTTACGGATGTTTTCGTCGTCAAAGGGAAGGTGGCCGCTAAGTAAGGCAAAGAGGATGATCCCGCACAGCCATACGTCCAGAGGAGCACCGTGGTAATGACTACCGGCGACAATTTCTGGCAGAGCGTAATGGGGCAGCCCACACAGGGTTTCCAATAGCTTTTCTTCCATTTCCAACGCCGCCATGCCAAAATCGGCAATCTTGATGTTGTTGCTTTTATCCAACAAGATATTCTCTGGTTTAAGGTCTCGGTGACAGATGTTGAACTGGTGCAAGTAGCTAATCCCCTGGACGATCTGGGCAAAGTACCGTACCGCTTCTTGTTCGGGCAAATAGCGTTTTTTGATCAAGTAGTCAAACAACTCCCCACCTTCAACGTATTCCAAGATAAGATAGAGATCGTTGCGGTTTTCCCACACGTCGTACAACCCCATGATGTGGGGGTGCAGGATAAGCTTCATGATGATGATTTCCCGTTCAATCCCGTAAGGGAGCCGATCGGCGTGGCGTTTGTACTTGGGGTTTTCCAACTTTTTGAAGTTAGCCTTGGGGACGATCTTGACCGCAGCCAAGCGACCATTATGGACATGTTTGGCCAAGCGGACTCGTCCCGTCAGGCCTCGACCCAACGTTCGACCGAGTTTCCACGGCCCGATGCGGTTGTGGGACTTGCGTTTTTTCAGAGACGACGTGGTCAGAGTGGAGATCTGCGAGAGCCGTTTGGTGGCATTGGTCACCAGCTCCACGACCTTGTCCACGTTTTCCTCCGTCATCACCGTGGTGCCGATGGTGTGTTGAATTGGCGGCACTAATTAGGAGCGGTAGCCAAACAAATCGAGGTGACGCGGACCTGTACGAGGGATGACAAACGTCGCCTGCGGAGCGGTAAACGCGTCGCCCGAACGGGAAAAATCGCCCTAAACCGAGAACACCAGGTAAATAACACGACCAGCACCCTAGCTACACGGGATAATCTGGTGATGACGATCATTAGCCTCGTCGATTCTGTCGTCGTCGCCGACGACCTCGTCCTGCATGGGACTGGGCTGCTCCCCGCGTCACAGGGGGCACTCTACACCCAAACACGCCCAGGGAAAAACGGCTTGAGCATAGAGGGTGTCACTTGCGAGGGGAAGGCCCTGTGCAGGTATATAGCCTCGCCATTATATACTACCATACTAACCCGTATAAACCGTCGTTGGCCTTGCCTAGTATTTACTAACGCTATAACCGTAATTGCGTCTCCTCGTGTCCCATTAGACTATGGTGGTGCCGTTCCCCCCCACTTGGAGATGGGGGCATGGTCGCGGAACGTCTGGCCAATAGGCTCGCACTTTTCGGTGATCCACAAAATATTTGCTCACACCGACGACACACCTGCTAGAACGACATGCTCCAAATGCACCTGTGGCCCGCAATCGCGGCACCTCAGAGACACACTCCAAACAAACAGTTTACGAGCCAGTGACGGCAGCAGGTAAATACCACCGGAGAAACGCTAGCGAAAAATGTCTGGACCCTTTCAGCGTTCCGTAGTGTTTATCAAGGTCAGCGTCGTCCTACATACTTTACCAAAGTATTCTAACCTGTGATGGTGGTGTTGTTGTCCCCACACTATCCCCATCTTCCTTATTGGTACTGGTCTATTGTTCTCGCCGCAAGCACCGCCCTGATCCTGGAATTTCGGGGTACCGCCAAATGTAAACAATCGTGCCACGGCTTGCGACCTTGGCACGATAGCGGGATTCGCCCGACCGTGTCTCGGTTGCTGCTGGAGGAACACGTTGCGTGATCGTAAACAAGCCTTACAATGTACTATCCCCAACGCTCATAAGGCGGCGGCTTGCCCTGCCTGATGGTGGTTAGTGCTGGGGTGTCTGTCAAATGTAATGAAGATCCGATGGACACAAACACCAGGTCATCACCAACCCATCACCATCATCGCCGACAGTCGATTAAAAGACCATTCAAAAAGTCACAAGACGAGCTACAAACTAAACTAGGTTCACGGGATTACAAGAAATTTACCCTTGGTTACAGGTAACATTTTTTTCTGGTATTGTCGTCGTCAATAGACTAAGTGTGTGGGGGGCCCCTTCGGCAATTCTTCCGTCGCAACTTCTGGACAATGCAAGGGTACGCGTCGACGAACATTCGATGAGGTGGGCCAGGGTCCTTTTACAGTCGTTGTGTGGCAACGCCGACATCGGCTGGATTAGGGCTTATAATTATTACAACTATAGCCGTGCCCTGCCACCTCACCCCATCCGTATATCCCTAAGTATAAGTGAATGGAGATATGGTTGGGAGCATTATCCCTTTCTCTATTCAGGTACTGGGCAGTTCCAGTTAGATCGGGACTCCTTAGTAATACGAAGATGATACACACTCTGATCTTCCTAGACATTTCCCCTAACTCAATGTGGCGATGGGCTACTCTGGCGTGTAACCACTAGTGGGCCACGTTCAGCCCTAACCGCTCGTGCCCTGCATATGGTGCCACGGGTCAATTTTTCCTCGTCTGCGCCGATATTCAAATTTTTCACCATCCATCACTGTAAGTATCTTCCGAATGACGTTTCCCAATTGTCTTGGCTAAAAGCTAACCGGTTAGATGTCCAACACTGAAAGAACCTTCATTGCCATCAAGCCCGACGGTGTCCAAAGAGGTCTCATTGGCCCCATCCTCTCGAGATTCGAAAACAGAGGTTACAAGTTGGTTGCCATCAAGTTGTGCACTCCCCCCGAATCGCAATTGAGAGAACACTACGCCGACTTGCAAGACAAGCCCTTCTTCCCCTCGTTGTTGTCGTACATGATGTCCGGCCCCGTCCTCGCCACCGTCTGGGAAGGTAAGGACGTCGTCAAGCAAGGTAGAGCCATCTTGGGCGCCACCAACCCCTTGCAATCGGCCCCCGGCACCATCAGAGGTGACTACGCCGTTGACATGGGCAGAAACGTCTGCCACGGTTCCGACTCCGTCGAATCGGCCAACAAGGAAATCAACTTGTGGTTCAAGAAGGAAGAACTCGTCGAATACAAGTCCGCCTTGTTCTCGTGGATCTACGAATAAGCGTGCTTCCGTAACACATTAAACGTTTGTAGCTCTAGCAGCATCACAGTGTGGGGATGGCCATTGAGCCACCATCACTCATCCTGTAGACAATTTTTCAATCACCGGCAATTGACCATCCAATTGGTGAGCAACGTTGTCACCGTTTAACGTGACTATCGATGTCAATGGTTGTATGGTCATAACATTAGCTAACTCCGGGGCAATTATCACCGCTTGTCCCCCAATATTTGAACAAACTAGCACTTACCCTTATAGATTGACTACGATTTGTCCTTGGTAGATTAACGACGATCTGGCCCTGTAAATTAACTACGATCAATCGTTGTAGATTAACTACGATTTTTCTCTTTACCTTTAATTAAGGTGTAATTAACCTACTATGTCGCACACTCGCCCGGATGCGATCTCGCGGGTAGTCGCTATATGGTAGCGCCAACGAGCTCCCACCACCACAGATGGATGAATTGTTCAATGACGTAGAGGACGTCCCCGACGACGCCCAGGAGGACATCCCTGACCAAGATGATGTGGATATGGACTTGCTGCAGTCGGCCAACGGTGACGATGCCGGCGGCGGCGACGACGACGACGACAATGACGACGACGATAACGACGACGACAACGACGACGACAACGATGACGACATGGAGGACGATAACGACGACGATAATGATCAAGAAGAAGACAACGAGGAAGATGAAGACATGGAAGAGGACGAGGAGGATGAGGAAGACTCGGAACAGCCGACGCAGGACGTGAAAATGGTTGAGGCAGAAGATGTCGAACCCCAACCCCAATCGACGGAGACCGACACCCAGGCCACCGAAGCTAACGAAGATGCAAAGGAGTCAGCACGGATAGCAGCCAACGGTGATCAACACGACAATAACGAGCGGCGACCGCTGGCAGATGGCTCGTCATCGCCTCATCGAGAACAGTTCCTGCCGCGACAGCTGTATCGCGTCAAGGCCCAGCTCGCTCTGAACTTTGATATCATACCACTGGTGGCCATCCCTTATGCTGGTCAGTGTCAATCGTTGGCATTCACCTCGGGCCCCAAATGGATATTGACCGGAGGTGAGGATGGGTTTATCCGCAAATATGACTTTATCCAGTCGATTGAAGGGAAACTGCCGTTAACCATGGCTCAGAAGCATAATCTTGTTGATCTGATAACCAAAGCTGGGGTCATCGTCCTGTATTGGGAAAATGAACAACCGGTGACAAAGGATGAATTGCTCAAGAATAACCCTAAACTCAAGCCCGGCGACCTAGCGCTGATGACAGCGTCTTACGAACCGAAAACCAGTCCCGTATATGCGTTAGAGGCGCAACGGCTGGGGCTTTGGTGTTTATCGGGGGTGCAACTGGGAGGTATCAGTCTCTACTCCATGCGCCATTCCGAGGGGCAAATACAACACTATTTCCGTGATTCTAAACAAGGCGGGCTGCCTACGGGTCATCTGGACGCTGTATCGGTGCTTACGCTCAATGCCGATCAAAACCAATTCCTCTCCGGTTCTTGGGACAAGACGGTAAAGCTTTGGGACTTGAATTCTGGAAGCAACGTGATGACGTTTGCCGGAAGTACGGGGCAGATCTCCAGCGTCCAGTTCCGACCGCAAGACTTGGATGCGTTTGTCGTGTCTGAGCCTGGTGGCGATAATGACGATGTTGATCTGCTCTTTGGTAGCGATGACGACGCCGAAAAGGATGACGAAGTTAAAAAGGAACTTACTTCGTCGCTGCTGACGCTGCTTCCCAATTCCCAAGTGTTTATGAGTTCAAGTATCGACGGTACCATTAATATTTGGGATATTAGAACTCCCCAGGCCGTACTCAAGCTCGGCGTCCCCAGTGGCACTCCTCCCTGGTGTATGTCGCTGACATGGTCTAATGATGGTTACCATATCTTTGCTGGGCGCCGTAACTCCACCGTGGAAGAGTTTGACCTTAAAATGCCCCACCTGCGAGCCACGGGAGGTAATCTGGCTCCCAACGTATCGAAAACCCTTGTCTTCCCCAAGATTCTGGGTCCGGTACTGACGCTTGCCACCATGCCTAACGAAAACTTCTTGCTTTGCGGGTCAGTGGATAATATTCGGTTGTATAATCTTAAGTTATACGATGACTTGGCTGCTACGGGTAAGAAGCAAGCAACACCATTTACCATTATTCCCGGACATCATGGTGGGGTGCTTTCGTGTCTTTGGGTCGACGATACGGGGAGATTTATGGTTAGTGCCAGTGGCAATCGTGGCTGGGGTCAATCGCTCTATACCGAAACCGTGATCATTTACGAGATCGATTTCGACGTCTAGACTATAAGAAAAAGGGAGATAGTTTGTCTCTCCATCATGTCAGAGTGGCTCGGGTAATTGGAGTGTAATTTATTTAAAGCCCTCTCCTCCTGGCAACATATACGTAATACAACATAATAAATTATACAAAAGCCTGCTTTTGTTCACCATTGACCACGGCCCAATCCGACCAGGTTAATCATCAGTACCAGAGGTGTCCACAGCGATTGGTGGAACACGCGATTAAGCAACACCAGCGCCCAGTCGGAGATTTTGGTTTGGACGTATTGCAGCTTGAGAAGTAAGTGTATGAGCACACCAACAAACCCCACGGTAAGGCCGATTTTATAAAGATTGGGGACGTGTTTGACCGAGTCAAACTTGGAGTAGATGACCAGAGGAATGAGCGTCAGCGTCAGCAGCGCCAATGACAAGTCGTCCGAGCTTTCGGATATGTTAAACTCGGCCACCTCTTCATCCTGAATCGCCATGGTGGTGTCGAGATCATCGACATTAATCACCTTGCCGGCAAGTACCGAATGACTGTTAGATTTTTTGAACCACAAGTCGTAGGTTGTCAGGGAATTGGGAAGCTCTTCAAACTTGAAATCATCGTAGAAGGTCGCGGCTTTTTCGAGGATCTCCAGCCAATCGTCAACGTTGGCAAAGAGTTTAGTGGGCAGGGCCATGGAGTGGATGATATCGGGATCGGTTTCGTTGACGAACCGGTGACGATAGTGGACAAGGGCAGCGGTGTAGATGTATAATGCTGCCGAGATCGATCCTCGCTCGAGGATGAAATCCCAAATGCTAAACACGTCGGCTACCTTGGTGACGTCATGGGAAAACAAGGTGATGATGGAGGAAATGGCGGGGAAGAAGTCGTAGTTAGGACGTTCGCCTAGCGCCATATACAACTCGGGGTCGATAATCTCGATTAGGGCCATGATGAGGCGAAGATGGCACATGGTAAGGCTAATATCCTTAACCATAAAATCACGCAAATAGTTGACGGTGAGCAGTTGTAAGATGTCAAAGGCATCGCTGCTACCTTCAGGACAGATCAACAACACTATCAGGGCCACGTCGTGGTAGCCTTGGTAGTAATTGAGACAAGGATGGTGTCTAAGCACCGAGATCACCAAGGTCTTGAGGCGTTTGCGCAATTGGGCTACTTCCTGAGGCAGCCAGATGGCAGTATAGCTCAAATTGCCTTCGTCCAACGTCAGCAGACTCAGCACCGGGGGATGGAACAGGATGGCGGTGAACAGTCGATCGATGTCGAGGGCAACTTGCGCTTCGTCAGGATGAGGCGGTAAATCGACGGTGGCGAATTCCACAAGATCAGAGGTAAAGCTCAGCAGCAGAAGGTGTAAGAGGCGCCGCCACCGCTCTCGGCGGGGTCCGTGGGCATCGATCATGGAGACTACCGGACGGGACGAATGCGGGTTTAGAGAAAAACCATGGCTGGTTTGTGCGGATTCCCCGGTGATCGGCTCCGACGGTCCGAACAGCAATTTCCTTAGCAAATGATGGCGATTTTTTTGGTTTTTAGTGTGGGGTTGAAGACATTGGGATTAAGTGGGTTTTTAGGGCGTAGGATGTGGCTGGGGCAAGCAACGGCTCTTCCCTTGGTCACCACTTCTTGTGGGGAAAGATTAGGTGAGAACCAGTGGGAGCCCGAGCCCTTGCCCCAGATGGGTAGCCAATCAGATGGATCATATACGTCAAAGTGACAGGCCATGGTGATACATCTCTAGTCAAGGCAAACGATCCAGCCAGGGAGCAAACTCGACTCGCTCACACCCTACACAGACCCACAGAGATCACATTACGATGATGTTTATGATGTAAACTTGATCATGAAGTCTTAATGTGGTGATAACACCGTCGTCTTCCTGACCTTTCTGGTCTCACAATTTGTGTCATCTCATCTATGGAGACGCAGGGACTTTTTTCTCCACTGTCATCGCTATCGCAAGGATCGCAGAGACATCTCCCCCATTTGCTATTTCCGATACTGTGCCGACAAACGCACCGTTATGTCACGACGACCCAACACTTTCGCCCCCACGTCCACCACCAAGCGTGGTTTCACATTCGGCATTTATCGCTCGTCACATGCACTTGGTCCCCAGCCTATGTCCGCTTAGTTTTCCTGAATACAGCCGGTTGCTGGTCGTGTAAATGACGACAAGGGAGAATGCCGGCAGAACGGTCGGAAGGGACGGTGCCGTTAGTTTCGGCGGCGCGGGTCGGGTCGCGCGTCGGCGCCCATTGTTCCATGCCTCGATGCCGTAGCGCCTACACCCGTCGCTCGGGCGCCGGCAGCGTCCCCCTGAAATGGCGATATTATGGCCATGCCGACAGGGTGATAACCCCGGCGAGTACGAGATCGTCGAACTACGATACCACTGAATGTGACAGCAGCGACGATACACCTAGATCGCGATAGCGATAGCAGCTGGTGGCGGTTCCTACATCCGAGCGTCGGCCCGCGCCTGCGCCTGGGGCGAGCCGATGATAATGCCGTTCTCTTGGCCGTTAACTAGCGACGCTAGGGAACAGCGCTCGCAGCGCCAGTTACTAGCACTAGAAGCTAGCGCCTACCATCGGGAGAGCCATTTCAGCGGCGCTGGTGGGCGCAGCCAGTAGGAGCAGTTACCAGCAGCACCGGCGCCTATTGTTTGGTAGCAGTCAAGGAGAGGGGGGCCCGATGGCAGTTGGGACCTCCTGCATATAGGCAAAAGCACCACCGCCACAAGGTTAAAAAATTCCCCCGAGCCCTACCCACCCTCCAAAGCCGTGGGGCGCCAACGCCGACAAACAACTACACCTCCATGGACCTCAAGGACGACGACGAGTCGTACGTGCACCCCGACGCCCCTGGCAGCGCCGGCGGCGCCGACGGCGCCAGCGGCTACCCTC
>JAKTSL010000047.1:0-110901 GCA_030580175.1 Diutina pseudorugosa | reverse complement strand
TGAAATCTCGAAATCGGACATTCAGTTCTTGTAAAGTGCGACTTCCGACTCCTTCATTCTACGACATCCGAGGGCGACATGTTTCGCGCTCAAAACCATCAAAAATATGAAACCGACTGTACATGCTAGCGATGACGAGTTAAAGTTAGATCCAGGCGAAGTCAACTCAATAGAAAAAAGAAACCCGATAGGGTCGTAATCTCTAGTTTGCACCCCTGCACGTCATTATTTCCCATTTGAGTTAAGCGACTCAGCTAATGGGGTTAACGTCAACGGCGATCTAAGCCCACCCAATTCGAGGAGAGGCAGCGCCCAGCGCCAGTGACGACGCTGGAACTGATCTACAAGCGAGAGAAGTTCCTGGGGGTGGTCTTGGCAAGCATTGGCGATGCCCTTAAGCGTGGCAAGGTGACGACAAAACTCGATCTGTTCATGGCCGGCGACAGCGTAGAGAAACAGATCGACGGCGTCATCGATCTTTTGCGGAGCGACGATATTGGCTCGAGCCCGGATATCTTCCTTCAGCACCGCCATTATCAGCTGGCACAACCCGATACGGAGGGGCTTGGACGTTTTGGGAAGGGAAGTACGGCAAAAGAACCGGTGGAGCCAGAAGCTGGCCATTTGGGCCAGGGTCATCGGCACCGCCACCGTGGGATACACTGCTTGACTCACCCACAGTTCCACTCGAATATTGGCAAGTACTGCCGGCAATGTTCGCTGATTAGAGTTAGATGCCATTCGTTGGGTCTCAATAATCACCAATTGCGGCTGGTGACGGAGCCAGGACTTGGCCCGGTGGTTTATCAGGGCGATAAGCTGACGCTGGAGGTCGAGGGGATGACTGGCTCCCGCTATGGCGGTGTAAGGGGTATCATCGATAAGGTTAGCCGTCCCCCAATCGATAACGGCATCGGGCGATATCTCCGTCAGCGACGGGGCTGGCGGGTTCATGACACACCAACTAAAGTTCTTGATACCAATATCAACTCCCACCACTGGTCCCGGAGGTAATTGAGCCACCATGGCCACGTACTCGTCGATGGCAGCGAGAGTGGCCGTCTTGGTGGGGCGAGCGGCGACGCCGGCAAGAGCAGCAATGTGGCGAACCACCGGGGCCGTGATCTTCATGATGGTTTGTAGGCGATGGTCTAGGTCCTTGGAGGTGAAGAGGAAGCTGGCCTTGATGGAAATGCCGGTAATACTTGGTAGGGCTTATAGGTGGAAGATAGGCGTGGATCGATCTTGGGATAGGCGTGGA
This sequence comes from Diutina pseudorugosa, assembly GCA_030580175.1. Taxonomy (NCBI): domain Eukaryota; kingdom Fungi; phylum Ascomycota; class Pichiomycetes; order Serinales; family Debaryomycetaceae; genus Diutina; species Diutina pseudorugosa. The sequence goes on along the minus strand of JAKTSL010000047.1, from coordinate 109,640 downwards.
TCCTAAGATAAGCGAGACGCCCCAAGTAAAGATCAACCAACCCTTAAGAGTTCAGTAGTAGTCTCCGGGGAAAGGAATGAAGTAGGACTGAGTGGTTGTCTCCGATGACGCGATGTTGATGACACACGCCTAAACGCCAAATGGTAAAAGTCGCGATACCGCGACGACAAGGAAAAAAAAAAATGCTAGCGCCGCTCTCTGTCATCCCAAAGCGGATAAAAGGAACTAGGCGGGGCACCGTAGAGCTAATATACGAATTAATCCAAGCGACCACTTGGGTGGCAAGATGCTATTCTTGGCACGATCAGCTGGCATATGGCATCTGACGACAAAGCGGTATCCCCGGCAACCCCCTCTCCATTGCGGCTTGGACGGAGGCGGAGGAGCCAGGGACATAGCGGGCTGGTTCGGCATAAGCCTCGCCGGGGCCCGCTTCCGGAGGCGCAGTCAAAGGCGGACACTAAAGCAAGGTTAACCAAAAAAACACAACATCGAAAAATTTTATTCGTCCGGCACACAATTGTATATTGTCTGCAGGAAATAGATGCACGGGTGCAGAGGAGGCAGAGCACCGAAGGATGCCGATACTCGTCGCCCGTCACCCGGTTTGCCTTCCGAAACTGCCTCCAACGGTGCCGCCGCACCCCCAGTTTCCCAACCAGCTAATTTATTCGGGTTAAAACCCTACCAAAAAGAAAGTAGAGACGATAAATGGACGATAATAAGGTGAAGATAGCGACGGCAGTTATCGTCCGTACCACCCACGGCATACGGAAATATTGGCTCGTCGAAACAGCAAAAAGCAACGTGGGTGGGGGACGAGCCGAGACGCCGCAGGCCCCGGACCCTTAGGTGCCGTCGGCGTTGTCCTTTCTTTTTTATTTTTTCATCGGTTTCCTCCAAAGACGCACCGACACATTTTCGATGATGGGGGCACGTGAATGGCGCCATAGCCTCCGAAGCCTGGGTCGCCTCACTATAAATACAGCGTCCTCCTCCCACCGAAGTTTTTCTTTATCTCAACCTTACACATTCTTCCAATGCAAGCCACTACTGCCATCCTCGCTTTGTCTGCTGCCTCGATCGTCGCCGCTGCCGGTGTTAACGGCACTGCCGGTGCCGCTTCCAACGGTACCGTCGCTGGTGGCCACAACGGCACCGCTACCGGTGGCCACAACGGTACCAACGGTTCGTCGGGCCACAACTCGGGCTCTCACGTCGTCTCGGCTGGTGTTGCCGGTGTCGTTGCCGCCGCCGGTGTTGCTCTCTTCTTGTAAGAGTGCCCCGTTCACCTTTTGTTGCCTTTGGCGTGTACTATATAGCTCAGCTGGTCTAACTAATTAATATCACATTTGGAGTCGACCCTCCTGTTTACACAATCATTACTGTATACTTTGTCATTTACCATTTGCCATTTGGTCTCTTACTGCAAAGAATAGTGTGGAAACCTATGGAATGTTGTTTAACTGAGGAATGTCATACTGTGGTGTGATTGACCCGAGTCACCCAATTTCCGATAAGTCTTTTATCTGTCATATTATCATGACAGGTGACACAAAGACCAAAGTACGCAATCAGTGACCCTAATCAGTGACCCGGTTACCTCGGACATATTCCGATGACACCCACGAATACAGGTCTGGCTCCCGGTGGGTAGCAACCAGCTAGGCGGTGGCTTTGTCTCAAACGCTCCTTAGACGGTAATGTCCCCTCCCCGACCCCGCGCTTGTTCGTGCCTCGTGTAAATGTAGGCCTTGCGTCGTCGTGTACGTCGTGCACCGAGGGGACTGTTCCGCAAATGCTTTTTTGCTCCTTTGCTTTTTTTTTTTGCCGCTAAGTGCATTTGTTGACATCGCGGCATTTTGCCTGCTTCTAGAGAAATAAGCGAGCCAGCATCGTCACAGTTATCGCGATTAGCATAGCCTAGCACAGTTTGTGGGATGTTTGTAAGATGTTTGTGATAGTATGGTTTTGATAAAAAGCTTTTCGTAAGGCTTTCGGTATGTAACTAACTTTAGAGTTTATGTTGCTCGTAAGTGAGTTCGTACCAGGCTCGTTAGCCCGTTTGTTCGCCCATCGTCGACGCTCGTGATCCCCGTTCACGCCATCAATTTGCTGTTTTGGGAAGAGCGATGTCGTCAGCCAACAGCACGCTGGCTCGTCCCTTTGGGTAATGGTGTTGTCGTTACGCGTCACCAAGTACGTCCGACTCGGAACGGACTTTCGAGGTCGAGACCCGGGGAACCTACCACAACAAAGTGCATGGTGCGGCAAGGGGGTCCTTTCTGCTTCATGCTAGCAACTGCACGCTAAGCCAGCCATGTTGACTGATGGGTCGCGTCTGTAATTGGCGTTTGTGGTTGGCCATTGGGGGATGTGTTTACCCAAACATTCTAGGAGGTGATGGCTTAGTTGAGGCTTACAAGTGCACGATGGCATCGTCATCTTTGGTTTACCTTCACATATAATTATTATTTGGGTACATAGGTGCCTTGTCTTGAATTGTTACAATTACATCATAACCTATCACTCGGGTCGGTTCTCCAAACAGGATCCTGTTAATGTTGTTTGTCCACATCTACTCCTCTAAAGTTGGTGTTAAGAAATTCACGTCTTGCCCTTGTACCGTCAGTGGCACTTAACATATTAAATTAAAGTCAATCTCGATTTAGTGAATCTAACAGGTTAGATTCAAGTCAATTTCGCTTTGGTGAACCTTTCGATGGTGGAGATACGACTTTGCTTGACTGGTTAGATCGTACCTTAAATTGGAACATTTAGATCCACTATTCAGTTACGGAGAACAACTGGTTGCCTTGACAATTAACCCGAGAGTTGAAGAAATTCCCACAGTATTACACCATTCATTCAAACTATCACTTTGAGAACTATCACTAGCGGTTGGCCTTAGCGGTTGAAGGGTGGTTAGGGTCGAGTTTGATAGGAGAGAGATGGTGTTTTAGTGGTGGGTGACGTTACATCACAGGTCCTATTTAATACCAGGCCGATTCCCCAAGAACTGCCAATTCCTCTAAAACTGAAGTTAGACCAAGCGACATCTGGCATGTCTCTGTTCGAAATTACATTCCTTGTATCAATATTTCTTCATTTGATGTTATTGGTCAAAAATGACTGTAATGATTCAAATTTTAACGGAAAACTCCTATATATGGCAATCCAACCAATCAAGAGCCTAGAACAATGATCGACCTTCACCTAGTTCGATTACTATTGTGACTATACAAGCACACACTAAGTGAGACACATCAAGTGAGACACATCAAGTGAGACACATCAAGTGAGACACACCATGCTAGTTGTGAACCCAGCCTTCTACTCCCAATTGAGACAGTTCGAATCACGTGACCAAAGTCCATTGGTAGCATTCAACCAGGTTTTAGAAATGACAATGTTCCTCTTTATACAAATACCATGAGATGATGCCTGGGTATAAACACGCTAGTGAAGTATGTGTCAAATACGGCTAATTGTGTGGGGTTGCCATTACTATCCCGCAATGAGCTTCTTGAGTATTGGACCAAAGAACACCAAGACTTGGCCTATCGCTACATTTAACCACTCTTTTTAGTTAGTAAAGAAAAAGAAGAATTAAACCATTAATGACTTAGTGGATTGTGCATAATTTCGTAAAAAAGGGAACACATCACGTCACCCACCCACTACCGGGTGCCTAGATGATGTTTTGGGTTTGTGGCGGAATGGGGAGCTTCTGGTCCTCGTCGCGAGTGGGACCAAGCTCCACCACCAACTGGTTTTCTCCCGACTCCTCTTCATCCTCTTCGGGGATCGTGTGGACGTCGCCGGCGCCGGTATCGTCGTCGTCGTCGTCGTCGTCATCATCATCATCATCATCCTCATCGTCGTCGTCGTCGTCGTCATGGTCACCACCGTCATCGTCATCTTCTTCATCTTCTTCCTCCTGAGCGAGAAGAATGTCGGCATCATTACGCTCTTGCTTGATTTGTGCTACGCGACGACGGACAATCTCCACGATGTCCAGCCATTCCCGCATCCCCCCCATGCCAATGTCGCCACATACCAACACCTTTTCCACCGGTTTGAGCACCTCGATGCCAAACATCTCCAGCTGGATGAGGGCAAGCTGCTTGGCGGTGATGGGGTGGGTGTACATGAACGTGTTCATCGCCGGCGCCACGATGATGGGCTTCTTGACCAGACTGGGGTTCACTGGACCCCACAGCCGGATGATCAGTGTAAGCAAGTTATCGCACACGCCGTTGGCAATCTTGGCTAAGGTGTTGGCCGAAAGCGGCGCCACCACCAAGATATCGGCCCACCGCCGAAGTTCGTTATGTAAGATCATCTTTTCGAACGGGTTCTTGGGCTTTTTCGGCGGCGGCGCCGTCAGCGTCAGCGGCGCCTGGGTCTTGGTGGGATTATGGTCGGCAAAGTTGGCCCACTCGTCCTCATCGCGCCAAATCTTCACCTCCAGATGGATCTTTTGCCCCTTGAGGAAATGCGCTGCACTTTGGGTCACTACAAGCTGAATCAGCACTCGTTGGGGACCGTAGATCTGAAAGAGCTTATCGCAAATTTGCGGGATCTTGATCGTGGCCACCGACCCCGTACACGCCAATAAGATGTGGAACTTGCCGTCGTCGGCAAATTGCAAAAAGTGTTGGAAGGGCACGGGAGGTCCCGACGGACTCGCCACCACCTGTTTCTTTTGCCCATCGCGTTTAAGCAGCAGCGCTCTCAGCAATTGCGGCAGCGCCACCAGGTCGTCGGCGGCCAGGGGCGGCGGCAGCGGCGACATCATGAACTTGGGTTTGGCATTAGTCCCAGTGACGAGGGGCGGCAACTTGGGCGATGCTTGGGGGTCGACGGGCGAAAGCACCCGCGGCGACGGTACCCGTGGCGACGGCATCCCCGGCGATGGAGGTACGGCGCTAAACATATCCGTCAGCTGGGAGTTCTTGCGGCTGATGGTCACCAGCGGCTTGCGCAGCGTTGGCACCAGCGCCGTGTGGATATTAGCCGTCGACGGTTGCGACGAGATCGTGAGCCGCCGCAGTCGCTCGCCGTCGCTATCGCTAAAGCTGACCACGGGCCCGGTCTTGCCGAGTAAATGCGGCGGTAACGGTACCGCTTCGTGGGGGCTAGCGGTGCCCAGCGACTGTCTCAGCGGCGCCATCGTGCCTGAAGCCACCGTCAGCGATGGCGGCGACGGCGCCGTCACTTGCAGCGGCGTCAGCGACTGAATGATGGGTGGCGGCAAGTTTTGCGGACGACAGGAGATGATTTGCGGGGTCCGCGGCGGCTTCTTGTCCCCCTGAGCGGCGTTAGTCGTTGCTGCCGCCGTAGTAGGGGTAGCAGCAACAGGGGCAGCAACGGCGTCGCTGGTAGGGTTTAGGGCTCCCTCGCCCGCCGCTAGCGATGCCAGCTTATCCTCGTGACTATCCCGCCCGTTATCGTCCATGTGCATGTAGTGGGGCAAACGGCAAATCGAGTGAATCGGTCAGTTGTTTGCGGTTTTTCTTTAAGTGCGATCGTCATCGCTTGAAGGATAGACGCTGGTGCCTGCATATAGCCACGGTTTTTGTTTTTCGCTGCGAGCGCGCGAAAACCTTCGAGTCCCCCATAGTAAAAGGCTGTCTCCCCTCGCAGTAGTAAAGCGTGTCAACTGCCGGACGTGTCCACAACCTTCGCTTACCACCCAAGGTTGACCAGCTCGTGTTTTTGCACACCCATTACCACAACATCACAACAACAAATCCAGCATAATATCCAGCTATTGGCAATCCTTAATTAGACGATGAAGTTACGCCAGCAATTGATGCAAGGGTTGACCCTTGCCTACGTGTTTTCCCTGGCGTTTGTGCTTTGGAAAACCCTTGGGGTGCTCGCCAACTCCCACTCCCCCATCGTCGTGGTGTTGTCGGGGTCGATGGAACCGGCGTTTCAACGGGGTGACATCTTGTTCCTTTGGAACCGTTACCAAGAGAACAAGGTCGGCGACATTGTCGTGTACGAAATCGAGGGTAAGCCCATCCCCATCGTCCACCGGGTGTTGAGAGAACACAAGACCGCTAACGGCCAGAAGCTCTTGACCAAAGGTGACAATAATCCCACCGACGACTTGCTGTTGTACGCTCGCAGACAGCAGTACCTCGACCACGACGCCGACCTTGTGGGCACGGTGTGGGGGTATGTGCCGTTCTTGGGATACATTACCATTTTGATCTCGGAAAACATCTACTTTAAGTACGGTTTGCTTGGGATCATGGGGTTGTCGGCGCTCTTGCTGGGGGAATCGTAAGGTGACGGGATCGAACTGCTAACGTTAGTATTAATCAAATATGCGAAAATTATCACAAAGTAGAAACATCATGGTAATTGTCGATCACCACAACTGTCATCCACCAGGATCAAACCAAACAAGCAAATATTCGATTTTACCAATACTATACTGCCATTAATTGTTAAACAATTACTATCCTTTGGGAAATGAATAAACCACCTTGGATGGGCTCTTTACCCTTCCACTGTCACATAATCTGTGGGAGAATGTTTCCACCAACAGAACGATAACAACCTTAAGATATCATTGACTCATAATCATCCCTCGATAAGTCAATTGTTCCAAAGGATTGTCGGGCTCTTTGGCTTTTACCATCGCCTCTCGGCGCACTAAGATCGCAACCACTTGAAACAAAACAACATTCAATGCAGTACTACAGTTGATGAAACGTCTTGGCTAATAATCAAGATAAACCCTACTAATACACAATTCCCCCTTTACCAAATTCTCCTCATATCATGGCGGCGTTATGGACAAGATTGATCTCACCACCACTTTGAAGCTAGGCGCGTGGTGGTGCGCGTTGATCATCCTCCCGCACGCCATTATCGCTACTCGAACGGTTATCCCTTATCCTGACCAATTGCTCCCGTTCTCTCGCTGGTGGGACCGCCCCTATTATTCCGTTGTTCGATTTAACCATGGAGGATCGCTTTCTCGAGGCTAGCGATAAACTATACCACCAATTTAAGCGAGATGTGCTCTCTAAAGACGCATCCGAACGCCGCCAGCTTGTGCAAAACCTCACGATCCAGCTTCGGCGGCTTGTACTCGACGTGGAAGACTTGATCCCCGATCTCGAAGACAGTCACATATCGCAAACTAAGCGCCGCAAACGGGGTGATGACTCCGAGCCTACGCCCCCCAGGCTGCAACCACCGAAAAAGCTGATCTTTGACCGTCGCCACGATTGGTTAGGTGATACCATTTGGCACAACGTGTGCTTCTTTCTTCCCCAAAACGACATTTTGCAATTGCTGATGACCCTGAAACGAATGCGCCAAATTTGCATCGATCAGAGAATGCTGCGCGTGTATTTGCACAAACGGTATCCTCCAATTACTCTGCAACATTTTCTTGTGGTGCCAGACACTGTGCTCATCGAACTGTGGCTGATACCACTCACTACGGTGGTGTTTGATGGGCTTACTGAGTTGCGAGTGAAAATTCTTGCCAACGTATTTCCCACTGCCAACTTTATCGACTTGACGGGAAGAGTACCGACGGTGTTCCTTAACTTAGAGCGTCCCGCGCTCCATCATTTATCCATTGGCATTCATCAACTTCATTATCTACGCGGTAAACCTCCGTGCAAGCGGATACATGTTAACTGCTATCATCGACCGGTGTCCAAGGTGTTTAGTACCTTTGCAAACAGTCATCTCCACACCCTTCAGCTTCTGTGTGTTCGTGAGGAGGATCTGGGATTGGGCACCGGTCAAGTGTCCGTTGATAAGCTTATCGTATACGGACCCATGAATCCAGCCATTGCCAAAAGTATTATGTGGGACAAAGTTCGAACCCTACATTTTGAGTACACTAATAAGTGCCCGCTGATTGCCGCCTATCTCAACAACCTTCTGGCACTTTCGATTTCAGTGAATGTCCCTCCTACCTATTTGGATCTGCGCCTGAACCTGATCCCGCTCTTGTCAGTACCATTCCTCAATAACCTCGATAGCATCAACTTGAGATGGTTGAAACTTCATGTGGTATGGCAACCAATCCTTGGGGATGTGATACCACTCGTCGTTCGATTCCCTTTACTCCAAGTATTTGACCTCGAATGTCTGAGTTATAGTCTGCCGTTTTGGCCTGACATGACAGCGCACAAATGCCTCGTCGAGCGTCGCAGCCATCTACCCAATTGTTTTGTAAGTGATGATGATGGACGTTACTTGGCAAAGAAACTATTCAATCGGCTTCACCTTCTCCACAAGGTTACCGTGGGGTCCGATTCATTTATCCGAGAAAATGGCCGTATCGTGTGCCAATTGGAGTAATTGAGCTCGCAAAAACACTTCCTGCAAGTAAGTTCGGTGTCGAATGTAAACAAGCAAGGCCGTCGCCCCATTTTTAAGTTTGTTCTTTTCTTCAAGGGGGAAGAAGTGTTTCGTATTTATCGTGCATGCGATTTGTTCACAACGGAGAGCTCGAGGGATTGGCTCAATCTCTACACAAGTTTATGGTGCTGGTTGTTGAAAAACACAATCAAAAGATGGAACAGTTTGTCCGAAGTAGGCAGCGACGCCTACCTAGCCGATCAGCGGCACCTTACTGCGTCGAACCTAGTTTTTCTCGGCATGGTGTTAGACTCGCCGTCTAATTCGGGCGAATAGAGGAGTTGGAATTTCATTTCGTTCCGCTAGTGGTAACGTCGTCACGGGCGGAATGTTTGGCTTACCAGTCGGTCTAGGGATTGCTAATGCGTTCAGCGTGCGATAAGGATCGAGGCACCTAACATAATTTTAAGGGGTCACACCTATGTTTACGCAACTGATCAGGAAGTGATGAGATACTTTATGTACAGGGTGCGTCTTCCTGCTCGTGCTCCCCTGAGACGCAAGTACCACAAAACAACACTGTCAGGTTCATTCCGGGGTTTGTACCTGTGATATGGACATTAAACCATGCTAAACAGCAACCCTGACCCGCCCCCTTGTTCGCATACCTTCATTGTCCAGCATTATTTTGTTCGATTGCACCTAATGTTCCGTATGTGTCTCGAAAAGAGCTCCATATCGTCCCATAACCAACCTCACACTGCATCGAAAACGTCTCGACTACCGTCATACACCGCTACCTATACTTCTCGCAATTGTCTGAAAGCTATTTTTGACTCAACATGAGTACATGGCCTCTCGTCACTGTCAGTTCTCAGGCGGTAAGCCACACAAAGGTGCCAGCCACCACACAGTAGCTTTTCGCCTCGTTGCTCTTACACGGTTTGTAAGCCCCTTGTGGCCATGTCGCTACCCACCTGGGAAAAACAAGGCGGTTTCAAGCGTCCTACACCTCATCGAAAGGCAGGAGGGTTCCTTGTATACTCAGGGGCACAGCTGTCGCTGAGGAAAACTGGCATAATGGTATAATTACAATAACCGTTCGGAATCGCCTATTCATCCTGTCTTCATCGATCAGAGCTGTTGCGCAGTGATACTAAGCTGTCAACGTATTTGTCTGGATGCCGTTGCTGCTAACCGTATATCCCTGCGTAGCCGAACGCTACCTGCAGGTATTCGAGAATTATTTTTTGGCGCTAAAAAAAGATCATCCGGAAAACAGATTCTCGAAAATAAGCTCTATAAAGGTGCTGGTGCCACCAAACACCTGTTTTGTTCACCGTTAACGTGATGCTATTCTATCGAGTGGTTTTTGCTGCGTTGGCGGCAGGAGCACTGGCATATGACATGTCAGGGCTTCTCGCCAATCGCGGCTTACATGCCAACTCACCTATTCCATCCGAAACACCATGTGAGTCTCTGAGCTACCCTCACATTGGGTCGCTGTCGAGATCTGTGCCTAATGGGCCGAGCTCGCCCACTCAATTGTCCTCTACTCCATGCGAACTGACCAGTAGTCTGACTACGGTATGCACTACCTCGCCTACGTCGCCTTGTGAGAATTGCAAGACTCTGTCGCATGGACCCCCCACTTCGTCATCGGAATGCTCGCCTTCTCCCTCATCATCAAAGACGCTGCCCCCTCCTTCGTCGGAGTGCACTACTATAACGTTGACCACGACGACTACACCTACAATCACCACTACTTCGACCACGAGCAAGCCTCCTCCTTCGAGTAGCGAAAGCGTTCCTCCTCCTACGAGCAGCGAATCGACTCCTCCTCCCTCATCGTCGAAGAGCATTCCTTCTCCTTCGAGCAGTGAGAGCATTCCTTCTCCTACGAGCAGTGAATCGACTCCTCCTCCCTCGTCGGATTGCACCACCACCACGCTGACCACCACGACGACGTCGACCACCACGACTACTTCAACAACCAGCAAGCCCCCTCCTTCGAGCAGTGAGCTGACTGTGCCTCCTCCTCCTCCAAGCAGCGAGCTGACGGTGCCGCCTCCTCCTCCAAGCAGCGAGCTGACGGTGCCGCCTCCTCCTTCGAGCAGCGAATCGACTCCTACTCCTTCGAGTAGCGAAACCCTGCCTCCCCCTACGGAGTGCACCACCACCACGCTGACCACCACGACGACGTCGACCACCACGACTACTTCAACAACCAGCAAGCCCCCTCCTTCGAGCAGTGAGCTGACTGTGCCTCCTCCTCCTCCAAGCAGCGAGCTGACGGTGCCGCCTCCTCCTCCAAGCAGCGAGCTGACGGTGCCGCCTCCTCCTTCGAGCAGCGAATCGACTCCTACTCCTTCGAGTAGCGAAACCCTGCCTCCCCCTACGGAGTGCACCACCACCACGCTGACCACCACGACAACGTCGACCACCACGACCACTTCAACAACCAGCAAGCCGCCACCTCCAACCAGCGAGCTGACTGTACCACCACCTCCCGAGCTGACTGTACCGCCGCCTCCTCCTGAGCTGACTGTACCTCCTCCTCCTCCTGAGCTGACTGTACCGCCGCCTCCTCCTGAGCTGACTGTACCGCCACCACCTCCTGAGCTGACTGTACCGCCACCACCTCCTGAGCTGACTGTACCGCCGCCACCTCCCGAGCTGACGGTGCCGCCGCCTCCTCCCGAGCTGACTGTACCGCCTCCTCCTCCTGAGCTGACTGTACCGCCTCCTCCTCCTGAGCTGACTGTACCGCCGCCTCCTCCCGAGCTGACGGTACCACCTCCTCCTCCTGAGCTGACGGTACCACCACCTCCACCCGAACAGACGGTACCGCCGCCTCCTCCACCTGAGCTGACGGCACCGCCTCCTCCCCAAATCACACCTCCACCCACTGGCACCTGCCATGAATCGGAGTGTCCTCCTCCTACCACCAGATCAACACTGCTGAACCCGCCGACCAATCCACCTGCGTTGCCTCCTCCTCCTGAAGGCGGTGCCAATCTGTTGGGCTTGCCGAAGTTCATGGGAGCGCTTATGATGGTCATCGGACTTATGCTTTGAGCGACGCAACCATCCATGTGGTTCTAGCGACGGCGAAAACGCTTACAATCGCAGTATAGCGTCGCCCACCTTGACCACCATTGATTGTGTCCCTCCATCCATTCGGTTTTGGCTGTTTAACCGGTAAGTTTCCTATTCTGCCTCCAGATATCTTTCTTTAATAAGTGTACCATAGTCAATCGAAACGTAATTGAAATGATTCGAACATAGCTCTAATTAGTTATTATCGCAAGCGGTTATAAGACAAGCCACAAGGGTTGCCCAACGGAAAGTCAAACCCATTCAATAACCGAGAGATTAAAACTCTCGCTGCTTACCAACATTGCATTGCGTATGATATGGTGACAAAAAAAAAAAAGGTGAGTAAAATGATGCAGCCGCACTATCGCCCAACAATTAACGGTTAAACGCTGAGTAATTACATTTAGGATTCAACGGTTTTTCCAATTACGATCTCAATTGAACTAAAAAGAAAAACAGTGATTAAATTGATAATGATTTTTTCTTTTTGAAAAAATACTTGTGGTTCATACAACCATTTAGCCATGGACTTGTAACTTAGTGATGTTTACCACGTGACTTCCCCTTACAAGTAATCGTCACAAATTCATACTGTACTTAGCATAAAGTGCACCATTATACAGTATCCACACCACTATAGCCACTGCGTGAGACTGATAATGCCGAGGTACCCGATTTCTTTAAGTCTTGACACCAAAACAGTCCAGACATGGACAATGCCTTGGTTACTATGTGTAGAGTAGCATACAGTAAAGCTTTGCCTCTGTTTGTCTCTATTTTTGCGGAATTGGTGGGTGTGGGGGAGGTTGTTGCTTTGTCGTTGAGGGGAGGCTAAACTCCGATCGCACATAAATAGTCTCTATCTCGCTTCACTCCGGCAATTTCAATTTTAACCACTTACACCATGACCCAATCGACTGCCCTCGACGCTAACGTGTTCCCCACCCAGCCTCCCACCACTCCCAAGCTTGTGCCGGTGTTCATCATGAACTTGAAGATTGCCAATGACCCGCAAGCGGTGTTCCACGATCAGCAGGTGGACAAGGCGCTTACGTTGGCCCGAGTGATCAATGGTGAAGTGAAGACGGTCAAGGACAATGGCATTGGCGAGCTCGACGTGTCGGACATTACCGGGTTCGATGACTTGTCGCTTAAATTGCTGACCAACACCACCAGATTAGACTGTAAGTTATACGGTAAGGTGGCTGATGGTAGCGGCATCTACATCACTTATCCTGGGGTGGTGCAAATGAGAAAGGTTACTAGCGATGTGTTTGAACGCAAGGCCACCACCTCGAGCTTTGACGATGGTTACGTTACGTGTAACCCGTCGTTTGGCTTTGATGGTACCGTCGACGACAAGTACAAGTGGGTGCTTAAGGAGAACTTTATTGCCAAGGGTCGGTTCGTGCGGGACGAGGACGACGGGTTGTACGTTCAGTACTATGTCTACGCCTTGCGTTAAATGACAGCTTTCCCCAAGATTCGTATATATGTCATTCGTAAATACACGTCAGGGAAAGATCGGACATGACAGGGACGATTCGACCCGATACGACAGGCAAGACTCGAACCGATCGGCGTCGGCGAAAACGACCTCGGTGATCGCGCGCGCCGATCGGCCCCAAAAATGTACTAGTGAGGGGGAAAAGCAGGCGGGCCGGTGTCACGTGCAAGTCCCAATAATTTCGCTGGGACATTTACATGTACAACGTAAAATCGCTCGCGACTCCACCGGAGTAAGTACTTCACCACCGAGTACCGCTTTTCCCTTTCTCCCTCCGTGGACGTGACCTTCGGTGATGCCTCCGAGACTACCTGATTGGATCCCCGTGATCGAGCACGACCCTTTCCTCAAGTACCGGCCGTTTCCGGCGTACACCGACAATAACTTCGTCAAGCACTGGCACGAAGTGGCGGCGCTGTTCGTGGTGTACACCGCCGTCCAGCTCATGCTGCCGTACTTGCTGCTGTGGGTGTTCGGCGATGCCTACCGCAAGTTGCTGAAGAAGACCCGGCTCAACTTTGACATCCACGTGGTGCTGATGGTCCAGTGTATCCTCCTGGTGGTGGCGCTTCTCCCCACCTGGAACCACCCCAATTGGCAGAACCGCGCCAACGACCCGGTGACGTCGTTATTAGGGTTCAACGACTACTACGGCTTGGTCAGCGCCATCACCACCGGGTACTTTTTGTGGGACCTCTGTGTGTGTCTCATTCACTTTAAGATCTTTGGGTTTGGGTTTTTGTTCCATGCGTTCGCGGCGTTGTGGGTGTTTGGCGCCTCGTTCTACCCGTTCAACGCGCCGTGGATCCCGGCGTTCTTGTTGTTTGAGTTGAGCACGCCGTTTGTCAACATCAACTGGTTTGCCACGCGGCTCCCCGCCGGCGCCATCCCCGAGTGGGTGACGGTGGTTAATGGGCTCCTTCTCCTCTTTACGTTTTTCCTGGTGCGGATCGTGTGGGGTTTTTACTCGGTGGCGTTGCTCGCCTACGACATGTGGCAGATGAAGCACCTCGTGCCGTGGTACTTGCCGGCAATGAACTTGGGGCTTAATTTGTGCCTCGACTGTCTCAACGTGTTTTGGTTCAGCAAGATGCTTGCCATTGCTTACAAGAAGTTACTGGGATCGGCCAAACCCAAGCGGGAGTAAACTTGGTGGTAGTAGTGTAGAGAAGCATGTAATCACAATCATTAAACATTCTTTTTTTCCCCTCGCCCCTTTTCCTGCACCTAGCCGAGAACGGGTGCGACTCGCGTCACGGGAAAAACTCAATCGTGAGACCAACTCACCCTTTAGCTTGCCCCAACGTTTGTGTCCGCTAGCATTTGCCACGTTTGATCGCCACAGACTACCACGATGCAGAATAGCGAGTTTGACTACTTGTTCAAGCTCTTGTTGATTGGCGACTCCGGGGTGGGCAAGTCGGCCCTCTTGCTCAGATTCTCCGACGACACCTACACTCCCGACTACATCTCCACCATTGGCGTCGACTTCAAGATCAGAACGATCGAGTTGGACGGCAAGACGATCAAGTTGCAGATCTGGGACACCGCCGGCCAGGAACGGTTCCGCACCATCACCTCGTCCTACTACCGAGGTGCCCACGGCATCATCATCGTCTACGACGTCACCGACCAGGAATCGTTCAACAACGTCAAGCAGTGGTTGCAAGAAATCGACCGCTACGCCACCGGGGGAGTGATGAAGTTGTTGGTCGGCAACAAGGCCGACTTGACCGACAAGAAGATCGTCGAGTACACTGCTGCCAAGGAGTTTGCCGACGCCTTGGACATCCCGTTTTTGGAGACGCTGGCGTTGTCGTCGACCAACGTCGAGCAAGCCTTCTTCACCATGGCCCGCCAGATCAAGGCGCAAATGTCGAAAAACTCCCAGCTGGGCACCGCCGCCAAGCCCCTGGTCAACTTGAACCTGAAGCCGGTGGCCAAGCAACAGTCCAACGGGTGCTGTTAACGCCAATACATCGTGTAATAACCTAGTCGGATGTAGTACTATATGAGTCGAACGTCAACAGTAAATGATGTAGTCAACTTCAAAGGGATCGTCGTCTTAGTGATGATGGGGTCTACTCTCCATCCACGTGCTCTCAGTGTGAGATTCCATGTGATCGCTATATATGTCACTTCAATTCCTTTGGATGATACTAATGGTGAAGCAATAACCAAGACTATTGATCAAACTTACCACCTCCAATAATTCCAACCCGTTTTCCATCACTACAAAGGTCGCTGGCCGCCCGTATTCGCCCGTATTGTCGGACGCACGTGAGGCCATACAATATATCGAATTAATTATCCGCTCGATCTGGCCGCTCCGAAAAATTTCAAATTTTCACTAACAAAAACCATGCCCTTTGAATTAGTCTGTTTGGGTAACCCCCTCCTCGATTTGCAAGTCGACGTCGACCAGGCGTACTTGGACAAGTACGACTTGAAGGCCGACGACGCCATTCTTGTCGAAGAAAAGCACATGCCCATCTATGACGAAGTGTTGGCCAAGTCCGACTTGGTGCTCGTTGCTGGTGGTGCTGCTCAAAACACCGCTCGTGGCGCTCAGTACATCTTGCCCAAGGACTCGGTGGTGTACTTTGGTTCCGTGGGTGCTGACAAGTACGCCGACTTGTTGGTGGAAGCCAACCAAAAGTACGGCTTGCGCACCGAGTACCAAGTGCAACAGGACATTGGTACCGGTAAGTGTGCTGCGTTGATCAACGGGCCTCACCGGTCGTTGGCCACTGACTTAGGCGCTGCTAACCACTTCAAGCCCGAACACTTGAAGAAGCCGGAAAACTGGAAGCTTGTCGAAGGTGCTACCCACTTCTACATCGGTGGGTTCCACTTGACGGTGTCGCCCGAAGCCATCGAGTTGTTGGGTAAGCACGCTGCTGAAAACAACAAGCCGTTCACCCTTAACTTCTCGGCTCCGTTCATCCCGCAATTCTTCAAGGACCCCTTGGACAAGGTGTTGCCCTACGTCGACTACGTCATCGCCAACGAATCGGAAGCGGCGTCGTTTGCCGAACTGCACAACTTGTCGTGCGCTAAGGACGACGTTGAAGCCATCGCCAAGGAAGTGGCCAAGTTGCCCAAGGTGTCGTCGGCTCCCAGAACCGTGGTGTTCACTCAAGGTACCCAACCCACCATCACCGTCACCTACAAGGACGGCGAGTTCGAAGTCAACAAGTACCCCGTGAGAGCGTTGGCTGACGACAAGATCGTCGACACCAACGGCGCCGGTGACGCCTTTGCCGCTGGGTTCGTGGCGTCGTTGGTGCAAGGTAAGCCTGTCGCCGACGCCGTGGACGTCGGGCAATGGGCTGCGTCGATTTCAATTCAAGAGGTCGGTCCCTCGTTCCCCTTCCCCAAGCAAACTTACCCGGGGAAGCAATAGAGGAACCGCTAGCTGCTTTTTAATTCAACTTAGGGACTACGGTTATAGATAATTTCAACAATTTGATAATTTTATGGGGATGAGTGGTCCTACTAGTACTTAGCTCTGAACCAGACTACTTCCTCGTTTTTTCTTTGGTTCACTAATTTGGCAAGTACCACTTCTCGGCAATGCAACTAACCTTCCTTTTGCAGCCAGGAATCACATCACCACCCACCACCACCGTATGAGTATATAGATGTGACGATAATCTCCATGATTGTGTTTCATTATCAGTAACCACTAGTTTCAAACTATGAACTTTAATACCATTGTTATCGCTACCGTCGCTGCCTTGGCTGCTGCTGCTCCTGTTACCGACCCTTCTGACGTTGGTAAGTTCGAAAAGAGATGGAGTTGGATTGACTGGAGAATGTTCGAACCTATTGATTAGGTATATTTGTGGAACTCAACCGAACACTGAATATGAATTTTGAATTTGATTCCTTTTTTTATAGAGACTATTTTGTTAACTGTGTAATAATTTTGTGAACTTGTGATGTTAAATGATTGTAGTGTAAGAGGTGTGAATTACCACTTACAAAAACATGGTGTAAAAGGAAAGTCAACTACTAATTGGTGTTTATCATTTTTCACCGTGTTTTTCTGTGATCTTATAATCTATCGGTCTCTCCATAATTGTGTCTTAGACAGCTCACACCAGTTAGTGAGTAGACCACGTTCCGACGGAAATATCGGATCTACAAAAGATCATCTACCATAAACACTGAAACACACATAGAATCACTAGTATCACTAAATATCTTATCGTAGTCCTCGATGTCCCCCACATTCTACCAATCTCATCCATTATCTGTACCAAGCTCATCTCATCGCACGCGACAATGGCGGTACTGCGGGACCATTACTTCCGCCTCGGGCTGGATCTTCCTGACGAGCAGATCGCAGCGGCAGCAGCACTTATTGGTGAGCTTAAGCTGGCCGATGATGCCGCCGAATGGGACTATGCCCACCGTCGGCTCATCAAAGGGCTCACGACGTCGAAACAAAGCGCCCGCTACGGGTTCCTGGTGGCGCTTACCGAGGTGTTGCTGGGGTCGCTGATGACGACCGACGAGTTCTTGGACCAGCTCGATGCTGCTACTGAAGTCTCGTCGCTGATGAAGGGCAAGGAACAGCGGCTGATTCTCTTTGGTCGGTTATTTGGACTCCAGGCGCTTTTGAACAGTAAGCGGCTTTACCAACAATACAAACAAGCCGAAGTCGATCGGTGGCTTCAAACCTTGGTCCAGTTGGCTCTGGAACGGCTGTGGCTTCGGGAAACGGCCATGTACACCTTGGTTCAATTCGTGAAGGCATTGATGGAAGCTGAAGATGTCAGCAAGGACGCGAAGAAAACCCTTGCCACTACGGTGCTTGAGTTGGTAAAGAAACTTGGGCTTTCCATGCTGTGTGAAGGGGTGGCGGTGTACTTGTCGATTCCCAAAAAGATGATTTCGGTGGAACTGGGATGGAAACATGGGTTCCCTTTTGCTCAGGGTAACTTGCCCAAGCTTGCTAAAGCGCTTAAGGATACTGAAGTGGCAGAAGACGATGAAGAATTGCGTCGTAAACTGCAAAAGCTGACGTGGTCGCCGCAACTCCCGTTTGTATGGGATATGGTGTTGGCTCATTTCAACCAACTCCAACTGCTGCCGTCCAAGAAAGCCAAGTACGATACCATTGGCTTCAAGGAGTTCTGGCAAGTGGTGGTGGAAGAGGGTCTCTTCAACGAAAAGCTGTCTCATGAACGTAAATACTGGGGGTTCGAGATCTTCGAGAAATTCGTGTTGGGCCTTAACCGGGCTGAGGATGTGGCTCATATGTTCACGGCCAATGTTATGCAAACCATGATCAACCTGGCCACCCAGAAGAAGCGCTACCTTCATAATATTGCCATTAAGGCCATTGAAGCCATGCAAACGGCTCCCACTACCAACTGTCTTAAGGGACCGGTAATCCTTGCTAAGGTAATCAAACGGGCGTGGACCTTCGACAACCTTACCAAGACCAAAACTATCGATAAGTTGCTTTTGGTGAAATCTGGTGACAATAGCTTGGAACAGAAACAGGCTTTGACCGAGTTGGTGGATATTCTCAAGGCTCGCGTCGATCTGAACAACGAACCTGAATCCAAGTGGGCGTTGGATAGAATGGTGCAAGTGGTGAGAACTAACCGTTCGGTGATCGTGCTGCTTGGTGCTAGTGGTGATTCGGTGATGGAATCGGTGTTGGGGTACTTGGTGCGGCTTTCGTTATTCCCTCTGGATTTGGGTGCCGGGATCGTTAAATACGCTCAGGACAAGCTTAACTCGGTGCTTGCTGAAGTGGTGTTTACTCCTCGAGCTGACAAACAACTGTGGCTGTTGTATTGTATCAACGAGATCGTTGCCTACGAAAAGAAGCAGCCATTAGCAGTAGAATTTGATGAAGAACTTGAGGCGTGCAAGAACGATGCGTTGCAATACTTGAGTATTGTCCTGGAATTGCAAGATAAGCTGCCAGCGGAATTCAGACTGCAGCTCTACTGTTTTGAGCTCATGTTCTCCATGGTGTTGCTTCAACTTTATCTTTGCGATGAGGAAGCCTTGCAAGTGTTGGGTGAATTACGTATGTGTTTCGAACAAACGTTCTTGGCGGAAATCGATAACGGTGACTTCGACACCTCGGTGGTGTTGACGGAGATCTTATTGCTGTTGTCGGTGCGTAAGAGTGCGTTGACGAGAAGACTCGTGCTGACAGTGTGGGGGTCATTCATGTGTGTTCGTAACGATAATGGTGAACTTCACATCACTCCTAGAGCTCTCGACTTGTTATACGAAGTGTTGGTGACCAAGGAAAACAAGCAAGGTCAACACCTTCTCTTCGAAGGCGAAGGCGAATACGGTCCCGAAGACGAAGATGACGATGACGATGAAGATAAAGATGATGACAGCGACAGTGACGACGACAGTCTGCTGGATTCTGACGACGACGATGATGATGAGTCCAAGGAAACCGATGCTGCTGAGTCAGAAAAGCCTGAAGATGACTCCGATACCGAATCGCTGGAGGATGACGGCGAGCTGAAGGAACAGCTTGATGAGGAAACCCGGAAGAAGCTTGCCAAAGCGCTTGGTGTTGGTACTGAGGTTAAGTTCGAGGATATGTCCCTGGACGATGATTTGAGTGAGTCGCTGATGGATGACGACGAGATGATGGAAATGGACGGGGAGCTTTCCCGCATTTTCAAGGAACGTCGGGATGCGTTGGAAGCGATCGATTCCGGCAACAAGCAGAAGAAGGAAGCCGAAGATGCTCGTGAGCAAATGGTGTTCTTCAAGAACCGCGTGTTGGACCTCTTGGAATTGTTCAACAAGGCGGAACCGGCGTCGGCGTACAACTTGACGATGATTCCGTCGCTTTTGGACCTTATTCGGATGACTACCGATAAGAACCTTGGGGTTAAGGCTCACAAGTTGCTCAAGACTAAGATCTCCAAGACCAGAGTTAACCCCGAAGAAGTGAAGGAAGGGCAAGCAGAACAGTTTATGGACATGCTCAAATTGGTCCAAGACAAGGCGGCTCAATCCAAGTGCAGTCAGCTGTACTCGATGGCGTGTGGCCAAGCGTGTACTGTTCTCGCTAAAAACATTGTGGTGATGGAGCCGACGAAGTTGAATGATGTCATTGACGTCTACGCCCAATCGATGAAGACGTGGGCAGCTCCGGGGTCGATGTCGAAGATCCAGCCGTCGCTCTTCTTTGAATTCATCAACTGGCTCCAACTGAAGCGTCAATCTAATTAAACCCGCTTTAACGGTGACGACGACAATCTGTATATTTACACTCAAAATTAGATAATCGCTGTAGAACGTGGCACCTTTGAGGTTAGAGAGATCTCTTCCTGGTAGGCAGGGTCGCTTGTAGTTGATGGCTTTGTACATAGTTGCGCAACTCGAACTAAATGGTGGATTTTGACGGCAATGGCCACGCCTAATGTGGCCACTTGGAGGTACCATCATGGTCTAGAAACGCGTGGCTAACTTTTGAGCCAATGTTCAAAACTTTGATGAGTTTGATGGTTGTCGATGGTTGAGCTGGAAGATGGGTTTTAGCGAGGTAAAATGACTCGGCTCGCCGCAGCCATGGTAAACATTTGACTCGGGTGCGAAACACCAAAACTCACACTGACCCCGCGTATTGCGAGGAAAACTACGGCTTACGCCGCCCGGTAGCGACTCTGAGATGGCCTACTATGTTTAAACGGGTGACCTTTTCATCTAGACAAAGTTTGACGGAGTTTGTCGGAATTTGTCGATTTTGTCGATTTTGGCCGATTGGGCCTAGGGGTTGGTCGCACCAAAAACACGTAAAATGTACAATAACGAGCTCGATACCGATAAAAGCAGAAAAAGCAATACTTGGGTTTTGTAGAGCAAAATGCTGGCTTCATGCTAGGTGGCTTTGATTTCTGTAAACCCTTAACCCGACTGAATAAATCGCAAAATCGACGACTCAAAAAACGTCAGAATTCAGGAGATGGTTCCAAAAAGTTTTGAAATCGAGGCTTTTTGGCCGTTTACTATAATGATAGAGACGTTGTGAATGCAATGGATGTTTTATATTTCCATTTACCTCTTTTAATGGTGCATTTTATGTCAATTAACTGAGGTTAATTCACTGTTAGTGGACCGGCAGATGGAGATGACTATATGCAGGCCACGGACAGCGAAGTGCAGGATTGTTAGTATATAGGACAGACAAGACCCATGATGAACGGGATGGTTGAATATAGAGAATAAATGGGTGTCTAGCTACTTCTATGCCTCAGGCACACCCCGGTTCTCGCAGCATGCACGCCGCGGGACGCCAACAGGTTATGAGTCCGTCGTCTGAGACGTGGATTCAGGCAGATATACCATTTATTCGCCATCAAAACTTACGGTGCTCGTGAATCAATGAAGATTTGGATAAGGAGTTGAAAATTGCACATGGAGTCGGTTGTCGGCTGAATGCAAGAGTCCTATTGTCTTAAAGTTGAAGAATTGAGGGGAATTTGTCCAAATTAGGATAAATTACCTTAAATCTCGGCCCGAGCTGCGAGATTACAAGGGCAACCGATTCGCCTTGGTGAAGATCTTACAAAGGGGTGGATCCCAAGACAAAAAGGTACCTATTGAACCCGAAAGTATGTTCGAAGAACCAAGAGCAAGGATTCGAAACAAGAATCAAAAACTGGCTCGGATCAGGAAAAGAGGGGAAGATCCAACCAAAACCAAGCATTGGACGATCAAGTCGAATCTCTAACCGACGGGTTGGACAAATTTGACATCTCCGACTACCGACCCAGGGGAATGGGGCGCAAAGACAAGTCTCCTGTTGCAACCTCGAAAGAGAACGTCGAGCTCGAATCCCGAACATTGCTGTCCGCCAACCAAAGCGAGATGGAGCCGCAAATAACGAAAGTGAACGCGGGATCGGTCCAACCTTACGAGGAGGCTGATCAAAAGACTTTAGAAGAGGATCAACAGCTCGCAAAGAGATTCTACCGGTTTCTGCTTTCAAGAAATGGGAATCTAAAGTCGATTTTGACATGACCGAAGAGGGCGGTGACCTTGTTACTCTCGAAACGAAGGGCAAGCAATACCTAATCGGCAAGTCATTTAACGGAACACTATTCCGCACAGTACCAGAAGTGAAAATAGTGAAACCAAAGGAGGATACTCAACCAGGGGAACCTGAAGATGAAGAATTACTCCAGGAAATCGACGTCGACATCATTGAATCCAATATTAATTGGGTAGCAGCGTCGAATACCTTTGTCATGGAAGCCAGTGGTATACAACTACCCGACACTTACCGCAGTGCTGCGGTACGGTATCACTTCTACCATGGCCACCCGAATGTGGATAAAGTCCGTGCAGCTGGATTCATCGTCAAGAGTGCAGATGAACGTGTGATAAGGGATTGCCCACAGTGCTTGGTCGCTAACGCAACGGCATCCCCACACACAGTTGAAGTCCAAAACACCTCAGTACGGCCGCTTCAAAAGGTGTGGATAGACACTCATGGACGAATCATAGACAGTTTCGGACATCTGTTTTGGGTACTAGCCATCATGGATGATTTTTCCAGATACGTGGCAATAAGGATCGTTTATGACCGTCAGCAAATGTGTGATCAAGTCAAAAACGTCTTGGACAAATGGGAATCGAAGATGAACTATCACGTCGGAATCGTTCAAACAGACGCTGGGACAGAATTCACCAACTTGGATCAGTTTGGATACGATCATATAGTGGCCCCAGCCAGGGAGTCACAGTTCCAAGGTCGCATCGAACGAATTTTTCAGACGCTCCGCAGAAAAGCGCGCAAAATCTCAGCCCATTTACCGCATCGAGTCCAGAAATTATTCCAACCACTTATATGGACGTATGCGGCGGCGTTATACAACCGTACACCACACGACGCGTTGCGTAATGCCACTCCTTACTCGAAATTTGACCTCGAAGGCCGGAATAAACCGCTCAAGTTACCTCAATGGGGTGCCAACACCATCATCAGCAACCCAAAGGAACCAGGAAGCATCCAAAAGGCCATTTTTGTGGGGTACGATCAACGAGTACACGCGCCCATGTTGATTGCTCTTGATCAACGTGGGAATCTCCGCAGACAACTGCCAGCTATCATCTACGGTCCAGCTCTGATGGTAGTAGATTGGGAAAACATCACACATGCTACGAACTTGAATGCGAATCAACAGTTCGATTGGATAGTGAATCTCGCCAAAACAATATTGGGACCGGAGAATAGCCAGATGGGAAGCAGTCAAGGTTCGGTATTTCACTTACAAGTCGCCAATCTAGAAATTGCGGAGATTTTTGGAGACAACTTAGTACCACCGAAGAACTGGACTCAAGCTTCCAAACGAAGTGAATGGCAAGTTGCGAATAAAGCTGAAGTGGAAAACTTTATGAACCAAGAGGTGTTTAAACCGGTGGATAGGATCCCGGACGATTGTAAACCGATTCCACTCATGTGGAACTTCTCATATCGGAATATGATTGATCCGAAAAGTCGCTTGGTTGCACTAGGAAACCTAGAACCGGATGAAGTTTCTCGAACCTCGCCAGTGGTGAGAGTCCAGTCGGTGAGATTGCTATTACTGAAGGCCGCTTCAGGACGATGGTCAGTATATGCCATCGACATCAAGTGTGCGTTTCTCAATGCTGAAATGCAAAGGCCAGCGTATGGCATCACTCCACCAGGATTTGAGGAATATATCACCACAAGATACGTCCAGTTTGTGAAAAACGTATATGGTTTGAAAGACGCTTCCGCTACTTGGTACTTTAAACTTAAAGAAGTCCTCACCGAATTGGGTGTTAAGTACAATGAGAGTGACAAGTGCACGTTCGTGTACGAACATGGTCAAACCAAGTGTGAAGGTGCGATACATGTGGATGACTTTTTGTTGGTGGGAGATGAGGAAGCTATTACTCTCCTTGTTACCAAGATTCAAGAGCATTTTGTTGTGAAGGTTACTGAGAAACCCACGAAATTCCTCGGGATTGAAATTGAGTACCGCGATGAAGGAATTTTCTTACATTCTACCAAGTATGTCGAACATCTCCTTGAGGAGGCAAAGATGCTGGAAGCGCACGGCATCAGATCTCCATTTGGCGATTTTCATGAAGAGATCAAAGAACCTGACTTTGGTAAAGACTCACGGCTACTTGATGAAGGGGAACATCAGGAATACAGAATTGGAATGGGTCGACTCAATTGGCTCACGTCCATTACCCGTCACGACATAGCCTATGTTGTGGGATTACTACTGACTAAGTTGGGTGCGCCGACTGAATACGATTGGAAAGTGATGAAGCTGGTTTTGAGATACTTAATCACTACCAAGAATTATGGCATCCTCTATCATTACAACCCACAGAAACTGGACACTTTTACTGTTTATGCAGACGCTAACCACAACAAACGGATCTATTATGGTTACGCGGTTTACTACCAGGATCATTTAATAGACTGGAAATCTGTTAAGGCTAAGCGTGTGCACAGATGTACTGCCAGCGCAGAAGTGTATGCTATAGCTGCTGCGGTAGGACTTTTGGCATGGTTATTGTTTTGTCACCAGGATACTTACAAGCTGAAACCCGTTGTTAATCTTTATACCGACAGTCCAGCAGGTATGAAGATGCTTAAAAAGGTTGAGCAATTTAATGAACAGATTGACCAATACGAATACCAAACGGTGAAGTATGTCAATCAGTCTTTGGAGGACTGTGATATCAACTTGGAATTCATTGCGGGCAAGGAAAACAGAGCTGATATCTACACCAAAGTATTCAACTACTACACATTTGGACAAGCCTTAAAGACAACTCAACCACGACTCAGAGAAGAATATGAAGAGGTATGGAAGGTGAACAACAAAGGCACTAAACAAGGCAACGACAAAGAGGCCGCTAAGGCTCCAACCAATCTTGCCGTTGAGGGGAATGTTAGTGGACCGGCAGATGGAGATGACTATATGCAGGCCACGGACAGCGAAGTGCAGGATTGTTAGTATATAGGACAGACAAGACCCATGATGAACGGGATGGTTGAATATAGAGAATAAATGGGTGTCTAGCTACTTCTATGCCTCAGGCACACCCCGGTTCTCGCAGCATGCACGCCGCGGGACGCCAACATTCACATACGGTTAGGCGCGATGATCCGAGAAAACCCCAAACCCCAGCCGTCGATGTCAAACATCAAAAAAAATCATGAAAAATTATTTGTTATGAAATAGTGACTAGATGACTGGTAGATACCGAAAAGCCTATTTGTGGCGATTTTTTTGGTGTAGAGTCTGACAATAACCGACCTATAACCGATTATTGCTTATATTGGACTAACTAATCGTTTAGCATATTAATGAAGTAACTGATGAGTCCATCAAGTAACGGTCCGACTTCTATAACTCCAGCGATGATCCTAATCATCTTAGAACAACTAATTTTAGTAGCAAAATTGGATAAGTGGGCAAGATTCAAGGATCAACAAATCTTGTAAACCCCAAAGTAAATCTTGTGGTGGTCGATATTACAACTGATACTAACCATTATGTGTCACTTCATTACTATCTGAAGGGGAGGGGGAACCGCTCTCTATAAAGCTGAAAAAGTTGGAAGAAATTGAGCGAATGAACCATTGTGGTCCACTTTTGCAAGTTTCGACCTCAGTACTGCTTTATACCAGCCGTTGTTACAAGTTCAAGGTGTTATGAAAACGTCTTCTGTGCTGGGATGAAAACAGTATCATAGATAGAATGCAAACACAAGGTCTCTCTCTTTAGATAAGGGACCGTCGTAGAGCTTGGTAGATCCCTCGAAACAAAGCCATAGCATCAGTCAATTGCCTAGATCTTTTGGCACAGCGGCTAAGCACGGCTGCAAGCGGTCTTAAAGGCCAAGTCGATCACATTGGAACCGAGATGGTCACTTGGATTTAACTAAACTTGCCAAAACTTCCACCAACGAGGATAGTCTTCGTGTGAAGGGCTTACCCTAATCAAACCTTTCATCAATGGACCTTGGGGTCCATCAACGTATCGCCAAAGTTTAGGACCGTACCGTCGTTGGCGTCGATCCCAGCGGTGAAGACGTTTGTTCCCCCATTTTCCTTCAAATGTGAGCCAGCTGCCATAAGCAGTTTCTCGCTCCGAAACGCCATAGAACGATTCCCCATCAAACGTATAGGCTAAGTAGTTCGCCGCAGGGTCCCACAAGGTTCCTCTATCAGTTTTGTCGACGAGGGAGCCTGTAGGGTCTCGGACTTGGGTGCCAGCAGTAGCAAAGTTAGCGTGAGTACCAACGGCACTATACACTACGGCTCGACCGTCAACGTGTTCCAAAGTTGGGTATAACCACCACAGTCCGGATTCGTGGCAGGAAAGCCACATGACTCGAGGTTTGCCATCATAGAACCGGACCATGGTATATTCCCAATCACCAAGATGGTTGCCAATAGGACCTCGAGATAACACTTTTGGTCCTAAATTGAATGGGTAAAAGTAGAACCAAAAGGCATCGATCCAGCCGTTGCCCTTATCAACGACAATTAGGGTAGCTGGTGCTTTACAGCGACCATCATGATGAGGCTTGAGACCATGAATCCACGGAGCATCGGTCCAATCTTCCTTAGCCACCATAGTGTACTCTTCACCATGATATTTCCCTAATTCGGTGATATTACCATTGAACTTGGTATCATGATCTTTTTTGTCAAAAATGTTAAAATGTTGACAATAGTCACCAACATCGCCAGGAAAATACTTTTCTTCAGAATGAAGCCAAACTAAAGGAGCGTATTCAATCACATAATCAGGAATGGTACCAGCACTGATGGTAGTTTGATGCGGTTGGGGTCGAGCCGTCAAAGGAGGGAGAGTATTGGTGTTGTCAGTGGTAGCAGCTTCGGCTGCTACTCGATGAACTGCCAATGCCAAGAGGATAAAGAGCATGTTTTGGTGGACAGCCGATATTACTTGGGCTAATCGTCATGTTAATATCATCAGGGCCGGAACCCAGACCGCAGACCATGAAAATTGTCTTGGAACCGACGCTGGTTAGTAAAATGTATGGGGACGGTTCGATTCTCATTGGTGTTGGTAAATTTGCACTTGCCACAAGTAGCGGTTCGAGCCCTAGCGATGTCGCAATCTACACCCCTGAACCCCCCCACTTCTTGATCACAATACCAATAATGGCTCTTGCTGGCGAGGACCACCCCGATATCGTCGTTGAAGACACGATGACCGACCTGGAAACCACACCATTGATATCTCGAAGCGCCCCCAAGGGGTGGTGGACGGGAGAGGAATGGCAATGGACTCGCGGCTGGCGAAGCCACCCTCGGACCCAACGCCACACTCGAGTGGTGATATTATTGATCGTTGCTGCGCTTGTATTGTCAGGGTTTGCCTTGACGGTTCTCATTGGTCTCAATCTCCATTCGTTCATCGATGAACTGATTGTGGTTACGGTGCACAAGGTGGACATTGTCGGGCTCCACACCAATGGGTTCGATGTGGTGGTTCGAGCCAATTCTACAGTGGACTATCTGCGAGTGAACAGTCTGGTGGTGCTGTGGGCGTTGCTGTGTGGAGCTGGGATGATGGGCTACGTCACGGTGATGCCTGTAGCTGGAGTTGAGCTTTGGGCCAAACCAACAGAGATTGATGTCGAGTCGCTTGGCATCGGGACATTTTATCCTGAAACGGCGTTGTCGGTGAACGTGAGTAACCATCGAGCATCACATTTCGAGGTTAAGGGACTTGTTAGGCTTGATGTGGCTAACCTTGTACGGTTCCTTCAGTACGTTAATGATGTACCCGAATCAGTGGTGGAAGTGGACGGACGAGCAGTAATGGATGCTCAAGTGAAACTCGGTCGGATTCTTCCCCCGGTGGTGGTGAAAGACGTTGCCTTTTCTAAACACGTGTGGCTTGAAAAGGAAGTATTGGGACTTACCAATTATCAAGTACACGAAGTTGAAGATGGACTTGCTTATAGTGCCAAGGCATCGCTTCATGACCTTCCCCTATCAGTCAATATTCCTGAGACCGAAGTGTATGCCTGGGGGTGTGGTGATTATCACCCGTTAAACGCCACCGTTACCGTATCTACTTCATTGAATCGCCAGCTTCACATCTCAGGAGTGTTTGGTCGAATTCCCGATACATTTACTGCTAAATGTGATGATGATGGGATGGCTCCGGTAAACCATTGGGCCCAAGTGATGCTTGCTCAGCCGTGGCCGCTTCCACAAGTGTTGGGAGTGTCGGTAAACTCCGTTGACGTTGCTGTCGATTCCAGCGGGCCTGGAATCACTAGCCACCACAACTCGCTGGTGCTGATTTATCTTTCCCGACCTCACCACGTTAAAGTTCCGTCATGGGAAGTGCGGTCATTTGTTAGTAACGTTACCATATGGGATGACGATATTGCCATGATCAAAGGGTCGACTCAGGGAGAGGAAAAGCTCAATACTACTTATGGTCCTTATTCGGTGGAAATCGATTGGCAGAGCGTTAACCATGAAGTGGAAGTGACTGATGCTACGGCTGTGGGGAAATGGACTAACCATTGGATCCATCATCACCGCCGTCCGGTGACACTTGAAGTCGACCTTGCTTCGGTAGATATCTCGCTGCCTATCCTCTCTACTCGTCTCTATGACCTCCAGTTGAAGGTGCCAGCAACGATACCTCCGGTGGTGCCACCAATGCGACCTAACGTGTCGGTGGACTCGGTGGTGTGTCTCGATCTGTCGCCTAATGAAGTTAAATTTACCGTAAGTGGGACAGTGGTGGTGGAAGGGTTAATGACGGTGGACGCTGCCTCGCAGTCGGTGGAAGTAGCTTTGGCTTCCGATAACTATACTTGGGGTTATGCGACCATCCCGCAACTTGTGGTACCAGGACGAGGCCTTGAAGCTCCGTTTAGTATGGACGTTACCCTTAATGCTTCGACGCCAGAAGAATTGACTCAGCTAGCGATGATGATGTCACGACTCGTTCTGGGACAGACCAATGTCACCGTGGATGTTGTCCATATCGCCAGCCACCCCCATCGCCAGCTCCTGACGTTACTCCAGCAAATGACCATCCCTGAAGTTCCCGTTCCTGAGCTCCACTTTGTTACGGGATGGCAGGGAGAGCCAGCGCTGCCCTTCATTCTCGAACTGACGGTGCACATTGTCCAGAAAAAGTGTACCGTGGTGGCGTTTAACCCCGTGGTGAACTTACCAATGACCATGGTGGTGCTACGAGGAACGGCGCTGTACCACGGCGTGGTGCTTGGTCATATTGAGCCCTACCGAGTGTTAACAGTGACTTCTGGAGTATGGCGTCTGCCCCCGATTCCCATCGTCATTGAGGACGTGGGAATGGACATTCTCCGGCGAGTATTGAACGGAGACTTAGCCGTGGATATTGAGGCTGACCTTGAGGTGACGATGGGTGGGTTTACCGTACCCATACGGTACCAGGTCGATGGAGTCCAGCTGAACATTCGCTGGTGAGCTGATGACGTCATCGGACGCAGCCACTACTGCGAACGAGCGAGAAAAAAAAGAGGTAGTGTATAGTCCAGACCCCGGGGCCATGGGCGCTGGCTCTCCGCAGCTTCCGCATCGGGACATCGACCTCCATCGTCCCATTTTTAGCAACAGCGACAGGCATCGATAAACTCCACCCTAACGGCTGCCACGTTCCTTTTTTCCCCTTTAGGTGTCGAAAACTAATACTATCGCCACTAACGGTGCCGTTAGATCCCAAACACGCTGGTGCCTGGGATCGTCTGTGCTGTTGTCGTCGCTACCAACCGACGGTAATCACTTGCTACCCCCCTCGTGTGTTTACCTTTGCTGCGGCCCGGGCCGCCTAACCAGGACCCACTGCGCCCACGTCGCACTCGTCGACCCACTCTCATAAAACGCTAGAAAAAAAAACATCCTCCTCACCACTTTTCTATCGTCATGGCTGGCTTGTTCAAGATCTCTGTGTTGACTGCGTTGGCGGCCTCGATCACCTCGGTGGTGGCTACTCCCCCCGCCTGTCTCCTCGCCTGTGCCGCCCAGGTGCAAAAGCAGCTGGACTGCCTGGGGCTCAACGACCTCAAGTGCATCTGTTCGCTGGAACAGCTGGCGATCAAGTCGTGCCTCGACAAGCTGTGCCCCAGCGGCGATGCCGATGCGGCTAAGAAGCAGTTGGGCTCGACCTGCAACGGCATTGACGAGTCGTCGTCGTCGTCGCTGGCCCTGCAATCGTCGCTGGCCTCGAGCTCGCAGTCGTCGCTGGCCTCGGCCTCGGCTCTGCCCTCCAAGGAGCTGTCGTCGGCTGAACCCACTTCGGCGTCGGGTGAAGGCTCCGCCGACGGCTCGGCCTCGGCTGAACCCACTCTGGCTTCCGGCGAAGGCTCGGGCCACGGTTCTCCCCAAAGCTCGGTTGAACCCACCTCGGCCTCGGTCGAAGAATCGGCCCAAGGCTCGCAAGGCTCGCAAGGCGGTGTCGTCACCGAATCCATCCCCTGCGAACAGTGCCACCAATCGTCGCACCAAGCCGTCCCCACCACTCAGCAAACCCAACAATCGGCGGCTGAGCAATCGGGTAACGGCGTCGCCCCCGTCCCCACCGTGTCGCAAGGCAACAACGCCGAAAAGGTCGGCGCTGCTGGTGCCGCCATGGTCATCGCCGGGCTTGCGTTGTTGTAAGCGGGATAGCCACTCCTCTCATACCCCCATGCCCCTTTTTCTTTGGTATTGGGCATGGCCTCCCTTTGTTGGTTGTTCAAGGTAATAAAATTATAAAAGTGTATACGCAACGGTGATTTGACAACTATTCATAATAAAACTTGTAACCATCGTAAAACACTATGATATGCCCCATATTTACGATCGAATGAAATCGGAGGCACGCATCGATATCAGCAGGTACCTGCGACAAGAAGAAACAACTACATTGGATGATACAACCAAATTGGAAGATCTACATAGGACGATTGAAACGTCAACTATTGTTATGAAAAAGGTTAAAACACTATCCACAAACTCAACCACTAAACTTGATTTTGGTGTTCTTGTAAACTCTTGGTCTAGAAAAAAAAAACATCTACTTTTCATAACATACTGAAAAAACCCACTTTCTGGCTTGAAAAATTCAGTGGAAAAAGGTCTAATAATTTGACAAATTGTACCATCAACATAGGTGGAGTTTATCATGATATTTTTCTTGGTTTTATTGTGATAGTTGGGGTGTGGTTGTTGTTGGTGGGGTTACCGCATTGGGTCTAGCCTGTCGTTAGGAGCCCGCACCCTACGCGCCGTGAACTGAAAATTTTTGCCAATTAAAATGTTTCTACCATGATACCGTAGTTTTCGTTCTATCCAATTACAGTACACTATTAACACCAAATCGCTTATTGCGAAGCAGCTCTCAACGAAGCGGCTCTCTTCTTCTTGATTTCGGCCTTTTCGGCGTTTCTTTCTTGCAATCTCTTGGCCAACAACGCGGCGTATTCGTTGGCGGCGTCTCTTTGGCGTTGAGCGTTCTTGATCTTCTTGGCCTTCAAGTTTCTCTTTCTTTGCAAGGTTTGAGGGGTGATCAATCTTTGGATCTTGGGGGCCTTGGTGTAGGTGCGGCCGTTCTTGCCAGTGACTTCACGTCTGACGACGAATTGTCTGACATCGTCTTCCTTGGTCAAGCCAAAGAACTTTCTGATGTTGTTGGCTCTCTTAGGACCCAATCTCTTGGGGACGGTGGTGTCGGTCAACCCTTCAATGTCGGCGTCACCTTGCTTGACGATGGCCAACGAGAGGACGGCCAAGTCTTGGCCAACGATGCACCCTCTGACGGACTTTCTCTTTCTTTCCCCGGTTCTTCTGGGTCTGTAGCACGAGTGGCCCTTGGCCAACAAGAGCTTAACTCTGGTGGGGTGCAACACACCTTGCTTCATGGGGAAACCTTGCTTGTCGTTACCGCCAGTGATCTTGAAGATGTAGCCCTTGAATTCGTCGGAGACGGCGTCACCTTCGACTTCTTGGCCCATGCGCTTTTCGTAGAAGACTCTCAACTTGTGTTCATCGTCGATTTCGATGCACTTTTGAGTCCCGTTCAGGGGGTAGGAGATGTTCAATTTCATACTTGATCAACTGGCAAGACTGAGGGAATGGCGGACACTGAAAATTTTGATTGTAGCGCGCCACGAGTGTGGGACTGCACCGGTGCGACGGAAATGGTCACGTGGAATAGGGTTGCAAACATTTTCGCCGCCATCATGAGTGCGAGGGTATATGCACCACCCTCATCGCAGGGTCTGCTCCGTATACTAGCCACAACTGACTAGTGATTGGTCTACCTGAGTGACTTACGGTTGACTACGTTTACAGCCATTTGTCATTTCTCCATCTCCTCATGGTTTGATACCAGTTTCTTCCCTCTTTTCGAATATAACACTCTCACCATTTACATCATGTCTTCTCCGAAATCTAGACTTATTCCGATGATCGTAAATTGATCAAAAGATCCATGTGAATCATGGTAGCGTTGCATTGACAACTAACGGATATTGGTCGTAACCGTTAGTTGCGTTTCCCTTGCTTTATCGTGTATACCGGCATTTGCGGGGGGACAAGACACACCCATTGGGTTTAGTTGAGAATAATGCGATCTATTCTTAGACGACATGATACGAACCAAAAGTGTGCATTTGCGACAATATAAACCAAGATAAAAGCACATTCCCAAAAATATAAAACCAATACCAATACCAAATAAATTCCAGTCGTACAGCATGTGCCGAGGTTCCCTAATTACCGAAAACCAATCTAAGGTGCTCTATCATTGACCTCTAGTTCACCAGTTGATCTTGATCAGTTAACCGTGACCATTTGATCTAAGCTGACCAGTTAACTTTGAACAGTTGACACTTTGTTGAACAGTTAATCGAAGCTGATCAGTTGAGACTTTGTTGACCAGTTAACCTTGACCAGTTGATTTAAGCTGCTTAGTCGACGCTGTGTTGATCATTGCTGAGCAAGTCACGAGAGACATCACCAATCAGGGTCATTTCTCCTTGTCGTTGGTGTAGTTGCTGAACTGTAGTGGCGAGGGAAAGTTATCTCGCTGTTGCACTGCCTGGATGGTACGACCAAAGTTGGATATAGTGGCTTGATTGGGGAATGCCAGCGGTGGTGCTGGTTGTGATGCCAGCCCCGGTGCCCCCGGATTGACGCCAGATTGCAGCGGTGGATGATTAAACCCACCTCCGGGTGCTTGTTGATGGACAGGAGTCATCCCTGTTGATATCTGCCAATCGTGAGGAGGATAGAAGTTCAGCGGCAGCGGGAACATCTCTCCCTGAGCGTAGCGAAGCCCCACTGGCGTCTGCTGATCGCCACCACCAGAATAAAGCACCCGATTATACTGAGCTGGGATTGCCAGGGCAAACGCCTGATTAACTAGGGGTGTTGGTAGTATGGTCAGAGGCAGCTGTTGCGACATTCCTGCTACCACTACCGGTTGGTAATAAGTGGTAGGTAACGGATTAGGAGCAGTGACGTCCAGGGGCAGCAGCAGCTGGGATTTGGCGTGGATGGGGAGGAGCACGGGAGGTTTGCGCAGGTCCGGCAGTCGAAGCGACGTGTAGTTGGGGTACTTGGCTACTGGTGGTGCCAACGACATTTTCCCCAGCTTTTCCGAGTCGGTGGTAGCTCGCAATTGTCCTGGTAAGTTAGCCAGCTGAGCTGTGAGGGTTTTGGCCAGGTCTTGAGGTGGTTTTTGCGGCGTATTGTCGGTGGGGATTTGTACGCGAAGAATGGGACGTTGTGGGGGGCTGGGAGTGGTGGTGGTACCAGCCGTGGTCGTAGCAGGAGCGGCAGTAGCGAGGGAAGCTCCGTCGCCGTCCTTATGGGTGCGGAAGGGGATTACTGGTTGGTCCAGCGCCTGTAACTTGACGTCGTCTTCGAGCTTGATTCGCTTCGGATCGCGAGGCAGCAGCGGCACCAGATCGTCGTCACTCAGATCATCGTGAGTGTGATCAACCACACCACTAGGTCCTGCTCCTGGTCCTGTGGTGTTCGTGGTGTTAGCGTTAGTATTGGAGGAGGTATCGATGAGGGCATCGGCGCCGCGTTTCTTGGGGTAGTAACCATAGTTTTCCGGACCTTTCGACTCGTGGATTTTACACTGTTTCAGCTGGTAGGTCTGGATGAGTTCGTTGGTGTCGATGGAGGAAAACTCATACACTTTGTTGTTGGCGCCGACGATAATGACGGCGAGATCGACCTGGCAGAGCACGGCGAGCTCGTGGGCTTTTTTGAACAAGCCGGCCTTGCGTTTGACGAAAGTGACGGTGCGATTGCGGTCGTCGGTGAGCGGCTGGATCTCGATCTTTCTTCTGCCCATGGCGTTCACGAAGGTGGTGGAGCGGGTGCGATCGCTGGAAAAAACCAGTGACCTATTTTTAGAAGGGGGTGTCCCATGACGTCGGCGATTTGAGAGGGTGGGGCAATTGTCACCGGGATTAGGCAGCAGGCGACAGAGATGGGTGACGTGTACATGGGTGATTTGGGTAGTGTGTAGAGTGAAATACGTTTTAAATTAAGGAGGTTGTTTTACTGACAATGGATTGTGGTGATAATGGTGATAGTGGACAACGTGGTTGTGAGGGTGGCGAGGGGATGGGTCGGAGGTGGAAGGCGCAGCAGCGAGTAGTGCGGCCACCAGTGATGACGGGTGGTGGCGAAGATGGCACCATCAGTTAACCCATATCGACAGGTAAACTGATTAAATATTTGTTAGGGGATAAGTAGAATGATTGTTGAACGTAGTTGAGTTGAGTTGGGGTTGAGATCGACGCTTATCGGGGAGGTTCGGTATGATCAATCCCGAGTAACCGAAACGTTGCCAATCATTAAATCAGTGATAAATCCCTACTAATGCTTGCAATTGATCTCTTTTCCAATGGAATTTAGTTTTGGTTAGTTTTAATTTAATTGTGGTTGATTTTGGGTTGATCTTAGGGTGATTTCATGGTTGATTGGTGGTTGATGTCGTGGTGATTAGTCATTGAGATAGGTCACCGTTTTAAAGCTAAGCGACGCACCTACCGGCTTTGTCGTGGGCTTCGCTTACAGGCACGAACTTTCCCCCGCGCTGATCCCTATTTGGCATGTTCGCTCCCAACGCTCATAACCAGCCCCAGTTCGATTTCCCCCCATACCAATTTAGTCGTCTCTATTGACAAAGTGCGCGCGACGTGTCTAAAAAAATTAAGACCACGGCCACACCCAAACTCGACCACCATGGCCAAAGGGAAAAAACGCACCCAGAGGGCGTTTTTGCACCAGCCTTCAGGGCCAGACGCTCCACCAGCTCCTCAACAACCGCTGGCACCTTCAGTTTTGCCGCCAGCCCCTCCCCCGGTGGCGCCAGCTTCGGTTGAAGTTGACGAGGAAGACGACGACCCCTGGGCTCTCGACGACTTGGACGACGAGTTATTGGCCGAAGACATTCAAGGATTAGCTGAAGAAAAGACTGAGCAACTGCCGGCGGCGTGGGAACCGGTGGAGGGCGCGGTAGCTCCGGTGGAACCTAGTTCGGAATCACATGGACTTTCTGGTGATCTGACCCTTGCCACGACTCACACCATGGCCAATACCAATGAATCAACATTGGGAACTACCGAAAAGCATCTGCAACGGGATATTTCACTGGATTTGCCGCTGACAACGGCGCAATCGTCGACAACTGTGCCTCAACTGTCGACGACCATTGATGCTTCTGAAGCTGGTCAAGCTGCTTCGCCAGTGACCAATAACCCTACTACCACTGCTGACAATGTGACCACTGAAAATCTGAAGCCACAGCCTCAGCAATTGTCGCTGAATGACCAATCACATGCTCCTGTTAACCTTACTACACCTACGGAAGAACTGTTAAAGGACGTGCCGTTGGAGACGCCGGAAACGTCAGAACCCATCCTGCAAGCCATCACCGAAGCCATGGACGAGTCGTTGCCGGGAACAACCGACTCTAACGTCGCTGGTGGTGCTCATGGTGATGGTGTTACAACTCAAGCAGAACTGACGACGACGTTGCCGTGGGACGATACTGCCAAGGGAGACTTGCCCTGGGAACAAGACCAACAGCAAACCAACCTGCAATTACCGTGGGAAGAGGAGAACAAGCAGGAAACGGCGCTGCTGTTACCCTGGGAAGAGTCCATTGACAATGATGACCAACAGCAATCAATGCCATGGGAAGAAACCAAGGAGGAATCACAACCAGCTACTGTTACTGCTGCTGCTGTTGATGACACCCCCAAGACTCCCCTGACTACGGAATCTCAACCAGTACCGTCGCAGTCATTACCATGGGAAACGGAAGAAACCATCGATAAAGTGGAGCTGCCGAGTCATACTGAGGAAACTAAGTCCACCACCATGCCGTGGGATGACTCGGAAGCGAAACTGGCGGAACCCATGCCCTGGGAACTGACTACCGATAGTTCTAAGGTCGAACCGCAACAACACTCCCAATCAGTGACTACGGAACCGGAAACTAAAGCCAAGGACACCACTACCGAGCCTTTACCTTGGGAAGAGGAGGAACAAACCAAGGGTGCGGTATCGGAAACCTTAGAGTGGAATGAAGCGGAAAATAAGGTTACCGTTACCGAAACCTTACCTTGGGACGAACCTAGCACCACCACCACCAATAACGACAAAAAGGAAGATGCGTTACCATGGGATGACCAGGAAGCTTCCCAATCAGAATCGTTACCCTGGGAGCAGGAACAGTCTTCCCAACAAGCCATGCCTTGGGAGACCACGGAAACTCAACAAGATTCTACCGAACAACTCAAGGAAGAATCTACTAAGCAACCCCAACAATCTGCTACTGAACAGTCATCTTCCAAGGCTACTGAGCAACCTGAGGAAGCCACGCTGCCATGGGATCAACAGGTAGAGGAAGCGATGCCGTGGGAACAAGACAACCACGTTAGTGGTGGTGCTAGCGAAGCCGCCGTCAGCGAACCGGTGTTGCTGACGACGGACAACACCCAGGCGCCGTTATCGCTGGTGCTTAGCGAGACGTCGCTGACTAAGGGCAAGAAGCTGTTGGACGAGTTATTGGGTGATGATGATTTGTTGTTGGATGATGATTTGCTCGACGATGACTTTTTGGACGACACAACCACCACTCCAGCAGCACCAGCAGTACCAGCAACAGCAGCAGCGACCACAATGTCAGCAGCGTCCAAGTATGCGGCAAACCCGTATGCTCCTCTGGCTGCCGTTTCTACTCAACCTCAGGCTCAGCCTCAAGCTCCTGGTGCTGCTCCTGGTGGTCACCATAAGAAGAGCTATGATTCTACTAAAGGGTACGATTTCCCCGATGACGTCATCCAAACCACCGTCAAACCAGCGGCGAGACGAGCAGCCAACAAGTACGCCAAGCCGGCCCTGGTCCCTGCTCCTACTGCTGCAGCGGCTCCTCCATTAGCAGCAGCAGCAGCGCCAGCACCAGGTTCTGTAGCTCAACAACAGCCACCAACCAGGGCTAAAGGACCGCAGCTGGGCTTCTTTGAGGAGCTTCCCATTGACCTTCCCAAGACCAAGCCCCGAGCTGCTCGTGCTCCTAAGCCAGCAGCAGCAGCAGCAGTATCACCCGTGGTACCACCATCACAACCAGGAGCAGCGCCAGGGACAACGGCAGCAGCAGCAGCGCCACCGCTGGCGCCTCCAGTGAACCCTTATGCTCCCAAGCTGTCGCTGGCAGGCTCGCAAAAACGACTGGCCTATGCTCCTCCCGCAGGACCTACCAGTATGGCTCCTCCCGGGATGGCTCCTCCCGGGATGGTTCCGCCTCCAGGTATGGTTCCTCCCATGGCTCAACCTGGCTTTCCTCAACCAGGTGTACAACCGGGATTCCCACAACCTGAAGTCGCTCCTTCTCAGCCCGGTTTCCCCCAGCCTGGTCCCCAACCAGGAATGCAACCAGGAATGCAACCAGGAGCTAGTTTCCCGCAAGCGCAACCAGGCTTTCCTCAACTGGGAGCTCCAGGATTTCCTCAACCGGGTGTACAACCAGGTGTACAGCCAGGCGCTCCAGGGTTTCCTCAAGCGCAACCAGGCGTGCCCCCAATGACATCACCAACAACGGGTCCTAATCTTCCTCGAAGCGCTGCTGGCGTTGCTGGCACTACCAACGTTAAATCGCCACGAACTCCGGCCATCGCTACGGCGCTCCCTAAGGCACAGGGTCCTCCGTCGGCTACAGCGCAATACAACCCTCGTGCTGGTCCCTACGCTCCTACACACGCTCGTACCCATTCTCGTGGCGCTCTGTTAGTGGGACTTAACGGTAAGGATATCAATCCCTACGCTCCGGTGGACCAAGCGCCGCCACAAGCCATTCGTCCGCGAGGGATTCTGGGCGCCGCGACCAAGGTAATGCTGCCGTTAGCTCCCGTGGCCAAAGTGGTAAACCCTGAGCTGCTCTTGCGGCGGCAATTCCCGTTGTTTTCGTGGCTGGCGGGGAAGAATGTTGCCATTGTCATGCCCCTGGCTTATGGCAAAGCGCTGGTGCGGATAGTGGAGGCGCTGACCATCGTTAAAGATGCGCTGACGATGGCGCTGTTCCCCGGAGTTTCTAAGGGTATGTCCAAGACTAAGCGCAAGGAAGTGGAAGCGTGGTT
This sequence comes from Diutina pseudorugosa, assembly GCA_030580175.1. Lineage (NCBI taxonomy): Eukaryota > Fungi > Ascomycota > Pichiomycetes > Serinales > Debaryomycetaceae > Diutina > Diutina pseudorugosa. The sequence continues at coordinate 70,999 of JAKTSL010000047.1, read as the reverse complement.
GGAGCTGGCGCCCCATTTAAGTGGCGACGACGAAGTGTTAAAACGGGTACTTTTAGCGCGTCTCCGAGGCGACGACGACGACGCCACCATGGCCATTTGCGCCGCGTTAGCGCCCCACGTCAACTATAATGATCCGTTTGTGCTGGCGCCGGCGCTGATCGGAGCGCTGGCGACTAAACTCGATACTCAAGGAGTAGCGCACGTGTTCCTGTTGCTTCAAGCGGGACAATCACCAAAAGCGCTCGAGTACTGTCTTGAGCGCCAGGACTATGCGCTTGCGATGATGGTGGCGCCCGTGGCTGGCGCCGATGCCAGCGCCACCGTGGTTAGCGCCTATACTGCCGCCAGCTTTGCCCCCGCCAAACTGACCAATCGCGTCGTCCACACGATGCCGTTACTCCTTAAAGTGTTTGCTGGCGACGTCGCTGGCGCCGTGCGCGATTTGCTGGCGCTGGCGCTGCTGACGGAGTTTGCCCTTACTCACTGGCGAGAAGTGGTGGCGCTGGTAGTGGTGCTGCGGGCGCCGAAAGCGCCGCTGTTCCTAGGGGAATACGCCAAGTTCTTGGGGTCCCACGGGTTGGCGCCAGCGGCGACGGTGGTGTACGTGGTGGCGCTGGTGCCGCTTACTCCTCAAGGGTTTGCCGTGGTGCAAGCGGGTCCTCGTACTCCCATCTATACCGAGATCTACGAGTATTTGACCACGGCAACTCACCAGCCACAAGCGCAGCCACCAGTACACTTGTTGCCGATGAAGGTGGCGCACGCGGCGCTGCTTGCCGACGTCGGCCAGGTGCTGGCGGCGCAGAAGATTGTTGATTCTATTACCAGCCAGGTTAAACACATGCCGCGAGGCCTGGTTCCCATGCTGGTACAGTTGGGACTTCAGCGGGTGTGCCAGCGGCTTGACGACCAAGGCGCCGAGGCGCAAGGATGGTTTGGTGGCAAAGGGTCCAAGCTTAACTTGGATAAGGTGTGGGGGTCGTTGGATAAGTTTATTGGTGGCGATGAGGATAAGCCGCTGGCGCCCAAGGAACAAGGCCCGTTTGCTCGCTTCAGTCCCCTGGTGCTGCGCCAGTCGCTGACGGTCGACGTTACCCAAGCTGGAGGTATGGCTAGTGGTGGGTTTAACCCTATGGACCGCGGCGCCAGTATGCTGACGTTGCCGGCGCTGGCGCTCGCGCCGGCGCTTGCGCCCGCTGGGGGTAGTGGTGGTGGTTCCGTTAGCAAGTACGCTCCTGGTTACACACCAGCAGCAGCAGCGCTGGCGGCACCAACCAAGCCTAAACGGTTATACACTCACGCCGGGCTGCTGACGCTGCTGTTGGCCGATACTGCCCTCGCGATGACGGCGCGGGAACCGGCGCCCTTGGCGCACCTGGCGCCGCCGGCGCCGCATCCAGCGCAACACTCGGCGCCATCCCACCACCACCAGTTAGCGCCCATCCCGCAAGCGGCGCCAGTACCGCCGGCGGCGCCGTCGGCGCTGCCGGTACCGGAATTGGCGTCGCCGGCGCCGCTGGTACCCCCGGTATCATCATCGCCGGCACCGCTGTTGCTGGCGGCTCTGGCGCCGCCGGCGCCGTTCGCGCCCACCCATAAGCGCCAGGCGCTGGGCCACTCCGAAGTTAGTGTCCCCAGTCCCTTGGGCAAGGCGCCGGTAACGCTGACGCCGTCGTCGCCGGTGACTAAGCGCCGCGAACCGGAAGCAGCAACGGACGCTTCGTCGGCGCCCGACGTCGAACCGGCGACGGCGCCGCCGCCGCCGCCGCCAACGGAAGAAACCGCTAATTCTGAACTTACCACCATACCCTCAGCGCCGGTAGCGGCGCCGCCGCCGTCGACAGCGGCGCCACCTCCAGCGCCACCAGTGGCGGCGCCGCCTAAGGCGCAACAACTGAGTCAAGGCGATCTCCCCGACGACTTTGGCGCCATTCCCATGCGGCGCCCCGCTCGAGCCAAGGCGCTGAGAACCGGCGGCAAGCGCCTGGACCGCTACGCTAGTGGCGGCGCTAGCGGCGCCAAGAGCGTCAGCACTCCCAGCGTCACTCCCAGCAGCGTCGCTACTCCTAGCGTACCCAATACTAGCGCTACTCCTAGCGTCTCTGCTGAACCAGCGGCGGCGGCGTATGGTGGTAATGCTAGTGGTCAGGCGCTGGCGCCCGTGGCGCCAATGGCGCCGCCAGTGTCCCAGGCGCCGCCGGCGATTGCCGTCGAAGCCGACGCCGACGCTAACGACGACGATGATGACAAGGCGGCGGCGCTCGCGGACGTCAGCATTGATTCCGCCACTGACGGCGCCCCCGATGGCGCCGAGGGCGCCAAGCCGCCGCTGACGATCATGTCGTCGCCGGCGCCCTACGGCGGACAATACGCGCCCCATCACCAGGAACCGTTGGCGCGATCGCTCCAGCGCAAGGCGCTGCGGCTTTCCTACACTCCCCGTACTGGCGACGATCTCGATAACCCCCTCGACTCGTTCCCCATCCCCGGATCACCGGAATTCACGCTGCGCGCCAATCTGGTGATTGGTGGTCCCTCGGGGTTCTTTTCGTCGAAGCTTTCGCAACTGAACCATCCGATGTACCACCAGTACGACGTCCAGGACGATACCGTTAATGACTACGTTCCCGTTAATGATGATGACGATGACGACAAGGCGGCGCGCAAGCAGCGCCAGCAAGAGGAGGAGAAGAAGCGCAAGCAGCGCCTTGCCGAGGACAAGAAGCGCCAGCAAGAGGAAAAGCGCCGCAAGCAAGCCGCCGAAGGTTCCGGGTTCATCTCCAAGTTATTTGGTGCTGCTAACAAGCCCCAAGTTACTGAAGATGGTAAGAAGATCTATAAGGCCCATTTGGGGGGTAACCAGATGTTCTGGCTGGAAGAACATAAGCGGTGGTTGGATAAGTCGCGGCCCATTGAGGAACAGCTCGCCGAAGCCAAGCCGCCTCCCCCGCCCATGGCCAAAAAGAAGGCTGGTGCAGCAACTACTGGCGCTCCTCCGGCTAGTGCTCCTCCTTCGGGAGCTCCTCCTTCTGGTGCTCCTCCTTCTGGTGGCGCTAGTGGCGCTGGTGGTAATGCTCCTCCAGCGGCGGCGCCTGCTACTAATGCTGGCGCCAACGACGCGACGGCGCCTCCTGCTGGTTCAGCATCAGCGCCTCCTCCAGCTAGTGGTGGTAATCTTCCGCCCCCGAGATCAGCGGCAGCGGCAGCAGCAGCGGCCGATAACCTCGACGAGCTCCTTGACCTTGGTCCCAAGCCGGCGGCGCGCCCCAAGCGCTCTCGCGCCAAGCGCCAGTACATTAGCGTCATGGACGCTCCCCAATAGCGCTCCAGTAGCATGTATTTTAGAACCATATACTTAAGCATGAAAATCGATTTTAACGATGACATAGTTTTAGCCATGCGAGCGAATCTTAGGGTTTCGATGCAGGGATGTTTTCTTCCCTGCATTTGTCGTCATGGTGATGTTTTCTTTTTGGGTTGACACTTTGTTGATGGTGATTACCTAATCAAGATCGTAATGAAACTCAATGTGAGTTAATCAAGATCGTGCTTGATGTGGGTCGTTTCAGATAAATGTGAGTGAAGGGACGTTTCGATGTGACGGAAGTTTTGGGGGGATCGTCGCTTAACCCCGTGTGGTAAGTCCGTGTCGGTGGCAACGGGGATAAACACCCGTGCCGCAAAAAAAGAAAGTCGCACACTATAAACTATAACTATAAAATTTCGCCCTGGCCCGACACCGAGATCCCCGATCCTTTCATTCTCACTTACCCACCCACAATAAATAAATCCTACTAACTAAATGGACTACTAACTACGGTAATGGCCAGCGCCCGTGACGATAAATAAACCCCACCATAAAACTATTACTCACTTCTAATATTCTCTTGTTTCATCCTACCATCACCTAAAACACCATCTCCTTCACATATTTCGATCATGGTCTCTTGTCGTTGTCATGATGGTTGCCCCGCAATCCTCGACCTTTTTTCCCGTTGTCATTATCCCCAACGGGCTGTCACCAGACCACGCCGCACCGCGAAAAAACAACGGCTCACACGCAGTTGGTATTTAGAGGTCAAATAGGGTGCTCCGATGAACTTGTTCAAGATCTTGGACGGCACGCCCGAGCCGCCAATCATCGACCTCCATTTACCCGTGGTCAACGACGGTGGTGACTATACTCTCGCCACGCCCATGTACGACTTCCAGAAGGAGCTCACCGACCAGATCGTGTCGTTGCACTATCCCGACATTTTGAAATACTGTGAGCTCCAGGACCTGCGGGACATCATCGTCAAGCTGCTCGAAATCTGTATCAGCAACTGCATGGCGGTGCTGACTCACCCCTACCTTTTGATCGACCACTACATGCCCAAGAACTTGTACGTGCGAGACATGCCGGCCAAGCTCGCCGAAACCAGTGGCAAATTCAACGTGCTTAAGGACCTTATCAATGTTATCATTGACTGTTCCAGTGGATCTCAACAGCTGCCAGCCAAGAAGCATATTGGCGTCGTGATGAACAATCACCAACGACAGTTTGACTTGGTGGAAGCGTTGCTTGTCGGTGGTTGCACGGCGAAAAAGAACGTCAAACGCTACGTGGGTAATCCTAATAAGAATAATAAACCCCTCCCGCAGGCGCTGACGGTGATCCATTTGGTCCCTGGTGATGGTAACGTCACTCGCGAAGCCGAGAGCTTGAGCCAGGTCAAGTTTGACGTGCTCATCGTGTTTGATGGTAACGTGGACACTTCCCATCCTTCTTTCACTCAGCTTAGACAGCAGAATCGTCGTGGCGAGGCCGTGGTCATTCGCCTTGTCCCCATGCGAACCATCGAACATATCAAGCAGTTCTACCACAACCACGATCCGCACGACAATAAGGATAAATTGTACCGACTCATATCGTCAATCGTGTGTTTGCGAGACCATATCGGTACTCTCCCCCCGGATACTGTCCCCATCTATAACCAACATCTCACTTACCTTGCCAAACCATTCTTTGACGATGTGTTCCGCTCCCAGGCTCGTCTCACCAGTTTCCCTCCCTGGCCGCTTCCAGAGTTACCTCCCATCCCCAAATTCTCCTGTTCTGACGTCGAACGGTCGCTTCTTACCGAGGTTCATTTCCACTATACTCCTTACGATACCAATGGTGACGATAACGAAGAAACTGTCCACGAACAGGTACCCACATACTACGAAACCAAACGGTTACAGCTGGACTACGTCACCAACCCGTTAAAGAATGACTACGATAAGTTGATTGGGATTCATCTGAATGTTCTTGTGGGAGGTCACGGCACCGATAACACCAAGTTTACTCCCAATTTGCTCACTCATAAGCTCATCCTCCAACTCAACAATGCCATTAACGACTACCAAGCGGTGACGGATGAAGTTAAGGTGTACGAAGACTATGCTAGCGACAAACAACAACTGCGACACGGACGGCGCCAGCGAGAGTTGGACCAAACGCTTGCGTCGATAAATATCGATATGGACCATGCTGAAAGCCGCATCAACGTCGCCACGAAAAAGCTTGCTAGTCGTCAGGATGAAATTGATCAGTTTAAACGGGATATTGCCAACAGCAAACAAGCAGTGGAAACTTTCCTTGATAATGAGCTTACCCTGACAGTCAAGTCCGAGAAGACCGAAGCGAAAAACCTTCAGGTGATCAAAGTGGAAGCCGTCAAACTGGAAGACACTAAACTGGAAGCTATTAATCTGGAAGACACTAAGCTGGAAGCTGTCAATCTGGAAGACGCTAAACTGGAAGACATTGAACTGGAAGATGTAAAGCCGGAAGCCGTAAAGCTGGAAGCCGTAAAGCTGGAAGACAAACCAAATAAGGTTGTTGAACTGAAAGATGAACCAACTAATGTCGTTGATGATTCGATGGACATTGATGGTGATGACATCAAGAAGGTGGACGACATTACCAATAGTGAAGGTGCCAAGGACGATGTGTCTAAAGCTGAAGGTGATCCCCTGATATCCAATGGGGTTGTCTCTACCACTTCTCCTGAACCTAAAGGGGTTGTTTCTACCACTTCTCCTGAATCTAAAGAGGGTGAGTCATCAATATCCGCGCCGGTCGAGGCTACACTGGATGACACCCACCCCGAATCTACTGAAGGTAACAATTCCCAGAAAGATGGTGAACCCAAGGTTGATGGCGCCGACAAATCCAATCAAACCAACGAACCAGAAACATCAGAGCAAGCCACTAAACTTGAAAAGTCCGACAAACTGGGAGATGACCTTGATCATCATGACGACAAACTTGAGGACAATTCGGAGGACAAATCGGAGCAGAAATCCGAAGACCAATCTGATGATCAACTTAAAGACCAACCTGAAGACCAACCTAAAGATCAATTGAAGAGAGAAAAGGATGAAGCTTCCACACCATCAGTGGCCAAACCGGAACGTACCGAAGATGACATGGATGTCGATGATTCTTCATCGACAACGGTCGTGTTGAGTGAAGGCCAACCGGTTGCTACCATCATCAATGATGATAAATCGACAGAACTGATACCAAATGGCACCAACAAATCAACGTTTACCGAGTTTTACCACAACCAATTGCAAATCTGGGAGCTTCAGGCCAAGATCAAGGAGACCATCGAAAAGATCACCTCTCGCAGTGAGGAAAAGTCCTACATTGCCAAGGAAGTGGAAAACTGTAAAAAGTCGATGGCAGACTCCGAAGCGGAGATTGCCACCGTTAAAGAGGCTATTGCTTTAGAGAAGCAAAAGCTTAAGCTGGTGCGGGAACAAGAAGCCGAGTCTCGCAAACGGTTCCACTCAGAGATGCTGGAGATGGACACCGCCACCAAAAACGAAAAGACGAATAATGATGAAATGCGCTTGCACTTGGCGGAGTCGTTGCGGTTTCTTCGTAGCACTCCCTACATGAAGAAACGGAAAGGGCGCACCCCTAACAAGTGAACGGGTTTATAGAGCTAACAAATCTCCCGTAGTAGCTTATTATAATACAACAAATATTCAAAACATGACAAATATGCCGCCATCGGAGCCGTATTGGCAATATTTGGGCAATTTTGGGCCAGAAATTGTGCTCGGCTAGCCGGACCCAATACAGCGCTAGTACCATTTTTTCGTGCGAGGTCCCTTGGCCCAGTTGGTTAAGGCGTGGTGCTAATAACGCCAAGATCAGCGGTTCGATCCCGCTAGGGACCATTCTTTTTTTGCCACCATCCGTCAGCTCTTTGGCAGTTCATGCAAATGGTCGTGGTTTTCTAACAATTTTGTCAATTTGCCATGAATTCGTGCAATTATCGGTTGTTTTTTTTTTTGCTGTAGATCTCGTCTCACTACCAAAACATCGATTTTTGTGTTTTTATGGAGAAATCATCAAGGTTAACTCCGTGATGTTATCTGACGTGGCTAGTAGATAACTGACCAAGACCACCTTTTTCAACAATATATCATAAAAAAAAAAAACCAACTAAATATGTCAACTACAACATCAAATCAAGTCAATCAACACAAACTTGATACCACAACTTCATTTCCTCAAATGCATGTGCCACCTCCCCGAGCTTCTAGTGTCTAATTTTCGCCTTTGTCAATTACACTTAATTTTACAGTCGCGCCTCAACGAAAAAGCCACTCGATCGTTAACACCACAACCATGCAAGCCGAAGAGTTAAGACGGGTCATCGCCGCCATCCCTCCCGTCACTCGCTTCTTTACCATATGCAGTGTTTTTGTCTGTGGTCTTGTCGGGGTCAACATGCTCGATCCGTCGTTGATCAAGTGTCGGTTGAGCGACTTTGAGCGTCCCTTCCAGTACATCCTTCGGGCGTGGAAGTACGGCAAGAGCTGGAGTGCCGTGGGCTACGCCGTGGTCCAGTTCTTACTCCAGGGCTACCGCTGTTTCACGGCGTTTATGCTTCCCGCTGGGGTTATCAGTCGCAACGGCTTTACCACGTTGCTGGACTTGTACTTCTTCTACAACTTTGCCAAGCACGTGGAAAGCAACCAGGGCAAGTTCCACGGCAACTTCCCCGATTGCTTGTGGTTTACCTTGGTTCTGGGCACGATGATCGTCATCATGTCGTTTATCCTCGAGGTCGTCGATCCCTACACGTTTGCGCCGTTGCACCACGTGATGATGTTTTCGTGCATCACCTACATCTGGCTGAGATGGGCCAAGAACAGCACCGTCAACTTCGTCGGCCTTGTCCCCATCAAGGCGTACTACATGCCCTTTTTGGACGTGTTTTGCCGCATGCTTAGCGGCAAGCTGGCGGTGTACAACTCGCTCATCGGCATTGCCGGTGGCTACCTCTACCTCTGCTTGCAGCTGCAAACGATGCCGTTGTACAATCTTTTGCCGCTGAGCTACGGCCAACGGCCGCAGTCGGACCGTCGGGTCGGTTCCAATGTCGTCGAGCCCTCCACCCATATCCGCGACTCCATCTACGATAAGGGCTACCTCAAGGCGCCCCGGTTCTTGTACCGATGGCTCAACTACCCCGAGGGTTCGAGTGTTCGTCGCACGGCGTTCTACGTTCCTCCCCAGCCTCGGAGACAGCTGGATGCCATCAAGCCGCGCCTGCCTCTGTACACTTATAGTCTGGGGTTCCAGGGTAAAGGCCACCGCTTGGGAGGCGACTAGGTGTGTCATCATCAACAACAATATCTCTAAAATTTGACATTATCCTGTCTCATTTGTTGATTATTCTCACCTAATCGTAACGATTGATCGTCACTTGGAAAGAAACCCTAATCTTTCATATAAATACATAGTTGTGTCAACGCGCAGGACTGTTTAGTCCCGAGGTTAGGCTTTATGGGTGTCATACAGCCGTAGTTACCGAACCGATAACCCGGCGCATCATTTCAACACAACAATCTCACTACCGTCCAATGTAATCATGAACGAAAATCCCACTATATCTCGGAGTTAACAAAGAACCAATCATATTTCGGAATTAACAAGATCCCACTGTATCGTGGGGTTAATCCTAGTTGTAATAAATCTAGTACCACGTATAGTGGATAGTACATTATTGAACCGTAGTCACGTTCACCCAGAAGGTTCGATGACTAAGCCTCGGCGCCCCGCATGACTAAGCCGTCAATCGCAGCGATGGTGCCATGAAGAGATCATGTGCCCCACGAGCCGCAATTAGCGATCCACACCCATCCTCGCTTGCTTCCCCTAAAAAAATCCCACAAAAAAAAAAGAACACTGAGGAAGACTCTACCATTTACCATTGCCTTCTTCTCGCTTCCATACTCTTCCACTTCGTCAACCTTCATCATCCTTCCACTACCTTCGACAAAGCCATCATCATTATTGGTTTTCCCAGCCTCGCCCCACTTTGGCTAAGTCACCAAAACATTCTACGGTGTTCCACGCGGAACCCACCTGCCACCTCGTTTTTCACTCCGACAGTGCGGCGTACCGGAACCCCCGGTACCACCACTCCCAATAGCAATTTAAACCAATTGAATGGTTTTGACTAAGTATGGCTAACCAATGTTGTAGTAAAATTGTTAAACATTTCCCTAGATCGTAATTGTTTTGATGGTCATCACCGTTGCTGTTCATATTCCCATTTTGCTCTTTTCCCCCCCTGGCGCTTGCATTGATGGAACTCGATCGAACTTTTCCATTGGAATTTTTCAACCGCTCGTTACGGAGTATATAAACTACGGCACCCGCGCACCGATTTGCTCTCTCCACTGAACTCATTATTCATCATGTCGGAAAAGGTTGAAACTCATGAATTCACCGCTGAGATCTCTCAGTTGATGTCGTTGATCATCAACACCGTCTACTCCAACAAGGAGATCTTCTTGCGGGAATTGATTTCCAACGCCTCGGACGCCTTGGACAAGATCCGCTACGAAGCCCTTGCCGACCCCTCCAAGTTGGAATCGGAACCGGAATTGTTCATCCGCATCACCCCCAAGCCTGAACAAAAGGTGTTGGAAATCAGAGACTCGGGTATCGGGATGACCAAGGCCGACTTGGTCAACAACTTGGGTACCATCGCCAAGTCGGGGACCAAGTCGTTCATGGAAGCGTTGTCTGCTGGTGCCGACGTGTCGATGATTGGTCAATTCGGTGTCGGGTTCTACTCGCTTTTCCTCGTTGCTGACCACGTCCAGGTCATCTCCAAGCACAACGACGACGAACAATACATCTGGGAATCCAACGCCGGGGGTAAGTTCACCGTTACCCTTGACGAAGTCAACGAAAGATTGGGCCGGGGTACCATCCTCAGATTGTTCTTGAAGGACGACCAACTCGAATACCTCGAAGAAAAGAGAATCAAGGAAGTGGTGAAGAAGCACTCCGAATTCGTGTCGTACCCCATCCAATTGGTGGTGACCAAGGAAGTGGAAAAGGAAGCTCCCGAAGAAGAAGAAGAAGCCGCTGCTGACGACGACAAGAAGCCTAAGCTCGAAGAAGTCAAGGACGACGAAGACGAAGACAAGAAGGAAAAGAAGATGATCAAGGAAACCGTCACCGAGACGGAAGAGTTGAACAAGACCAAGCCCTTGTGGACTCGCAACCCCTCCGACGTCACCCAAGAGGAATACAACGCCTTCTACAAGTCGATCTCCAACGACTGGGAAGACCCCTTGGCCGTCAAGCACTTCTCCGTCGAAGGGCAATTGGAATTCCGCGCCATCTTGTTCGTGCCCAAGAGAGCTCCTTTCGACGCCTTTGAATCGAAGAAGAAGAAGAACAACATCAAGTTGTACGTGAGACGGGTGTTCATCACCGACGAAGCCGACGAACTTATCCCCGAATGGCTTGGCTTCATCAAGGGGGTGGTCGACTCCGAAGACTTGCCCTTGAACCTTTCGAGAGAAATGTTGCAACAAAACAAGATCTTGAAGGTCATCAAGAAGAACATCGTCAAGAAGTTGATCGAAACCTTCAACGAAATCGCCGAAGACCAAGAACAATTCGACAAGTTCTACACTGCCTTCTCCAAGAACATCAAGTTGGGCATCCACGAAGACGCGCAAAACCGGGCGGCGTTGTCGAAGTTGTTGAGATACTACTCGACCAAGTCCACCGAAGAAATGACGTCGTTGTCCGACTACGTCACCAGAATGCAACCTCACCAAAAGAACATCTACTACATCACTGGTGAATCGATCAAGGCTGTGGAATCGTCTCCCTTCTTGGACGCCCTCAAGGCCAAGAACTTCGAAGTGTTGTTCCTCGTTGACCCCATTGACGAATACGCCATGACTCAACTCAAGGAATTCGAAGACAAGAAGCTTGTTGACGTCACCAAGGACTTTGAACTCGAAGAAACCGACGAAGAAAAGGCCGAACGCGAGAAGGAAGACAAGGAATTCGAACCTTTGACCAAGTCGCTTAAGGAAATCCTCGGTGACCAAGTGGAAAAGGTCGTGGTGTCGCACAAGTTGGGCCCCGAAGCTCCCGCTGCCATCAGAACCGGTCAATTCGGCTGGTCGGCCAACATGGAAAGAATCATGAAGGCGCAAGCGTTGAGAGACACCACCATGTCGTCGTACATGTCGTCGAAGAAGACCTTCGAAATCTCGCCCAAGTCGCCCATCATCAAGGAATTGAAGAACAAGGTCGACGCCGATGGTGCCGAAGACAAGACCGTCAAGGACTTGACCACCTTGTTGTACGAAACCGCGTTGTTGACCTCGGGTTTCTCTCTCGACGACCCCACCTCGTTCGCCAACAGAATCAACAGATTGATCCAATTGGGGTTGAACATTGACGAAGAAGAAGCTGAACTCACCGCTGCCGCCGCCGAACCCGCTGACGCTCCCGTGGAATCGGCCATGGAAGAAGTTGATTAAGCTAAGGAGTATAGATCTAATGCGTGATGATTGATTGAAGATATTGAATTGTCTGTAGTTAATTGAAAGACTTTAATTATATTTGGTAAATCCGACACAATACCTAGTAGACTTTATCAACTAACCGTAAAGGTAGTTTACACCCAGATTATCCTTGTAAGTCCTGGTGACAATTTTAACGATGGCAAGTCGGGTTTTCGACTAATAGTTTGACAAAATCAAATCAGCCTACAACAGATTAGGATATACTTTACCGAATGTAAATAAATCTTTTATTAGCGGTGTGCCATGAGACAAGAAGCTTATGGAAGAATCATACCAACATATATATCAGCAGGGTTGACATTGTAGATCCTAAGCTTCCTTCTAATAAAGACCTAAGTCCCCACACTACATAGAGCTTTATGGGTACATATATAGTCAAAATAACACTTCAGTACCAGCGTCAAATCATTTCCACCTTGAAATCATGGACTTGGGCTTGTATTTGTTATCAACGTCCCTCCCCATTCGTTATCTTGATAAAAAACGTGCCCCGCGAAAACACTACTGTAAGACAACGCACCTCGTTATGGCTCGAAGACACCAGCACATTCAATGGGTTGAACGCGATCCCGACCCCGACAAAAGGATTAAGGAGAAATTCCGTGACATTCCCTTACCCATTTTACCCCGCAAGTCTCATGGTCCTGGTGATTCAAGAGAAACCACACGAAATCATCAATATGTCTCGATATTGAACGATAATTCCAATCACGTGACTCGACCAGTCAAGAGTAACGAATATGTTGTCGACATCAACTCCTGTCCTAATCATCTTGCCTCCATTATTACTCACGCCGCTGGCGGCAACCAAATCGATACTTATCCCAATCGCCTCGTGGCCCTTGAGAGAGGACTAGATCGTGAATGCAAGGCTGTTCTCAATGAAATATGGCCAGACCTGATGCACGGGTTAAAGGCGTATCCCAACTTCGAACTCAAGATTGACCACCCAAGATACTTGCGACCCGTTTCCGGTGATACTTCCCATGCGTTGGGCTTGTGTGCTGCTTATCGTTGCTATCACGCAAATCTCATTGCGGAGGAGATCCGTCATCTCGTGTCTGACTTGAAATACTTACGGCAAGAGCATAAGGAGTATCTTACCCATATCGAAGCATTGGAAGATCTTCCTATTGATGACATCGCCACGCAATACCAGCGAATCACTAAACAGCTTGAGGAGGAGGAAGCTAAATTCGAAGACTTTGCCAAATTCAATGCCCCTGACGAAAGCGTACGACGCCAATTGCTCCGCAAAACCACGTCACTTGAGCGGATACTTGTTTTACTTTCACTACATCTCAGCAAGAAGCTAAGAGTCGAGACTGTCATCATGTTGAGTAACGATACCGCCAAAGATATCTTGAAGGAATATGAGGAGAGCAGGCTGTCATTATTTGAACAGCTCCGGCGCTTCAAGATAATCACTGGCTCGGATATGATGCTCACCACCCCTACCACCGGCGTTTTCATCTTTTCCAAAGACAATTTTCAGGATTATTACAATTTTTTTCTTAAGGATTTGCTTGCTGATGTCCTTACTAAAACTGAACACAAGGATCTTTTACTAAGCTGCCCCACCCGTTACTACTATGAAGTTCCCCGCACCTTCAAGTATACTCTACTTCGTGACGCCAAACTTCAATACGACACGTTCGATAGTGCTGATAATCTTCAAGAATTCATTGAAGCATGGGAATGCGCTGACGTCGTTGCAACGTTTGATTTTGATGATTCCGGATGCCTCCCCCAAACGTATGGCTATGCCCTCTTCAAATGCAAGGTAAGTGAAAGAATGGTTCATTTTCAAGTACTCAAACACTTTGAAGATCCAAGTTTGGCGGATATCAAAATTTTACAATCACATAGCACCACCCTTAATAATGGAAGATACAAGACGAATGCAATCATTGCCTATTCGTTTTCTGGTCCGTCCTCGGATCCTGCAATCGACCTACCAGGGGAATCATCTGACTTTATCGTCATTACCCAAAATGCGGTTGAACGCACTGATTGTTTCCATGGCTCCGATGGCCGGTATCAATGCTGTGACAAATGCCATGGGCAACACTATGGTTGCGACATGACTCGGACATTCATTCGCGGTTATCGTAACTGATCCTTATCCACTCCTGAGACAACAAAAGGTCTCACCCAAATTTTAGCATCCCCGCTACAATGTTTCATTTTAGAATACCCCCGGATCACTTCGTCAAGGCTGCACTCTGTCTATGATAAGCACAAGCTTTTGTGGGGAAGCTTCAAACTTAAAGCTCTTACAACGGCTAAATGCTAAACACATTATACACTTTTGAGATTTAGGTTCTGTTATGACTGCTATAAAAACAAAGAAAGCTGGACTTAGTAGAGCACCATCGAAGCCACCGGTTGTGTCCAGGAAATATCTTATGGTTTGGGAGGCGATCGTGAAATATTGCTGGAGACTTATTGACATGATACTAGCTTTGTTTCAGTTGAATAATTTATATTAAATGACTCCATTGTTGATTGGTGTAAAGATTGTTGCGAGATCATCGGCAATATAACCGAGCTTTAGTGACCCTACCAATGATATTGAAACTGGAATCTAGTAATACTCAATATCAACAATTTTGTTATGACGGCCTACATTTTCACATTCTTTAAGCTTAAGTTTGTCTCTTTAAAATTCACCCATGGCTAAATAACGATAATTTTGCAGCCATTGACTACCAGACAAAGTCATCCACTAAACTTACAAAACACATGACGCTAGTGTATCTTTGTTGGACTCAAGAGCTACTTGCTTGACATGCCAATTGACTGGTTAGAGCAATTCAAGTGATGATGGGTCATGTCGATTACTGCCAAACTTTACACCAAAAAAATCGCCACAAATTGGCTTTTCGGTATCTACCAGTCATGTAGTCCCTAAATCAGAGCAAAAAAAATTCTGTGATTTTTTTTGATGTTTGACATCGACGGCTGGGGTTTGGGGTTTTCATGGATCATCGCGCCTAACCGTAGATTATGAATTGACGAAGATTGCACCATTAAAAGCGGTATATGGAAATCTGAAACATCCATTACACTCAAAACGTCTCTATCCTTATAGTGAATGGTTAATAAGCCTCAATTTCGAAAATTTTTGGAACCGACTTCATGCGATCTGACGTTTTTTGAGTGGTCATTTTTGCGATTTACTCAGTCCGGTTAAGGGCTTACAGAAATCAAAGCCGTCTAGCATGAAGCCGGCAGTTTGCTCTATAAAACCCAAGTATCGCTTTATTTCAATCGTTGGTATCGAGCTCGCTATTGCACAGTTTACGTGTTTTTGGTGCGACCAACCCCTAGGCCGAATGGGCCAAAATCGACAAATCGACAAATTCCGTCAAACTTTGTCTAGGTGAAAAGATCTTTGTTTCAGAATGTTTCAGAATGGCACTTGTGACCGTGTAAACCATGGTGCTTACTTACTGACTAATTCGCTTGTGTATGGTGATAACAATGAATCGTTAGCTTCCTCTAGGATTTTCTAGTCGTCAAAATATGGTTCTGTGATATACTCACTGTGATGATTTAATCGCTTTACTTTATATTTCCTAGTGATTGATACGTTTGATGGGTTACTATATACAGATTACTTCCACTCGACAACGTAGTAGTTGTTCTTACCCAAGCGAACCAACAACAACTTGCCATCAATCAACCGCTCCTTGTCGAACAAAATGATATCCTCGGGGTCTTGCACTTGGTGACGATCAGTACCCATGTACACAGCCCCTTGTGCCAACAAGTTCTTGACTTCCCGCTTCGACTTTCCCGTGATATCGGCCAACAACGTACTCAACTTCAAGTCGTTGATGTTGGGGTAATCCAGGAAGTAACGGTAGTGCAAAATCCCCAGCTTTTCGAAGGCTTTGATCAACTTGTCAGCCGACACTTCATCTTCGAAGGGCATATCAGGGGTAGTGAAGAGGAACGACGAAATGTACGCCATCTCATCACCGGTACCAGGACCATGTAAGAGATCAACCACTTCACGAGCCAATACCCGTTGAGCCTTACGCACTGTGGGGTCTTGTTCACTGGATTCCACCACCTTATCGATGACGTCAATGGGCAAAAGGGTGAATGATCTGAGTAAACGTTGCACCATTTCATCGGGAACATTAATGAAGAACTGGTACAATTGGTAAGGAGTGGTCATTTCCGAGTCGATAAACACGGCATTACCAGCAGACTTGCCGAACTTTTCTCCCAGAGGAGTGGTGAGCAACGGCACCGTAATCCCATAAGCATCGTTATCATCCTTAGGCTTAAGTCTCAGAATCAAGTCGACACCAGCGGTGATATTACCCCATTGATCGTTACCACCAACCTGAATGTTAACTCCATCGGTCTTGAACATATGGTAAAAGTCGTAAGCCTGTAAAATTTGGTAAGTGAACTCATTAAACCCTAACCCTTCAGCAGAGTTGAGACGAGACGAGATTGAGTCCCGAGCTAACATTTGCGATACCCGAATGTGACGCCCGTACTTGGCTAAGAATTCTAGCATGCCAATATCCTTCCACCACGTGAAATTATTGAGGACTTCGTTGGAAGCAGGTTGCACAGGGAAGTTTCTCAGTTTGGCATATTCAATACCTCTGGAGAAGAAAGTAGCCATTTGCTTCTCAATGTGTCCAACATTAGAAATTCTCGTGCCAGCTTCCATCTCTTGCCGTTCACTGGTTCTTCCCGAAGGATCACCCACAGCTCCGGTAGCTCCCCCCACAAGACCAACAACCGAATGGCCTCTAATGGCAAAGTTGAGCAACACCATCAATGGTAACAAGTTACCCAAGTGAAGCGACGGAGCACTGGGGTCAGCCCCGCAGTACAATTTGAATTTCTTGTCGGTTTCGGTGAGATCGTACAAGTCCTCATTGGTGACCAGTTCGATGAGGAACCGGCTCTGGAGGATGGACATCACCCCACCCGAATCGGGCTTGGCTTGGCTGACAAGTTCCTGGACGCTGGGAACGACACTGGTGGCGGTCAGAAGCCGCCGGAGCACCTGGCGAAGACTCATGGGTAGCAAACGCACTGGCGAGAAGGATGATGTAAGCCCATGGGCCCATTGGTAGGTGATCGATTGTGGGATCACTAGGGTTTGAACGATTAAGCAAGCATGGCAAAATTGTTGATGTCGCACCGAAGATGTGTTTGCATTATGTTTGGTGCTGATATCGCTTGTCATCGTGAAGTAGAGCTCCTAACCAACCTATAGATCATTGTTACCATTGACATTTCCAACCATTAGTTTGTACCAGGGCGTGTAGCTCAGTTGGTAGAGCGTTCGCTTAGCATGCGAAAGGTCTTGGGTTCGATTCCCAACTCGTCCATTTTTGCCACCATTGTGGTTCAACCACTTTCACAACTTTCTTTTTGATTATTTCCATGTCAACATAACTCAACATTCTCCTAATCAACAGAACCACCTCACTTTGATCACCTTACGTCTTCGTTATCTCGATGTTAAAGCTACCATCCTCATCTCCATTCTTAGCGCGCACCCACACCCACCTATCTAATTCCACTACTCACATACTCCTCCCATACATTTCGCCATGTCTACTAAATGGCTGGGGAAGCCCACCCATCGTAAGAAGATGGGCCAACGAACATTCAATACCGTGATTCTGGGCCACCTTACTCCCGAACAGATCGATGCCTACCAGGAGATGTTCCGCATCGAGGAAATCGCCGACATCTTCCGCTTTGCCAGCACCCGCCGGCGGCCAGTGACGCTGATTCTCCCCTCGGGAAACTCTGAAGCCAACCCTAACTATCGCCGTGATCCATCGCCGCCTCCCAAGTATGATTCTCGAGGCCAACGGACTAATACTCGCGAGGCTCGTACCGTCGAAGCCATGGAGCGAGAACAGCACTACTTGGTGGAAGTAGCGGTGCGGGATGTGCTTGAATACAATCCTCCCGTTGACTACAAGAAGCCTGAAAAGAATCGCGACAAGTTGTATATCCCTGTTGCCGATTATCCTGATATCAATTTCGTTGGGCTTTTACTTGGACCTAGAGGTAACACCCTTCGCGAGCTCCAAGAACGCAGTGGCGCCAAGCTTGCCATTCGGGGTAAAGGGCTGGTAAAGGATGGCAAATCTGCTGACGATGTTGGCAATCCGGAAAATGATGATGACTTACATGTATTGATCACCGCTGACACCACCCACAAGGTGGCCCTTGCGAAGAAATTGACTCTGGAGATCATTTCCAAGGCCATCGAATCGCCCATGGGACAAAACGAATTCAAACGGACTCAGTTGCGGGACTTGGCGATCCTTAACGGTACCCTTCGCGAGACCAAGCAATACGTCCCCGAAGAACAACGACCGACCCGGATGGATATCACCAAGGTCGTATGCAAACTCTGTAAGCGTGTCGGTCACTATGCCCGTGATTGTCGGGCGCTGCGAGAGCTTGATGACAGTGACGAAGCTGACGCTAAGCGCCGTCGTATCGACGATGACCAGCTGCAACGACCGCTTCCTCAACCGTATACTTCGGGTACCATTACTCCTGCTCCCGTGGCAACTACGTCAACACCAGTGGCGCCACCACCAGGGTTACCCATCCAACCACCGGTGCCTCTGGCGCGACCTCCACCTCCAGGATTGGCATTACCTACTCGTCCACCTCCACCCGCTGGAGCCAAGCCACCTCCTCCTGGAGATATCAAACCTCCTCCCCCAGTGGATATCCGGCCGCCACCTCCTACCGACGTCAGACCACCCCCTCCTATTGACGTCAAGCCTCCACCTCCAAGTGACATCAAACCACCACCTCCTGCTGATATTAAGCCACCTCCTCCAACCGAAGTCAAACCACCTCCTCCCGATGTCAAACCACCTCCACCCAAGACCAAGCCGGCGCCTCCCCCTCTAGCACAAAAGCCCCCTCCGCCTTCGCAATAACGATGTACGTATCCATTATTAATGATCTCATACTTACTGTTACTTACTAACCACGTAGACTATGAGTGTGACCAAATAATCCAAGTAAGTTCTTTTTGTCCTTTACTAGGCTCTTCTCTTCCACTAAATCCTCTACTATGACTTTTTGTTCACTTGGTTCACTTCTCCTCTACTTAGTGTCATATTGATGCCCTAGACTCATAAGCTAAACTTGAATTCACTGTAAACACTGTTACACATTCAAACAACTGCTCCCATAGTCATTTAACCCCATCTTACCCCACCTTTAGCTTGGCCTCTGTCATCACCTCGGTCACACCACCATATACCATACCACGGCGACGCGAAAAACATTTCAGCGATGAACGTCAGTACCAGTGCGCTTGGGGTGCGGAGAAGAAAGGCCACGAGCCAGAACATCGACGAGGAGGAGAATGCGGCGGTGCTCAAGCTTGGGCCCGAGTTCCAGCTCCAGCAGATGACCAACTCCGGCGACACAGAACAGTTGATTGCCCTTAACCTTTCTGAGGCCCGGTTGTTGATTCGGGCAGCGTTAAAGGAACGGAAAAACAAGACGGCTCGAGGCCAGCAACCTCCCGTCGACGTTGACAATGAAGAAAACGAAAAGGAAGACGAGATTTCCAACATGGAGTTAGCCGGTCCTAACTCCAACGAAATCATGCACAAGACGCTTAACTACCTCGCCAACTTCGCCCGGTTCAAGAACTCGAGCAGTGTCGAGACGGTGGAGAAGCTTTTGACCGACTTTAGTGCTCTGGCACTGGAGCCGTTGCACCCGTTTGAGTTGGCTCAGTTAGGGTCGTTGGAGTGTGAGGAAGCCGAGGAAGCCAAGCTGTTAATCCCCAGTTTGGCCCACAAGGTGTCGGACGTGCAATTGCAAACGTTGTTGACGGAGTTGAGAAAGTACCAAACGTTGAGTTAGCCTGTTTATAGAGACTTTCCGCTACATAATGAAAAATAAACCCAGTCCCGTTTCGAAAAGGTTTTTGTAGCAATGGATGAATGGAATGGCATTTAAATTATCCCACGAATTTTCCTAATTGTTTATTCGGCAGCATCTTACTTTTAATCATGGTTTAACGAAACACTATTTTGTCTTAAGATAAGTTAATTGTTAGAGAGGATAACTTCGAAGGCAAATAGGGATAACAGAGCAATCATCATAAATCAAAGAAAATCGAAAAAAATACAACAGTAATCCTAATTATTTCCAAAGTTCAATTAATCCTGAAAATTAGTAAGAGCATTTCCCAATCCATTCTCTACACCCGTTTACTGTCTCAGTTGTGACTGATTACTCTATCTTCCAACATCGCGCGTACATTACATTTCCATCTTTGATCTCCATCCACCACTACCAATTCCACCACCATAGCCACCATGCAGTTCCTTACCGCTCGGTCAATGGTCTACGTGAGGGTACTCTACCTTCTTGTCATTGTCTACTACCTTGTGGTGGCGCCCGAGGCGCTCGGCACCATCGGCATCGTCGTGTTGTTGGGCCAGGCGATGAAGGTGCCCCTCGTGTTTTTGGACAAGTCCAACCCGCTAGTCGGGGTGTTGGCGTTTACCTTTTCCATGCTTGCGTTAGCCGATATCGTGCCGTTGCTTCTGGAGAACTTGGCCTACTTTGAGACCATCATCCCCATCCGCACCGCTATATACTTTGCCGTGGCCGCGTACTGCTACCTTGCCGAGTCGCCGTTGGCCAACTCGCTCGTGTTCACCTACGTGTTCTTCGAGATCTGGATCAACTTCATCACCTACAACAACTTGCGCGATGAAAAGTACTACCGGTTCAAGAAGTTCGTCGAGGAGAACCCCAACGCCTTCGAGGAGGCCGCCGGCGCCCAGGTGCTTGTCGATACCGATTAATACATAA
The DNA here is from genome assembly GCA_030580175.1 of Diutina pseudorugosa. Classification (NCBI taxonomy): domain Eukaryota; kingdom Fungi; phylum Ascomycota; class Pichiomycetes; order Serinales; family Debaryomycetaceae; genus Diutina; species Diutina pseudorugosa. The sequence goes on along the minus strand of JAKTSL010000047.1, from coordinate 50,242 downwards.
CCCCCGTTTCACGGCGCCTGCTGGAGCCACTGGCGGAGCTCGGTGAAGTTGTCGCGATTGGCCTCGAACAACTGCTTCCCCAGCCGTAGGTACGCCACCATGAGCTCGAGCCACTTGCGCTCAAGCTGCTTGATAAACCCCCGATAGGTCTTGATGAGCTCGTCGGTGAGGTTGTTCATGTCGCGAGTCGTCAACGCGATAAGCTGAGCCACCTTGGTGAGCTCGCGCTCCATCTGGACAAACTTCGATCCAACATCGGCACTGCTATCACCTTCTTCTCCCTCAACGGCGGAAAGCCGCTTGCTAAACTGCTTATTGTAGGTCAGGCCACCACCGAAGATACCGTACCAACTCTTCTTTTGCCGTAATTGCAGCCCTTGACCGGTGTCCTTGGCGTGCTTAATTTTCTGGATGGCTTGGTTCAAACTGGCCAGGGGAAGCCCTTCGAGATGGTCGAGATCAGCAGGTTTGCCAGGAGCTTCGGGAACACTGACGGTGCCAAACATTTCCTGGTACTTTTGGAACTTTAGCTTGTACAATAACTTATACTGGATCACCTTGTACTTGTAGAACTTGATCAGCGTAAGCGCCAGGTAAAAGTATTGGTTCATTTGGTGTACTGGTTCTTGCCATTCGGAGATGAGCCGGTCCTGAAGGAACCCTTCGAAGTTGAGAAAGTTGGAGTCAATGGCCAGACCAAACTTCTCAATTGCTGCCGAAAGACCATTATCCACCCCCGGGGAATTATCGTATACTTGGAGGGAGAAGTTGTTGAGGTTGCCACCCAATTCAATGAGGTTATGAATCATCTGCTTGTAGTTCTTTACCAGACGATTGTTGAGCTTATCAAGCTCGTCGAGAGCCTTTATCAGTTGATGAAACTCGCTTTCAAACTTGACGAGTTCAGTGGGAATATTGTGGAATGGCTCAAAGTTCTCATCCCCAGTGTTACCGGGGAGAGACATCTTCAGCCGAGTCTCAAACTCGTGGCGTTTGGCTTCCATCAACTGTATTTGATCCCAAAGCTTCGATAAGTCATCATTCATGCGTCGAAGCAGCGGCATGTTATCCAGCGCTTTGGAGATATCAAATCCGTTAATCAGAGGTAGAAGCACATACAAGCCATTTTGGTCAGTAGTATCCACGGGGTTAGCCAAAAGCATCAGTTTGGGAAGCACCAGCACTGGCGGTTCCAGGAGAGCGTTATCCCAGGCCATTTCGTAGTTGGGATCCAAGAACTTTACCGTAAGTGCCAGTTGTCGTAACCGAGGATCCAGAGCAAAGATGAGCTCACGGAGAAAGCGAGTAAAGTAGCGTTTGCGCAGATCAATGATGGCGAGCTCATGGGAGTTGTCGATGGAATTGACGAGGTAACTGAGAAGAGTATGCTTTTCGGGAATGGGCGGTACAATCACCGTGGGAAAAAGACGAAGCAATTGCTCACGAAACAGTTTGAATTCGGAGTAGCGACGCTTGACGATGATGCGTTGATCGTCGCTATCGCCCTTACGACCAAATTGGATCAGATACACCACCACCGACGTCCCCACCAAGTGTTCCGACGCCACCACGGCGATCTCAAAGTCCAGCAGGTCGAGAAGCCCCGTGATCCGGTTGGAGAGTCCCAAGGTGCTGTTGACCAAGTCGGTAGCGCCAGGGCTTGGTTCTCGGACGGGAGCTGGCGGATGATGGGGACGGGGACTTTGTTGTGATGGTGGCACTGTGGGTGACTGGGGCTGGTGGCGGCCCTGGGAGTAAGGGTTAGCCAATATCAGGGTATCGCCATAGAAGGAGGGATTGTTGTCCTGTTCTATGTCGTTGAAAACGTCGCCCATGGTCACACAAAGGGTTGGGGCTGACGGTGTTGATGATTGACTATGGGGGAGTTTTTAGGTGACGCGGACCGGGGCCCGCAACCGGCGGGGGGGCCACCTAGAGATTACAATCGATTGCTTGATATCAGGCACGTGATATCAGTCGCGTGATATTAGTCGCGTGATCTAAATCACGAGCGTCACTAGTGGGAGTAGTAGAGGATATGGTACATAGGCTATGCGTAAGTGAGGTACCTTTTTCCATTAGGCATGTAAACAAATCCCCCACCAGGCATCATAATCAACCAATAAAAAGAGACTACATCAAAGACGTACACCAAAGTTTTCAATCTCCAAGAATTAAACCTCCTAGGACATTGAGTTGAGAACAATTACTATCGATGTGTAGTGTGTTCATCTCAAACCCCTACAAGTTAATTCCTACATGTATTCACGCGCACTACAGCTAAACATCGAGACGTCCACAATAGGATGCAGTCCCAGACCCCACACACTCTTATCTCCCCCATCGACGTCGCCATTAGCGTAAAGGGATACCTTCTCCGACATTTGACTGATACTTCTAAACTTAGTTCAGCTCACTATTGTGGTCCCGACCCATCGCCAGCCTCGCCCCGATTGGGAGATACCATCTCTCGTTTAGGTACTCCTGACCGCGAGCGCGTAGGGGTACGCGAGCATGTACGACGCCGCCCCGACATTTTCGACAAAACGCAAACACATCTCCCAATGCGGACGCTGGCGCTGCTCGTGAACCTTTTCGAGCTCATCCAGCCACTTTCCCAAGTGATAGCGATAGCTAGCTTTTGATCCCCACATCCCCAGGATCTTCAACCGTACATGTTTACTAGGTCAGCGATCATCGCCGTGGCCACGGCCTTGGGTTCGTCCTACGCTGCCTCGACGGTGCTGGGAGTGTTCACGCTGATTGACGAGTGTGTGTGGTCCAACGGAGGCTATGAGTATCCCGCTGCTCTCCCCTCGTTCCCCTCGTGGATGACGACGTTACTGTGGACCATCGATGGTTCTCTCCACCACAAGGGCGACTCGGTGGTGTTGGACATGCCGTGTGTGTTTAAGATGACGGCCAATCTGCCCAAGTTTAGCTTGGATGTCGATGGCACCACCTACGCTGACTGTACGTTCTATAATGGTGAGGATGTGTCGGCGCTGTCTCAGCTTAAATGTAACATTACCCAAGATGTTAGTGAAGGAAAGGTAGTTAAGGGGAAGGTGACGGTACCCATCGCATTCAACGCCGGTCTTACTGGATCCGATATCGACATCAAGTGCTCGAAAGCGTTATCACCACAACACAACTCATTTACGTTTAGTGATGGAGGTAAAGACCTTACTGGTACCGCCAAGTTTGAAGGATACTCGGGTAAACTGTACTCGTTACAAAGAACGCTTCCAGCGCTGGGCAAGGCGCTTTTCTTTGTCAATACCGAACAACTCTGTGATAAAGGCTACGACAACGGCGTGCTTGGAGTCACCTTGGAAAATGCCGTTGATTGCGATACTGTCACCGCTGGCTTTGCCAAAACCTATAATGCGTTTGGTTACCTCGAAGAGTACACCACCGAGTTCCCCCACTCGGTCGAATGTCACGGCAACTCCCTTACTTTGAAGTATGACAGCGTGCCTGAAGGTTACACTCCCTTTATCGCTGGTCGCTCGCAACTGACGAGTGAAGGCCACCAATACACTGATCGCTACACCTGTAAGGGGAGCTCGCAAGAAGAAGATCGTTCCAGTATCAAGATCTTCAAGGGCTACGAAAATGCCGATGTTTCTACCGACGGTAAAGTGGCATTAAAGGTGGGTGATGATCACAACTCCACTCACCCCGATGTGGCTCCCGATGAACCAATCTCCGTGGTTTACGAGACCACCATCAGAAAGGTGGTGGTCACCAAAACTTGTGACTTGTGTGCTCACGAAACGGTGACTGTCGAAGTTCCCTGTGATGTGTACCCTACAGTGCTGAACGGTAAGGTTGGCTTTATCACTACCGAAAAGCAACAACCGTCTTTGCCGACGGAAGTGTCTCCATCTAATCCAGAAGAAGTCATCAAGACAACTGCTTCCGTAAACCCTCCAATCACGGATAATCAACCTGTTATTCCTACTGAGGAACCGAAAGTGATCCAAAACATCATGGAAGGAGCCAGAGTTCCCATGCAACTCATTCAAACGGTGGAACAAGGCCCGGCTCCTTCTCCCACCACCACCACGACTCGCACGGTGCCTCCTACCGAAGTGCCTTGTGAAGCTGGTGAAGGGTGTGAAGTTAAAACCGTTTACCAAGAGGTTATCTGTAAAGCTAATTATTGTGAAATGACCACGGTGTCGTGGGATGTCGCTACCCCGTCTGCAGCTGTCCCTACGGTACAACCTGAAAACCCAATAACGTTGACGCCAACCCTGGTACCTCAAATCCCTGAAGAGGAACATGTTCCGTCTGTTCCTCAACAAGAACACGTTCCTTCGGTGTCGCAAGCCGAACACATTCCATCAGTGTCGCAAGCTGAAGAAGTTCCCCAAATCTCTCAAGCCGGAAAGGTTCCTCCAGCTCAATCACCTCTGGTACCCGTAGTTCCCTACGAAGGGGCTGCCATGGTCACCGTACCCCAATTATCGCTGGCTCTCTTGATGGTGGCTGCGGTGCTTTTACTTTAATCATGTGGGTTCCCCGTTTGGCTCACCATACTCCCCCTTTCTCTTAACGACTTGCCGCATACCCAGTATGATACTTGGCGTTTTTTCGGCTTGTTTTCTTTGTGTACTAGTTTTATCAAAACAATACAGGCAATATTAGCCCGATCGGCCCCTCCCCCCGTGGTACTAGTCCAAGGTTAATCCAGAGACTAGTCCAAAGACTAGTTCAAGGACTTCTCTACAAATTGGTCTAATAGATTTGAGGAGCTTGTTCAAAATTCATTACACGTTAATTATCAACATTACCACGATTAAATGTTAACAAAACCGTTGAATTTCCAATTGTAAACGGTGGTATGATTCCATCAGGTTTATGGGGCGATATCAGTACATATTTCGCTCTCCTCGTTTGCGATATTTGATGACTGGTAAGGCCCGCCTCGAAAAACTTTCGGGCACGTTGGTTGCAGATTTGGTGACAACGGAGATTACCTGATTCTGCTGTGGCATGCAACACGGGTTATTTGTTGATATATTGATGGGAAGTTCTCATCGTAAGAATATCACTAATCATATATAATCAAGACAAAACCACAACGAAAAGTTGTAAGAATATCGAAGCAATAACCAACTTATACAACTTTGTGGTCAAATGGTCGCTGAATCAAGGGTTAGATGAAACACGCCCCAATATTGTAAATTCTCGGTTTTGAACCTTATTTCGATTCTTTTCTGGATTTACGACACCCAGGGTCCGTTTACGGTGGTGGTCATGCTCCAGAAGATCGGTACCTACGCCAAATTAAAGTTTTACATGAGGATGTTGGGGGATGAGGCGACTCTTGAGATTTCCAGTATATATGCATCAGACGTGCCCTTCCCCCCAGTGGTAGGTATCCATCAATCTTGAAACAATGCTTGCACAAATTGCGATTTTGGCAGCGTTAGCGGCAACGTCCTGGGCCAAGCCGGCGATATTCACCGAGATTGACTCGTGTACCTATTCGGATAACTCCACCTATGCCGAGCCGCGTCCCGATAACCCCTCGTGGGACACTACCCTTCTGTGGACGGTCAACGGCACCGTCCACAAACCCGATGATACCATCACGTTGACGATGCCGTGTGTATTCAAGACCACCGCAGCTTCTCCCAAGTTTGACTTGAGATCTAATGGCATCACCTATGCTCGTTGTTCTTTCGTTAATGGTGAGTATCACCATGATGCCAGTGAACTCAAATGTACCATTACCGATGCCGTTAACGGTGGCCACGGTGCTCTGGGGAGAATCACTATTCCCCTTACGTTCAATGCTGGTTATGGTGCTGACACTAACGACTTGAAGTGTGCTCTGAAATTCACTCTGGGAGACAACAAGTTAGTGTTTACTGAAGGTGATGCCCAAGTGGTTGGTCACGTCAAATTTGACAAGGTTGAAGGTGCCAACTTGTACCGCAAGTCGGCGCCATCGACGGGAGCGGTCGTGTCATACTACCGGTCCAAAGGATGTCGTACTGCGGGCTTCAAGCGTGGGGAAATTGGTCTCATATCACCCACTCCTCTCGACTGCAACCTGGTATCGTTCGGTATTGCCGACACCTATAACGACTTTGATCTCCCCACTCTGTTTTCCGGAGACTTTGAGTATGACGTCAAGTGTGCTAACGATACCGTTATTGTCAAGTTTAACAGCACTCCTTCTGGATACAATCCCATCCTCACTGTGGTGGAAAAAGGAGGCACCACCAAGTCATTAGTGACTTATATCGATAAGTTCACTTGTGCCGATGGTTCTAATGATAACGGTGACAACTATGACTTTGATAATGGCTTCAACTTTACCTGGATTTCTAGCCCGTTGTCCGACACTAACGCTACCTCAGTGGATAGCGAAGATACCCATTTCAACTTGGCCCATGATGCTTCTGATACCACGTTAACGTCTAAATTTGTCACCGTTGCTCCTGCTCTTACCACTGAAGCTTCTGCTATCACCATTGCTCCGGCTCTGCCCAACGAGATTGATCCTGAGCTTGAAAATGCTCGAGAGCCCTTGGGAGTCATTGACGACTCGAGCAATGATGCTGGTGGAAGTGATGCTGGGCTTGCGGTGTTGTTGAATGGAGCCAAAGCTCCCAAAGTCATCAATGAAGACGAAGATGACGTGTCAGCGGTGATCACGTTGAAGATGGATGCGTCGACGTTAGCTTGTGATGCTGATGAGAACTGTCAGCTGAAAACGGTTCGTCCCGAAGCTGTATGTCATGGTGATGATTGTCTGTTGGCGACGATTACTGATCACGCCAATGGTGCTCAGAAAACGTCCTAGGTTGAATTGCAAGCTTATCCCATTACCCGTAATTGGGGTATTTCTCTTATCCCTTTCCTTTGTCCAGAGTTCTTTTGCTGAAACTTTTCTCTCCAAAGGCTTTCTGGCAATTCTTTTCTCTCAATCTGATATATTCGCCATAGTTAACGAAATAGACGTTGTGATAGTTTCGATCGAGTAGTGACGTCACCGAGACTCGATGTGGCCCCATCCAAAGCCGCACTATAAAGCCGCACGGCACTTTCACCCCACCTCCCCCACAAACAACACCATGTCGACGAACCACCACGCCCACACCACCACCGACGCCACGGCGCCGCCATTGGACACTGCTGCCAACCACCACGCCATTGCTGAGGGCGATGCCGACGGCAAACCCCACCACCACGGCGGCCACGCCGGGCAACACCCGCACAACTTGAAGGAGAAGATTGGCTTTGCCGTGGACACGGTGGAAAACAAGATCGAGGACGCTGCCAAGTACATTGGAGAGCTGGTGGCGGGTAAGGAATCGGGTTCGGCCCACGAATTTTAGACATCCCTAAGGAGATATCGGGTTTCCGTCCTCGAGCACACGATGCCATACCCCATCGAGCCAGGGCCCACGGGGTGCAGCGGGTTAGAGTGTATAGCCTAATGAGACAAACACGTGGATACGATGATCGAGTCGATGATCTAGGGGAAATTAGCGGAGAGAATCTCGGATGTGAATTAAATGACGACTGATTGAATTATGCTATGCTAAGGTAAGTTTTTAGGCGACGACGGGACGCCACACGAGCTGGGACGTCGACCAACCATAAAAGGCGTTCTTGGTCACGGGCGGCGGCGCCAGGATCCGAGTGATAAGCCGACCCATGCCGAACTGGGCTGCGTTGTAGATCCAGAAACACGCGACGGGGAACCGCCACAAAAGACACCAGAACACCACGGCAAACCCCCACAATACTCCTTCCCGCAGTTTAACCCACTGCTTCGATTCGTAGCGGGAAAATGGCACTCGGCAAAAGTAGGGTACAAGCAAATCTCGAGCAAGAAGGCTGGCTCCAGCAAACAGTGTCACCACGGGGCCCTGGTAACGGAAATCCACGAGATTGAGCATGCCGATGACCACGGCCAGGGGAAATGCTCCCAACCGTTCCAGAAGCCATTGCCACGTCAAGAAGCTAAGGGCCACGGGGGCACATTTGTAGTCAGGTATCACTTCGACCAAGGCAAATACAATAGATGCAAATACGAGGTGGTAGGCGTAGCGAGACACACACTGACGGAATTCGGGAGAAGTCTTGAGCAAGTAGTATAACCGTTGTTTCCAGCGGCGAGGGTAGTTATCGTGTTCTGGCGAGTAACGACTTAGGCTGTCTCGCATCTGAGGAGATACTCCTGCCATGAGCATGCCGTCCCAATCCATCATGAAAAACCCCAGCACCACCATGAGAAACACGTGTGGAGTGTAGTAGTCGGTGACCAAGGTATCGAGCTGAGCCATGACCCTGGGAACGTGGTAGGGCAGACCAGTTATGAGTTCGATGATGTGGTAGCATCCTCGGAGAAAATAGATGGGGACCTGGAATAGCAAGTGGATCAGTATCAGCATCTTAAGAGTGGATAACCCATGAACGATTCCTGATACTGAGGCAAGAGTGTAGGCACAGGCGCCGATAAGTCCCACGGTAGCCCAAAGAGCTTCCAGCGACCCCATCATCACCACCGAAGGGTGGAACAGTAGCAGCGGCTTGGATATGAAGATGGGCAGCGGCATTTATGACTGGATGAATGGATATTGGATTTGATAAGGTTGGGGGAAAGTGGGTGATGTGGTGGTTGTTAAATGGAAGTGCCGGCACTGGAGTAATATAGATCGTCCCGAGAAACCGTTACTGCATCGAGCGCTTTTGCTCCTGCAAGCGTGCGTGAGGCCTAATCGGGAAGGAGCGCGATGAACCCGGTCACTAGTGATAGAACTGGTCGATGACCGGCGGAGATAAATTACACTTTTGCCAGCTACACGAAGGAAATTAAACAAGAATAAATGAATTAAAACGATTCGAAGTCTTGTTATTGATGAGAGGAAGCATTGCTTTGTCTCTCAACGTGGTCGTGCATCGGTAAACCGCAACGCGGCGGGCTTCCGCTGAGCGCCTACGACCGAGCCACCGCTATGTAAAAGCCTAGGCCTAGTTTCCAATTGCTACGAGCCCCGAGCATCATCACCTTCACAAATCCGCAAGGGGATGGAGCTAGTGATTTCCCGTTTCCCCTATATCGTAACCAATAACTCGTGTATCTCCACAAAGTCTTGAGATAATGAGATTTATGTTCGGAGATGCTTCAGCCACGATTTCGCGATAGGCTCGGAAATGGGCTGGCCTCGGTTCCATCCGGTTCTGTGAACCCATGGATATGGATATTTGCAGAGCGCACTGCGAAATTTGATAGGTAAAGGGTACTATCCAGCAAAGGGTGCCTAAGCGAAGAAAAAGATGTAGACTTACGAGATTCGATACAACTGTATCTTAGCTCAACCGTTAGATATGGTAGTAGTGAAGTTGACTTTAGTTTGGTTACTCCAGTATTGTCTGTGGGAGGGGACAGAAAACGGTCGCATGGACTAATTTGCCTTGCATTTTACAGCGAGGTGCTGTAAAAGCAACTATACGTCAAATCAGTTGCCGATGCCAAGCCCGTGTCGTGAAATTACGGACCATCAGCGTATGGATTTATTGCAGTACATCAGATCGGATCCATCAGGGATCATCGATCTTGTGTTCTACCTATCAGACACTTACCGCAAGAAAATGGACATCTCCGAAATTGATTATATCACCCCGCAGATAATTGTCAAATAACCGCTAGCGCATACTATCAGCCCCCTCAGCGATTGCTCATTAGCTCGAGGCCGTTTGATCAATGACGTTATGCTCTTTATTTCCGTTTTCGACCGAAAGCCATCAAGATCAAAACCACCCCAAATCATTTCGACCTATCGCCGAGACAGTCCATACACTCACAACCACGTACCTGGAGTGTCAGATTCGTTAGCATCGGTTCCTGTACGTGCCTCCCTAATTATAATTTGTGCATGACACACGGCTAATCACTGAGACCACGAAAATTCACCATAATGGGGATGAAACCCCCATCCTGCTCCATTGATTCATGTAACTAATTAGTCTCAGTCATGCTTTCGCTTCCACAGTGTGCATGTGGCCAAGGTTGCCTGGTCTACCCCGATTTAGGGGTCTTATTTATAGATAGCAACCAACGCTCATAGAGTCAAGGAAATTCACCATGTCCCCCCCTCCTGAGTCTACAAAGACCACTGGGTCCAATAAGACGTCGGCGACTCCCGTGGCGACGGCGACTCCGCCTCCAGCGTCTGTGACTACCGCCAATGACTCGGTACATCCCCCAAGTGCTGTGGATCCCGAATTCCAACCATTACTCGGTCGGCGACCGTTAGATCCCGATGATCCTCAGGTTCTGCCATTGAGACTTCCTCGAATTCGTTTCTACCAAAACTTGACTCGAGTAGTATTGGCATTCAATGTCGTCTTGACCCTATTGTCGTTCCTTTCCGACTTTATCAATATTCCTGGGTTTTACAGCAAGGGACGCAGTTTCTATGAAGACATTGTTCTCTTGATGGCAGCGTTAACCAATGTGGTGACGTTGTGGAAGCTTGATATCCCTCTGAAGTATGAACGGGTGATTGACTTTTTCCAAGCAGGATTCTTATTGATTGATATTGTCACCATTCTCACTGTACCCGTGTTACGTGATGCCTTGGGGTTCTTTGGCACCATGGCCACGTTGTGGTTGATGCTCATGGTGCTTCACGATGCTTTGGTCAATTACAAAGTGGAAGGTGCTCGTGAATACCAAGAGATCCGGCTTACGGGACGCATTGAGACCCGCAAACTGGTAATGGAATTGTTTGTCACGTTCATCAAGCTGGTGGTGAAACTGGTGATGCTTGTGCTCATCATTTTGTTGCTGTGGAGACTTAGTCTTGCCGCCTTTGATACTCACGAAGCTCCCTGGGGACAATTGGTTCCGGTGCAAGAAGGCAAGTTTAGAGTGCACTTGTCGTGTTACGGAGATGTCCACAAGTCTACCATCGACACCGACAATAAGCCCAAAAAGCGTCAGCCAGTGATTCTTGTTGAAGGTGGCCAATTGACTCTGAGTGAAGAGTTTCAGGAATGGATCGAAGAGCTCTATAATTTGGGCCTGATCGAACGCTATTGTATTTGGGACCGTCCGGGCTATGCGTTCTCTGATCTGGCTCCATCACCGCTGCTGATTGGTATCGTTTCCGAGTACTTAGCTCAGGCTCTCGAGGAAAAAGGTATTGATGGTCCGTTTTCCTTAGTTGGGTTTGACATTGGCGGATTGTATCTGCGGATGTTTGCTCTGAAGAAACCGGAAAAGATCCACCTGATCATGTTAGTCGATGCCTGGTCAGAAGACTTACTCAAGAAGGATCCCTTCTCTGGTTCTCAACATAAGAAGGAACCTCGTAAGGTGTTCCGCCACGCCTTGGAAACCATGGATACGTGGACGGGATTCAAGTTATGGCTCCGAGGTATTGTCCTGCCGTTTGGTGTCATTCCTGGAATCCACTGGCTCATTCACCCTCGTCGCTATAGCTCCAAGAGTCGGATCTTTGGTAAGGACATGTACTATAGCTCCAAGTATCTTCGGGCTCGGTTGCAAGAACAGGTAACGCTGGGAATCTTATCTTATAACGAGATGAAGGGAGCTGATATCCATAGTTTACCTCTTGCCGTGATTTCCTCCGATCATATGATCCAAAAGTCTCAAAATTGGGGCCAGTGGCAGCGTGAACTTACCAAGCTTCTGGATAACTTGGTCAAGTGGGTAGTGGCTGAAGAGTCGGGCCATTTCATCTGGCGCCTGCCCAAGGGGAGAAAGCAAATGCAACAGCTTCTCTTGTCGTTGGTGCTGTCCAAGCGTAGATACGATAATTAGATTCAATTTGATGTGATGTTTATGATATGCTGTAGATTCTCATCAATCGATTCATCTATTGAAAGGTGTCGTCAACATCCACCAGAAATTGTCAAAAAATATAATAAATGAACTCACATCTATCTAGTGTTATTGCAACATCATTTTCTCATCTTCAAGTAGTTTATGTTTTGTATTCTTCTTTATCTTTCTTTTCCTCTTATGTCTCACTAGAGACCCCGCGAGTGCGAATCGGTTATGGAGTACACTGGGTTCATCCACATCAGTGCCATCTTCTATGCGGTATTCCATCCCGAAGAAGGCACCAAGATCGTCTACCAAGTGCCCGATGGTGCTGTGAGTACAGGACTGGACGATGACGACGAAGCTCTCTTCAACTTCGACACCGTCAAGAATTATGTCATCCCCAAGCCCCAGCTCTGCAACAAGCTTCTCCTGTTCAAAATCAACAACTATCGAGTGATTGGTTTCCCCGTTAACATTGAGAATCTGACCTACGCTCGAAATTCGTTCAACTTCAACTTTTGCTTTGTGTTTCCTTATGATGTTGGTGATACTACTCCCTACGAACTGGCAATCCGACGGATGGGGACAATGTTTCAAGTTCTTGAAGAACAGAGCTTTTTGTTGAGTAAGTTGGCTACCGATCACTCCTTTTATAAACAAAAGCCGACGGCAATGGAACAAGATCAGAGCCAGCTTACGCCGGGCCACAAACGTACTACGACCATAAACCTTTCCCTGATCCATCTGTTGATATCCCAGATCTTTTCCGATTTGAATAACTATTCTGAATGTTGTATTCCGTTGGATCTGGCCAATTCCGTTGACATTAAGCTCTTCCCCATCTTGCCTCCACCAGTTAATATCAAGGCGTTCCAAGTACCCATTGCTACTGAAGTATTGAAGAATCTTCTTGATCTGACGCTGGATCCCACCATGCTCCAAATCATCCCTCATATCAATGGGCTTAACTCCATCCGTCGCATCGCCGAATTGGCCCAAGCAGACTATATGGTCACCAAACAGTGTATCCAGCACTTGATGCATTACCGATGTATTGAGCTCATTGACATCTTCCAGTTCTCCAACATCTACGCCACCACTAACCACATTTCCAACTTCCTTAAGAATGATGGACAAATGGCTGAAGAGTGTCAGGCCTATGTCGCTACTGAAGCTGGCGCCGAGCTGTATCTCACGGCAGTGGCTACTCCCAATATGAATAGTGTTTCCCCTGCTAGTCACAGTCGCAATTTCCTTAATCTGCGGTCGCTGGCTACTCCCAATCGCCAGCCGGTTCTGGTGAAGATCCCTCTGAAACTGACGTTATTCAAGTTGTACCGACTGTTAAACCAGGGAATGACGGTCAAAGAATGGTACTTGGAAAACCGCCGACTATTAGAAAACATTGACGTCCGTCGATTTATCAATTTTGGTGTGGTTCGTCGCATCATCTATCGTGTCAACAGTTATCCCATTCTTAACCTGATTGCTCGTGCCATTGAGCGAGACGAGTTTTACGAAGTCAACGAAACTACATTAAAGAAGAAACCCGAAGTTAGTCTGACGCCAGTGGTTCCCGCTAACCGAGCCGTGAAGTTTAATCGCGCTCCTCCCAAGACTTTAACTCAGGATGACGACTCCGACCTGGTGTATCTGTCTGATTTCGAAGAGGATAACGATGAAGATGAAACCGAACAGGAAGTGTTGGTGAGAAAACAACTGACGATGCTGAGTGTCGATGAACAACACCTGGAGCACGAATTCCGCGACTTGGTGAAGATGTTGAAAGGGTTCCAACACATGGATAGCATCTGCACGGAGCTACAAAAGAGCCGGGCCGAAGTGGAGGCCATGATCGCTCTGTTGGGATCCTACAACATCGCCAATGCTTAAATTCGTGATGGAGTCGGCATTAGCCGCACTACTTGTAAGGTGGTGGCGGGTGACGCGCAGCGCTACCATACGCCACTACCTGCACACAGACAAGAAAAAGGGCGCGTCTCACAACAACCTCCTTTCCCATCCACACTATCGCCTCTCTCCCCACAACGCCATGTCAGGAAAAGGAAAACACGGCGGCAAGGGCAAGCTGTCCGAGTCGGTGAAGAACTCCACGTCGCACCTGGCGCGTGCCGGGCTCCAGTTCCCCGTGGGCCGGGTGAAGCGGTACTTGAAGAAGCAGGCGCAAAACAAGATCCGGGTCGGGTCGAAGTCGGCGATTTACTTGACGGCGGTGCTCGAATATTTGACGGCCGAAGTGTTGGAGCTTGCTGGTAATGCTGCCAAGGACTTGAAGGTCAAGAGAATCACCCCGAGACACTTGCAATTGGCCATCCGCGGCGACGAAGAGTTGGACAACTTGATCAAGGCCACCATCGCCTTCGGGGGGGTGTTGCCTCACATCAACAAGGCGTTGTTGTTGAAGGTGGAAAAGAAACAGGGCCCCAAGTAAACGGGGTGTTATATTTTGTATTATTATCTAAATGTAATGAGGAAATGTATGTACAGTTAGGGCGACGTCTCCGTCTTGGTAGTCGTCGTCGTCAGCTCAGTTTCCGTCGTCTGAGCCAGAATTTTCCCCGCTTCCTTTTGATCAGCATTACCATTAGGTTGCTGGTCATTCACTTTCACTTTCACCACAGCAAGCGCTTCCGGTTCTTGAGCTGGATCCTTAGGCTCGTCTCCCTGGTCTTCATCGGTAACCTTGATATATTTGGGTCGATATCCTGGAGGAACCTTATAGTCATCAACTATGATGTTAAGCTCCTTCAACTTCTTCTTGATGTGGTTCATTTCTCCCTGGAGCACTTCGATATCGTCGGCAAGTGCTTCCCGTTGGGTAGCCGCTTTCTTCCGGCTCCGCACCAGTTCGTAGACCACAAGGCCAAATGCCACCAGAAAGATGAACAGTTCCAGCAAGAACGTTGCTCCCAGCTCGATGGCCTTGTTGTCGTTTAACGGACGGACCTTGAACTTCTTTTCTCCGAGCAACTTCATCCTCATGTGAGCATCGGCCTTGTGGACGAATTGGGCCATGGCAATACACCCTTTGCGGAAGGGCTCGTTGCGCTGGGCCAGCGCCTTGATTGTCGACGCTATCGGCTTGGCCAACGTCCGGACCAAGAGCGTCAGAAACTTAAGCGCTAGCGATGACATGCTCCCCAGCTGCCGAGAGCTCCGCGATTGGAATCGCTCGCACCGCGAAAGGGTTAGAGCCACGAGGCACTAGACGACAGTTGAAACAGGGGGAAGGGGACCCCTGTAGCGGATGTCATCGGGTAATGTGGGACTGATCACTTCCCTAGTTTTCTTTTTTCTAGCGTGATTTCCCCCGTCTACCTACCTGTATCATCCATAGTGATACACCACTATCATTATCATTACTAGCGACGCCGCGGTGGCGTCTGCTTAATTGCTTTGCCCGGCAACGCCGTAATGTGTCAATCATGAAAACACCCGTGCTGCAGACACGCGCCCTGCGGAGAACGTTCGCCGCGCCATGCAAAGTCAAGGACGTGTAAACCACTATACAAACAAATGGCACCATGTCGGCACGGCACCAAGTGGTGGCTGGTTAGTGAGCCCTCGGAGGAAACAGATGCTGGAAAAACTACCGGAAAAAACCCACCACTGACATGATTTCTCACCAGTATCCCCTGCGCACATTTGCGTTGTTATTACTTCATCCGGATTGACACCAACCCTAAGCCCTCCATCGTCGCGACAAAGATGATTGCGGAGCCCGTTGGCGATGGTGGCTTGGCACTCCGGCTTATCTCCGCGCCCGTTTAACCACCATTGAGGTGGATACTCCGACGGTTAAAGCTGAGCCACAGATTGCCGACATCTAAACCTTGTTTCGACAAACTGTCGAGTGACACAATATGGATTACAATAAACCTTTTCGACAACAAGCTGTCCAGTGGCAATCTGCCGTCATCGTAACGGTAACCCAACTTTAAATGGTCTTTCGGGTATGTTGCTGCAAAGTGTTTGCGCCATTTCCTTATCCGCGACAATTAAGCATGGGGTTTATCTCTGAAGGGACCCAAATTTCACTGTAGTGGTATCAGAACCGACTAGTGAAACTAGACTAAAACCCTCGGCACGTCGATACCACTTGATTCGCCGAGTTTGTGTCGAAAATGGCTGTATTATCAGGATTATCCCAGAAATAATATTATTCGGCTCAGATAATTATTAATCGATTGCATCTACGCTGATAAGCATTATGGCCACGTCAATCAAACCCAGTTTTTCATTCTGGTCCAGACCGGGTTACTTTTTGCTCGTCTGTCGTCATCTCGAATTAAGGTTGGTAACGGCTGCGAAGAGATGCCTCGAGCTCGTAATACCAATCATGCTATGGAAATTGAGAGAACCATCTCGAAGCTTTAGAGAAGATGACCCCTTGAATGAAAAATTTTTATTTTGGGATCATGTCACTCTGTGGTAACGGATATTCGGCCTTCCGCCCCAATCCATTTTTTTCCATCGACGGTTCCAGAACGGTGAAAAATAATGTTGCATAAATTGCGCTTTTGTGAGTGGGGGAGCCCCACTAGTGGAATTTTACTTGTGAAGGAAAAAGATAGAGCTCCAAGGGAATGTCACTGTGTTTACTGAATGTTCTTGTTTTCGTTATTTCGTAGGATTTGCTTTCCTTTTTAATGGGAACGATGTGGATGTGATGACTTCTTTGATTTGTAAATGTAACCCAAGTTAACTTCCAAAGCCAAAACGACCGAGGGAAAAATCACATAACAGTTCTAAACCATTGACCATGGTTTCTAGTAGTTGTTTGAACAATTTATATTGAAATTCTGGCTTTATATACTGGTTCAAATACCGTTTCCCTTGGGTATACATTTTTTTGTTTTTGTTTTTATGATATCAAAGGCAAGCGGGGCTTTCCCAACAAGTTTAACAAGAACAAAAAAACAACTGAACAATTCTTGAATGAAATTTTTCTATAACCTTAACCGTCCTATAATACTAATGCAAAAGTTCGTTATTGGGGGCGAGACCCCATGTTGTCATGGTAGGGGAGAAATATCGGTTCCCAATCATTGACCATGAAGTCCAGTCCCAAAAACATCGGGGGGCCCACCAGACCCGGGATGGAAGATGGCTGGGTTTGTTGGGCCATGGCAGCCATATTGGCGGGGTCATCGACATAATATTGCGGCAGCCCTTGGCTAGTGACATCAGTCACCAGCGGTGGCGCCGACACCTGGTTATTCATCTTGCGGATAAGTTGATCATAACACTTACCAGCAAGGTTCCATGTTGACGATAATTCGTGGATGTAGCCCATGATGAGTTCGATTTGGTTCTGACGGTCCCAGGGGATCATGGGAGGTCGAAGGATGAGTAAGACCAGCACCAGGAACACGAGAGCATAAACAACGTAGATCAGGGCTTTGGCAAGTCCGTGGACATCGCGGAAGCGAGTGACACACGCCGACACTTCGTCGACGGCCTGGAGCACCACTGCTCGCGGACTACTGATATCGTTGCCGTCGATACCCACGTCCAAAAACGGCCGATTGAGGCACAAGAGCGCCATGTAGTAGTAGAGACGAGTGGAGAGCTTGGTGGGGTTTTCGGCGCCGCCAGCCACGTTGCGGGGAGCCCACTGAAGCTCCATGGGAAGCAGCATCCGCCACTGGAGCATTTGGTGGTTAAACTGACGTACCACTTCGAGTTTGTTAGCGTAGCGAGCAGCAAGTTTATGGCGAGCAGCACCAAGGTTGAAGATATCGTCAATCAGGGCGTTACAGATATCGATGAGGGTAACCATCAGAGCGATGGGGATTCCCAGATAGGGGACATCACCATCGGAAGTGGAACCGGTAAATAAGTAGTCGGGAGATACTCCCAGCAGTTCCCTAATATCTTCGGGTTCAGCCACCCACGCATCGGATTTTTTAAGCTGAGTAGGACGACCAAACACGAGAGAGACAAAGTGATCAGCCATGTAACAGCCCCAAAACACTCTCAGACGAATAGCAATATATTCGGGAGACGCCGGGTTTGACGGAGCAGTAAACACCAGCTCAGGATGGAGATGGAACCCGAGATCAAACCCCATGCGAACTCCAAGTCCCAGAAGCATCCACAGCAGCGAGTTGTGACCATGACTGAGATCAAAGAAAGAAAGCACAAGTAGGGCTTGCATCAGGGCTACCAGCGGGTGATCGAATTTCCCCGTCGGTCCTCCGGAAAGGAGGCGTGATCTGGCCTTGTTATAGAAGTCTATAGCTCGCAGTTTAATGGCAGCGTCATCGGCAATCAGCGCTCCCATAGCAGCAAGAGCATACACTAGTTCCAGCGAACAGTAGACAAACCGAGGCTGGGGATTGAGGAACTCGTGGAGAAACCCCAGACGGACGATATAGGCGAAATGCCCGGGATATTGCCATTTGAAGAACTGTTGGAGACACTCGACAATAACGGGATCCTGGTTCAATTGGTTAATGATAAGTTGTTCCCCTTCATCGTAGGAAGCTGACGGTTCAGTATTAAACACCAGCGTAGGTCCATAAACGCCACCATCGGCTTTTCTCAGCACGTTCAAATCATCACCATCACTAAGGGCCTGGCGCACCGCTGCCACCACCGCTTCGAGCTTCAGTGCCTTGGCTTGGAGACCATCAACAAACGCTTGCAGATAACGTTCTTTACGACGATCCTGGGACGTCCGAATACACTCGGTGCCTTCCTTAGCACACACGCCACAAGGCAGCTGGTTGTCACAACGGACCTTGCGGGCGCGGCACCGCACACACAGAAGGCCTCGTCGTGGCTTGTGACGGTCGGACATTGGGTTGGGTTGATGGAGACGACGTCAGCAACACCACCAGAGCTTTGGATGTCCTTTTAGGTGGGGTGGGCCGTGCCTAGGTATACATAAGGCTAACGGTTTGTGCCCGGGCACGACCTTCGCCTCATAACCCCAGAAAATTATTATTGCGCGCGCTCCACCTCAGTCATCGCATCGGGTTTCCTGACCGAAGTTGACCAGGAGGTCGCCGCCACGTCAACCAGCGTTGAGGAGTACCGGTTGTTGCCGTGTGGTGTTTTTGTTTTCTTTTTTTTTTTAGGTGGTGGTGTTTTTTTTTTCTGGGGAGAGATCTAGATCGAACGTGGTGGTGGGTGGTTCTGGGTTGATCATGATGTATGTGTGTGGAGAGAGAGTGTCGGTGACGTTCTGTAAAGTGGGTGTAGTGGTTGTTAGCGTTGGGACACCAGCAGGAAGCAGCAGCAGCGGCTCCCCCAGTATTTTTGTAGGCGATATAATATCATGGTGTCGAGACGAGGGGTTCCGGCGAGAGCCATCACCTTCTCTACATCATGTCTGGAAGCGCCCTTTATAATGAGAAAGAGGAATGTTTTGGGGATTATCACTAGGCTTAGTTTTTTAGTCCAAAACCAACAATCATGGGTGGTTGTGACATAATCGCTATTTTCGATGATGTGGCTTGGTTAAGTGGAAAGTGTCAGCCCTTCGTATCTCCTACTGCGGCGAGGGGTTTTGTGTGCTTTACGCCGGTGCCGATCGCTGATACGGTTACGGCCGTTAAGGTGGATCACTCAGTGATTGTCCGCAGCTTGAGGGAGATGTCGGCTTAACGGTAATGGTGCTAAGAGCCGAGTCATGTACTTAGAGTGGTTTTACTGACGATGAGGCCAGGGTGGCGATGACGTCACCTCGGAATAATTAGCTTCCGGCCGGAGTTACCTCGCCCCAATCCAGCGGTTCGGCCGATGCCCCATGTCATTGCATCAACAGATCCCCAAGAAATAACCCCGATGCCGTTTCATCTCGGGTTTACCATCTCACACATCTACTCCCATCCTAGGTCTGACTCAGATTAAACCCTCCACCTTTACCTGAAACTTATTGTTTTCATTTGGGAGGAGAATGTCGAGGGGACGAGGACACCACAAAAATAAGGCCTACGTGAATGACGTGCATATGCCCGCGACCAGCGGCGACGTATCATTATTACCGTAGTTAGCGAGTGGCGATAACCTTGTCTTCGTGGTCTCGCCTCAAAATAGGTCATTCCCATTCGTTGTGAATTACCATTCCCCAAGTCTCACCTCACTCTCGCAGTCTAGCTCGCAATACGGCAAAACTTCACGATGCATGTGATTGCCACCGATGATGCCTTGCGCTGACTAAGTCCCACAACGCAAAATATATGCAACGTGACATTTACTCTCAGCCCAGTGAGGAAGGCAATTGCCATCCAAGGGAAGGTACTGCCGGCTTCCCCTCGGCTCTAATGACACCGCCGCCAACGCCGATGCTGCCTGCTGCTGCTGCTGCTGCTGCCTACCCCTGTAAGACGCCACCTAGTACCGGAACAATAGCGGCGCCCCCACGTCGACCATCACCAGACGATGCATACCATATGTCGCTGCCACAAGTGGTAAACCGCACCCACCGAACCGCCACACGAGGCGGCGACCGGTGGCGACGACCGTAGCAATTACGACGGTACCCCAGCCGTTTGGAGATCGTTTTCCGACGAGTAGAGATGTGGGTAAATTTCGGATTAATCAAAGGTTAGCATCAGCTGGTATCGAACTGTGTGAAACAGAGTCAGTAGCCCGGGTGGCTGATAAAGCACGGGGGATGTTTCACCACCAAACAGGAGATGACACGGTGGGTCTGCGATGACTACGGTGGCAAATGCACGGGAGGGAAAAAAACACCTTAAAACAAAAGAATGGTTACCGGAACACTACCAGCTAACCAAAATGTTAGGCAATAATCTGAGAATTCTGGTGAAGCCCATGGTAAACAAAAGTAACTAGTGATGGAATCTTGGAGAATTCGATTACATTACCAGGCAAAAAAACAACTACCATAAACAACAAAGACTAAAGACTACAAAAAACATGATTTTGGTTGTTAATGGTGATATTACTTAGCCTTTTCTGATATCTTGTTATAACCACTAATTTACTTTCATTAGATGTAACCACTAGTTTACTACGGCTGGATATAACCGCTAGGGCATAATCACACGTCACACTTCAACATGGTGGCAACCCATCACTTTGCCGGAAACGAACATTAAGACTTTTGCCCATTGTCTAGAAGCACACGACGTTTAGAAGGTGACGTCCCCGCACCTCATTAACTACGTGTCAAGTACGTGGTACGTGATAAGTACGTGTCAAGTATTTAGGGTTTGCTGGTGGTGTACGATGACATCGTCACGGCGTTAGTCGTCGATTGCCGCATTGGGACCCGACTGTCAAGTCCGCTTGCGGTAAGCGACACCGGAGATGATTCCCGCTAGAATAACCTGAAAATGACAGATAATCGATTATTATGGAGATGACAGATATCTGATATGGATATTTTATTAACGACTATATTAGCGATCGAGGCACCCAGCGTGCCCAAAAAGGTAAAAAAAGGATATTAAAAAATTCTATGATGCCGCAGTTTAGTTGAGTTTGCGGTGCTCGGCCTCGGCCTCCTTGAGGTCCTCCTTGATGGGCTCGTTGCGGACCTCGGCCTCGGCAACGTCGGCCTCTTCCTGGTCGGTGGGACCCGCCATTTGCTTCTTGAGCTCGCGGATGTCCACCGAGTACTTCGACCGCAATCTGAACCGGTCGCCGTACACGTAGAAAAACACGGGTACGGGGATCATAATTGCCGCCAACCCGCCAATCAACGTCAGCGCCCACTTCACCTTCATGTTGGTGAACATTTGCTTGGTGAACAACGGGAACGCCGCCCCAAACGCCGACCGCAAGAAAGTGTTCCCAGCAATCGCCGAAGCGGCGTAGATGAGGTAGCAGTCGATGATGTAGTTGAAACAGGGCAAGAAGATGAGAATAAGCCCCATACCGACGGGGACAGCCCCGATACAGGGGACGATCCAGTGGACCCGGTTACCAAAGGCACCACCCCAGCCTAACCAGAAGATACCAATGGTGAACACAATACCACCAATCATCAACGGAATCAACTTCTTTTCCGGTTTAATGTAGCCATCACGCTCTTCCACAATCCCGTAATGCCATTCGAAGGCACAGGCAATGATACCACCAATGAAAGCACCAAGCAACATGGCAATGTAGGGCAATTGAGCCACACCGGTACGCCAGTGGTACAACCCTTGGAAGATGATGGGAATGGCGGTGAGGAACATGTACAAGATACCGTAGACAAAGGCGTTGTAGAGAGTAACCATAAACAAGATGGGTTCGGTAAACAACATCACCAAGGGACGAGTGATGTTCTTTTCACAGATTTCCTTCAACGTCAACGTAAACTCTTCGTGGGGAGCGTAGATGCCCCAGTTTTTGGTCCGACGACGGAGGTTCTCGGCCTTTTCCTTCAAGATCATCGGAGCATAGGTTTCGGGGAAAAGGAAGATACAGAGGATAAGCGAGAACAGCCCGACAATCCCGGTGAAGTAGCAGGTCCACCGCCACCCCAACTTGTGGTTCTTGACGGTGAATGCCCCCAAGATCGGCGCCATCATCGGCCCGGCGAAAATCACCAACACAAACACGGTGATAGCTAACCCCCGATACTTGGAAGTGTACATATCGGTAAAAGCAGCGGGAGCTACTACCAAAGGAGCAGCGCCGATAAAACCAGCGAAAAACCGACAGATCATGATCGATTGCACGTCCTTGGACACGGCAGTGGCAAAGTTGAAGCAGCAGTAACCAAACAGCGAGCACAAGAGGACGATACGACGACCAAACAATTCCGAGAGGGGACCCCAAATAACCGGACCGGAAGCGAAACCGAACACAAACAACGTCGTCCCCAATGTAGCGGGAGTCCAGCCAATGTGGTACTGTTCCATGATCTGGTTCAGCGATGCCGAAAACATCGCCAGCCCCATCGACACTGAAAACGCCAGCATCGCCAATGCGCCACAAATGACGATCTTACGCCAGAAACCCCAGTTAAACGGGTGAATGGGATCGTTAGGACCATCAAATTGTACTTCATAAGGTCCCCGATCAGGCAATTTAGGAGGATAAGGACGACCGTTACCCATAGGAAGCAAGGGAGTGGTCAGCTTTTGCAGCTCGGCGTAAATGTCATCGACGTTATTAACACGATGAGACATCGTCCGCAGGATTTCCAGCTCGAGGTCCTGGTTATTGGGCACTCGGCCTCTCTCGGGATCAAAGGGAGCGATGGAGTCGGAAAGCAGGGCCGAGTCATCTTGGGAGTCTGGTGAGTACTTGCGGGCAGCAGCGCCGTCGTGAGGCGTCGCCAGAGCCATGGTGGTGTTGTCTGACGTCAGGATGGATACAAGGGAAAACGGGTTAGAGCCGGGTAACGGCAATGGGCGGATAACGACGGCAAACGAACAACGGCGAGGTGGTCCGAAAGGGTTTGCTCACTGAGGTGGGAAACGCTGCGACTTATATAGCCGCCGCTGCCCGTTGCAGGAAAAAGTAAACATCATCGGCGTTTAACCCCGAGGTACGCCGATGGGGCGCCCGGCCGGCAGGCGGCTGCCAGCGGCGCCCCGAGCGCTAGCGCTAGCGCTGCCGTTGACTAGAGTACAGTTAGCCCATGTTGAAGCTGTCATTTTTGTCGGCGCTGGCTTGCTAAGCGGTTAGCGCCTGGTTAGGGGATTTACTGTAGGTGTTACGATTGCCGTGGGTGGTGCCGGCGGCCGGGGTTCAAGTGCCCGCTGCCCACCCTGACGGCAGCGCCGGAACGGGATATGTGCGACTGCAACTGCGGCACGGGTTTTTCGTCGGGTGCAGCGAGCAGCACATGGATAGCGTAAGCAACAGCCACAAGCGGCTCGCATGTCGCCGAACCATAGCCTTGCCATCTACACACCGAGGGTTTCGGCACCGCTGCTGCCGACGGGCATCGGCCTACAGCCCACCACGGAAAAATAGGAGTCAATCTGTGGCAATTATTGTGGCTATCAGTCGTGTTAATCTATGAATGACATAACCTAGGTATTATTGGCTGAAATTTGAGGGAATTATATTTGCAGGTGAAAGGGGAGGAGATGGGAAAAGCTGGGTTGTGGTGATTGCTCCACCCCAAAGTTTTTTTTTTGGAATTTTTTTTTTTTGTTTTATTGTTTTTGCGCACGGCTTGCGCTGGGGATATATTGGCACGGCTAAAAAGTTGAAGCCGCGGCTCATAAGCAGCAGCAGCAGCAATGACTATTTGAAGTAGAGTGAAAAGTGGGATGTGACCAGTAAAGGAGCAACCGAAAAGATAAGTAAGATTTCGATAGATCTCGGAGATATGAGTGGATATGACAGGTAACGAACTGCACGCCCAAACAGGGCTTGTACCGGGTTTAATCGGAGTCACTACCCAATTGTCGGGGTGCGGTCGTGCGCCAACCCAATTTTGTTCCGGCGGGGGTAAGTCCGGGTTAGGAGACATCATCACTCGCCTTGTGTTTTGGTCAAAACACACAGAGACGGCTTGTCATATGAAATTTATATGAGGCAACCTAGCTAAAGCGGAGACGGCGTCGCTTGCTTCGTTTTCTTGGAAATAAAAAAAAAAAAGAAGGCTGACGGCAAAACCGTTACTGGTAAATTTCTAGGAGTTAATGAGACAATGTCTGCCTCGTGGGATTCCAGGCTATGTCGTCGTCGGCTGTCGCTGGGGTTTTTTCTGCCGGGGCGAGACCGCGGATCGGAACCATTCTCGCTTCCGTTCGGACCGTACCTGGCCTGTCATCGGCCGGTCGCTGGCAGGTTGTCACCGACGGCCGTTGACATTGGCAAAGCAGCAGCAGCACGTCATTTGTGACAGCTTGAGGTTTTAGCGTGATTAGGTTGGCGTGGTGATTATGACCCCTGACTACCATATTAGCTAGACTTAGCACCCCCTACGGCTATTTCCGCTTATTTCCGGTCGGGTCTCTGTCAATTAGTTAACCACTACCAATTTACGTTTGTGTCCTCTCCTCTTTCAATTCTCCTTTATGTTGGCTTTGGTGATGGCTAGACCTTTGGTATCGATCCTCGGTATATCGCAAAAAATAGTAGGCTAGCTTACAAATAGGAAGTTATCCGCGGGATTGAGGACAACTGTGGAGCGAAGTGCATCGATTGATTCGGGTCGGTTACTACCGAAACTGTAAACTACCAGAAAGCTAGCGAGATCAATCCAAGGCAACCGACTGGTCGATATAGCCCGATCGTTCCCCGCGTAGATAATTACGTCAAGTACGTCATGGCGTTGTCATTGGTACTGTCATCGCATGTTTTTTCTTGGCAATTACGCCGTACACTTTTGAGCTGGTCTAACTGGTCGTCAATTATGGTCTAAGCATTATGGAAATTACTTCACTGAGCATGGCCGCTAAAAATATACCACCATAAAAAAAAATCAGGCAACATCCATCCATCCATCTAACAGTTATGACAAAATGGCTCAGAGCAAAGGTACACATCCCATTGTTCTCTTCGGATCGTCAGGCACCGGAGTCGATCATCAATTCGCTCACCTCGATCTCGCCCCTATTATCGGGTCGATTTGTGCTCAGTCTACCTAAATGTACCGGTGGTTCCGGTGGTTTAACCCTACAAACATCTGTACCACCACCAAAAAAAAAAAGCTTGGGAGTTGTGGCATCCGCGGACGACCACAAAATCAAATGACGTGCATCAGAACAATCAACTGACAACGTGCTGTGTGGGCTATGACCCTTGCTACGATCGACATTATTGGGGTTATTGTGGACCAGGGTTGCATACCCGACGGAATAACCGGGGCATAAATCCGCGACGAAATAACCCGAAGATGGGTGATCGCTTCCAACGTTATTAGGGGGACCCTGCCACTACAAATGATTAACAACCAGCTTCAAATCAATCGAAATAATGACAGTTTTATCTCATCCAAACCGTTTGTGATCGTTGTTAGTTGATCTTCGCTTCAGATCGACTTGAGAGGATTGTCACTACAACCTGTGAAGCGACGGTGAAACTTTTGGGCTTGACTGATCGTCTACCAGTGTTGCGCTATTAGCCCATACTTGAATGCCAAGGGCTTTGAAGTTGGGTTACCGTTGGGGTTTGAATGGCGACGATGGAGACTATTATCGCTTGGCAAACCCCATTCACGTTATAATTGGACCACCTTAAACGAATGCAGTCATTTTTAAGCATTCTCCACATTTGTCGGGAGCTAAATGCCTCATCCCAAACCTGTTTTCATCAAAAGTTGGAATAGTTCTGTTAATGTGGGATATTTTGACAGAACTACTATTAAATGAGTGATTTAGTGTGCCATATCCATCTACTATGAGTGTGGTATAGATGGTGATGACTTGCAATCGTTTACGGTTCTTGTGGGGAGCGATATCTACTGATATCACTCAGCTTGATGATGCGACAATATCAATCACAGCCAGGTTCACAAGGTTAAAATATTGCGGTATCGTGATGCTTTGTGGTATTGGCTCGTTGTTGTTTTGACATTGTCGAGTTTTCCCGATGTTATCTTACATCTTATGCCACATACTGAAGTCAAGTACCCTCTGAAGCTCCAATATGGCTCATTGACTACGATTTTTGTTGCTCATGAAGCTCTATGGCATGGTTTTGTGCAGGTAAGTGGCCTCTAATCGCATTTGGTATTCAAATGGGCAATTATGGCTCTGAGTGACTTATCTCTCGGATCATTCCATAAACCCGAACATTAATCCGACGTAAATGGCATTGTGGCCGAGTGGTCTAAGGCGGCAGACTCAAGCGTAAGCTTCTCAACTGCGAGGTTGGGGTTTCTGTTATCGTAAGATGCGCGTGTTCGAATCACGTCGATGTCACTATCTTTTTGTCTTTTTTATTTTCAAACGACCCGGAACCATAATGTAGCCATCGATTCTCGCCAATCTCGTGTCCTAGATTCAATCGTATAAATTTCTTTACCCATTCAGAACAAAACTTTCATGTCTTACCCTCTAAGTCTTGGCTCGTCATCGATTTACCTTCTCATTATAATTAGCCCCACCCAACATTCGGAAGTCCCCACCAAAATTTACCGTGAGCCAATCACAGGGCGCGATCGCTCGGACTCGGCGCCGCGGCTACCAAGCCCTTCAAGTCGACATGAACGCAACCCGCTTCAAAATCACCGTTTTCCACTACATAACAACCACTACCATCATCTAACACTTATCCTTTTCACTTCTTTAATTGCTTCATTTCCATAACTACCACCTACGGCTTTCTTCGCCGGGCTTAAGCGATAGCCATCGTACCCCTCGTACCCGCTTTACCCCACACAATCGGAATCCGCTGGCGCCATACTCCGGTGTCCCTGCAGATAACCCAAGTTCCTCACGCCTAGCCACTCCGAAGGAAATCAATATATACCACTACCCAAATCTCCGTGTTTGCCACCCATTCCCCAAACAAAAAAACCTCCCAAACTCCCAGAAAAATCCGAAAACAACAACCATGCCATCGACGTATGAGTTTGAGGACAAATTACCCAAGTTACCGGTACCCCCGTTGCATCAGACAGTGAACCAGTTGCTCACAGCTCTCCAGCCGCTTCTCTCCCAGGAAGAGTACTACGAGTTGTACGAGGAGCTGGCTCACTTCTTGATGGATCCCACGATCAAGTTGATCCAGAAACACCTCGAAGCGGCGCTGACCAACCCCGAGGTGCTGTGCTATCTCAATGCTGTAACTGGCGATACTGCTCCCGGTATCTACGGAGAATTGAGGGGAGATACCTTACCGAGAAACCCTTATCTCGTACTTGCAGAAGACCCTTATAGTAAGGCGTTGCACCCACCCACAATGTGTGAACGGGCAGCGAGCTTGGTTAACTCCACGTTGAAGTTTGTCATTGCTGTGCGGAACGAAACGTTAAAGCCTGATGTCACTCCCAAGAACGGTAGACCGTTGACGATGAGAGGGTTCCGCAACTTATTTGGCTGTACTCGGATCCCTGCTCCCGACTCGCTGTTTAATCATGTCACCATGTACAAGTACAACGACATCAACGACTCGCGCCACATCATCATCATTTGCAATAACCAGTTTTACAAGTTGGAATTGCTTACCGAGTACACTCCCGAGGAATACGCTGAGACCAAGTCCAAACACAAGATCTGGTTTAACGACCATGAATTGCTGACGATCTTACAACAAGTGGTTCAAGAAGCCGAACAAGTGGACCAAATTGCTGCTAATCGTAACTCGGTGGGATGCTTAACTACGCAAAGTTTCGGGATGTGGAAGGAAGGTCGGGCCGAGCTTTTGCGACTGAATGCCGAACAGATCCGCGCCATTGACGATGCTCTCTTTGTGCTTGTGCTTGACTCGGAACTGAAGCCCGTAACCGACGACGAAAAGACCGTATGTATTTCTCATGGTACTTCCGAGTTGGTTCCCGGTACCAATATCCAACGAGGCACCTGTACCTCTCGGTGGTATGATAAGCTCCAACTTATCGTGGCTGGTAATGCCACTGCTGGTGTTGTGTGGGAGCTGGCGCTGATGGATCTGACGGCCATTTTACGGTTTATTCTGGACATCTACACTGACTCAGTGCTCAAGCTTGCCAAGAACATCAATGGTCACCAGTACACGTTGTTTGACCCCAACACCCAATTTGTCCTGGCTGACGGCAAGATCTCCAAGCCGGAACCGGAATACATTACCTTCAACTTCACTCCCGAGCTTCTGACGCTCGTTCGGCTTTCGGAAACCCGGTTAGCCGACTTGGTCACTCAACACGAGTACATCACGTCCGTACTCAAGATGGATCTGCACTTGATGTCCAAGGTGGGATTACTGGTGGACCTGGTGCTTCAAGTGGCATTCCAAGTGGCCAACTACTCGTTGTATGGTCGTATGGTCAACACCTTGGAACCCATCACCACCCGTAAGTTCCGTGACTCGCGTACCGAGCTTATCCCCATCCAAAATGACTACATCACCAACTTGGTCAAGCTTTACATCACCCTGGCGTCTCAGGAAGATAAGTGGGACTGGTTTAAGAAGTGCTGTGAAATCCACCATCGCCAGTACCTCGATGCCATGCAAGGCCAAGGGTTTGAACGTCACCTTATGGCGCTTACTCAAGTGTGTAAGCGGGCCAGTGCTCGAGCCAACTTGAATTCCATCAATCCCGACTTGGATCCCATCCCTGATCTTTCCCAAAGTAAAGAAGATATCCCTCTTTTGACCAACCCACTCATGCTGAAGATCTCGTCGCCCGAATTGCTCATCTCCAACTGTGGTAACCCGGCTCTCCATCTCTTTGGTATTCCTCCCGCCATCGATCAAGGTTATGGTGTCGGTTACATTATCCAAAAGGATCGAGTGATGGTGACCATGTGCTCCAAGTACCGTCAAGCACAGAGACTTCTCTCCACCGTAACACTGGTGCTTAGTGACTTTAGACGGATGTTGGCGCTGAGACTGGACTACGTGTTGAAGATCAACGACTCGCTGGCTCGTAAGCTTGAGTTGCAACGCTTACGTATCCAAAAGGAGTTGAAGAACGTCCGCAACGACCTGGTGGCGTTACGGCGTCCCATTGAGTTGACCACCGACCGGGACTTTGAGGAGTACGAGTCGCTGGTGGAACGTCGCTATGACTATGCGGAAAACTTGGCTCTGAGGCTGAAGAGTAAACCCAATACTTCGGCTCCTTCGGCTGCTGCTCCCGCTGTATCTGTAGCAACTCCACCCGCATCTACTCCCATGGTCACCATCGACCTGGAATCGCTGATCCACTTGTTCCACCCTGAAGAAGATAATACCGCTATCCGCAACCGGGGTCGTCTGGACTCGCAACAACTGATTGGCTCCGACGACTATGATATCTTGGGTGGCTATGGCTACTTTGACATTGGCGAAGTGGAATTAAGATCAGAGGAATTGCTGCGTAACGAGCTGTACTTGAATCTGCGTACCACCTCCCAGTTCCACTCACGGGTACACTCTCGGGCTCATCTGAGATTACAGTCTCGCCGCAACTCGAGCCTGGACCTCCCTCGCTTGAACGACCTCAAGGAAAAGCACTCGCTTTCCGAACGCATTCGTGACCGGCTTGTGTTGGATAGCGACGACCATCTTGTCGGTAAGAAGCGCAGCGAACTGCCGGACTCGCGGGCTCCCCGGTCGTTGCCTCAGGATATTAAGGCGAGAGTGGGGAGACAGTTGGATGTCCGGTCATTTGAGTAAGGCTTTATATTTATTTATGAATTAACAACAACAAAACTATGGGTGTAAAAATGACTTGTAATTGGTATGTTTGTGTGATTAAAAGGTACTTTGAGGTGCAAAAAGGAATGGTCCCTAGCGGGATCGAACCGCTGATCTTGGCGTTATTAGCACCACGCCTTAACCAACTGGGCCAAGGGACCGTTGCTGATCAAAATTTAACTAGCTTTGTGGAGTCATCTACAGTTAAATGACGATTTCGGCAATTTTCCACTTTCAAAGCTTTTATCACGGGTACCATGATTTTAAACTTACAAATGTGCGGATAAGTATAAGTTGATCTCTATTGCATGAGAATAAGACAGAATATCATACTCATGTTATACAGGAACAGGTGATCAAGCAATAGATTTGTCCATGCATGGCTTCGAAACTATTATTTTAGAGAAAAACTTATGGCTTTGCTCTGCCGTTGAGACAGAATTTGATAATACCCTATAAAACTACAAATATTTGGGGTGAGGATAGATATATATTTCGAGAATAATATCACGAAGTTTTAATATCTAGAACAGGAACTGCTTGACGACACAAACGACGGTAAAATCGCATCCGTAGTCCAACAACTTATTGCTCCCATAATTGAGTTTTGTATTTATCGGCCGTTGTCAAGGTTGGTCACGATTTATGTTTAAAACTAACATGTCTCTCGAGAATTATTGTAAATTCATCGAATAAATCAATGATGACACATATAATGGTGAGAAATGGCGAGAAAAGTACGGTTTACGCTAGTTACTAGCGACTTTGAGATGGCTTACTATGTTTTAATCGGTGGCCTTTTCATCTAGACAAAGTTTGACGGCATTCGACGGAATTCGTCGATTTGTCGATTTTGGCCCAAATGGCCTAGGGGTTGGTCGCACCAAAAACACGTAAAATGTGCAATAACGAGCTCAATACCAACGAATGAAAGAAAGCGATAGTTGGGTTTTATAGAGCAAACTGATGGCTTCCTGCCATATGGCTTTGATTTCTGTAAACCTTTCACCGGACTGAATAAATCGCAAAATTGACCCCTCAAAAAACGTCAGATCCATGAGGTCGGTTCCAAAAAATTGAAATTGAGGCTTATTAGCTGATCACTATAAAGATAGACACGTTATGAATGTAATGGATGTTTTAGATTTCCATTTACCGCCTTTGCTGGTGCATTATTCATCAATTCATTATATACGGTTAGGCGCGATGGTCCTTGAAAACCCCAAACCCCAGCCGACGATGTCAAACATCAAAAAAAATCACAAAATTATTTTTGCTGTGATTTATGAACTACATGACCGGTAGATACCGAAAAGCCTATTTGTGGCGATTTTTTTAGTGTGAAGTTTCTCAATAATCACCCTATAACCCATTATCACTTATACTGGACTAACCAGTCAATTGGCATGTAAGCAAGTAACTCATGAGTCCAACAAGTAACGGTTCGAGTTCTATAACTCCAACAATGACCTTCATCACTTTAGAGCAATTGATTATGGTAGCAAACCCGGATAAAATGGACAAGGCATAACAATAATCTTCACCACCTTGGGGGCTTTAGCCAATCAACGCTGTCGCCTAGTCCTTAGCCACGACGTTTTCGTAAACGCCCAGGTCGTTATCGCCCTGTTGAATCAACGATTTGTTAATAGGTGGTGGAAAATTTAACCAGCTAACAAACAAATCAGGGAATTAGTATAAACGTTGATTTGATTTCTCAAAGACTAGGTGCCAACGAAGCGCCCACCTCGAGAAATGTAGCTTAGTGACCGAGCTATCATCGGATAGTCGATACAACGTTGTAATCTCGACGCAGAGGACTTTTCATGAATCTGGTTAATCCGTTGACGTTCAATATCGACACAATCACCTTGATATTATGGATTATACCTGTCTAGCGATCGAAAAGGACGATTTCAAAGGTTGATTTAAAAGAAAAAGCCAATGCTGAATGCGTATTGTTCTTATCGTGGTCATCAGCGTGCATTAAGTTATTTAGTCCATTTCCGTTTTCGACTGGGGAGTTCAAGTCCCAAGTGGGCGTCGATCCCCGTCATTCGAGGGATGGCCAACGTCTCTTCAAGGTGGTCGGCCGAACGGACGACCACAGGAACGTCAGCAATCAAGCACTGGGTGGGTTTAGTGTCGAACGTAAAGAACTCGGCGTCCATTTACTTCTTCTTGTTCTTTTCGGCTTCCTTCTGTTGCTTTTCGAGCTCACGTCTCAGACCCTTGATCAATTCAAGGTGACCAACACGAGAGGAGATGAGCTTTTCCGTCAGGGTGGCGAGTTGGGCCTGGTGACGTTTGGCGAACTTTTGGGCGGCAACGGCTTTTTGCTTCTTGGCCTTGATGATCTTGGGAGCGTAGTTCTTGGGCTGGACTTGCTTCTTGGTTGTCCGGGTCGACTTCTTCGGCTGAAGCTTGATTTTGCCTTGGGCCATGGTCGTGTCGAGGTCACGGGATCTCGATGGCGATAGCGATGAGCCAGAGGCAGAGAGTGACGGAGTGAGACAGTGCGAGATGAGAGAGAAAAAAAAAGTAATCTATGTGCAGGTTATTAGCTTATCACCCCATAGACACGGGACAAGGAGTTCCACCCAAACCGTCCAAGTAAATCACCAATCAAAAACTAGTTGTCATTGGATGACAACATTTACAGTATTTGGATACATCATTTCTTGCTCATTTTCCTGGTTGTTCTTGCCCTACAGCTCGTCCTCCCCATTTCGGCCTCGAATAACGCCGCACGTGGAAAGAGTCGAAATAAACTCAATTAATTAGCTGAGGCGAGCGTGCCGTCTATGCACTCCGTCATTCCTTCCCGTCACCAGCTCATCCCCCGTCACTTATCTATCTTAAAGCAACCAAAGACTCTAACAACACCACAGATGTCGCCAAATTCTCACCACCATAAATACGATTAGCTTCTCGTAATTTTCAGTCCCTTAATTGGTAACCTTTCCCTACGTTAGCACCTAATCACCCTCCCAGGCCACTGTCGGAAGTAGTCACTCCCGACACTGGTGCCGACGCTGCGATAAGAATCAATTTTTCTGCCTCCGGCAGTCGCCCCCGGATTCCGAGTCACCGTTCGCACGCGAGTCACATATAAGCGATTGCTCATCCTGTCGATCTCGACTCACACCACAACTCTCCTCGTCCCCCTTTGCTCCCTTCCGTTCGTGGTCGACCTAATCTCCAAAATACAATGAGCGAACAGTTGCTCGTGTTGCCCGGGCCCCAGGCCTTGTCTCCCTTCCGTGTCCAAGCCCTTAAGCTGGAGATCGAAGCCAAGTCGCTGGTAGCGGTGTCGCTGGTGGCGCTGGTGTACGTCCACTACCTCGCCCTGTCGACTCCGTTGCTGGACAGTCAGCGACAATTGGTCGACGTGTTGTTGCGGTACGATACGCCCGCTAGCGCTAGTGATGAACCGTTAGTCCAAGCCGTGGCTTCGGATTACTCTGGAGCCAATAACACCTATCTCGTGCGGATCGTGCCTCGTTTCGGTACCATTTCTCCGTGGTCGCTGAAGGCTACCGATATCGCTCACATCTGTGGCCTTGCCGGTACTGTTGACCGTATCGAGCGAGGATTAGCTCTCTTGATCACCACTGAAGGTCCCGTCGATTTCTCCAGTGGCGAAGCCTTAACCTCGGTGTTTGACCGCATGACTCAGTCCATCTACGTTAACCAAGCTCCCGATCCCCACCAGATGTTTGCTCACCATCTGCCTAAACCCTTGGTGACGGTGGATGTGCTTCTGGGTCCCGATAACTTGGCTCGCGCCAATAAGGAGCTTGGTCTCGCCCTTGACCAAGGGGAAATCGATTACCTTATCGATGCTTTCACTAAGGTCATTGGTCGTAACCCTACTGACGTTGAACTCTTTATGTTTGCTCAAGTAAACTCGGAACATTGTCGCCACAAGATCTTCAACGCTGACTGGACGATTGACGGCGCCGATAAGCCGTTATCCCTCTTCAAGATGATCCGTAACACCCACGCTAAGAACCCCCAACACACGGTGCTGGCGTACCTGGATAACGCTGCCGTTTTCGATGGTCCCGAAGGCTTTGTGTGGGCACCGAAATTCGACTCGAAACAATGGCACGCCATCAAGGAAACCGTGCAAACGTTAGTCAAAGTGGAAACCCATAACCACCCGACGGCAGTGCTGCCGTTTGCCGGCGCTGCGACCGGTTCCGGTGGGGAAATCCGCGATGAAGCCGCTGTCGGTCGTGGTTCCAAAACCAAGGCTGGGCTCGCTGGGTTTTCCGTAAGTGACTTGAACATTCCTGGGTTCAAACAACCGTGGGAACGTGATGTCGGTAAGCCTAACCACATTGCCCTGTCGCTCGATATCATGATTGAAGCTCCCATTGGTCTGGCAGCATTTAATAATGAATTCGGGCGTCCCGCCATCAATGGTTACTGGCGTACGTTGACTACCGAAGTCACCAACGCTGATGGCAAGACCGAAGTGAGAGGGTTCCATAAACCCATCATGTTGGCTGGGGGGATGGGAGCCATTCGTCCTCAACTTGCCCTTAAAAATAAGCGGATTACTCCCGGGGCTAAGCTCATCGTGTTGGGAGGTCAATCGATGCTTATTGGTCTTGGTGGCGGCGCTGCCTCGTCGGTGCTGAGTGGGGAAGGCTCAGCTGAACTCGACTTTGCCCTGGTGCAACGAGGCAACCCCGAACTCCAACGACGGGCTCAGGAAGTGATTAACGCTTGTGTTGAATTAGGTGCTGACCATAACCCCATCCAGCTGATCCACGATGTTGGTGCTGGTGGGTTATCTAATGCTCTCCCGGAATTAGTCCACGATAACGACTTGGGAGCTCGCTTCGAACTCCGGGACATTCTCTCTCTCGAACCGGGGATGTCGCCCATGGAAATCTGGTGTAATGAATCTCAGGAACGGTTTGTTCTTGGTGTGGCTCCCGAGGACCTCGACACGTTTACGCAAATGTGTCAACGTGAACGGTGTCCCTATGCTGTGGTTGGTACTGCCACTGAGGAAAAAAGACTTGTGCTTACTGACTCCCTCCTTAAGCTGACTCCCATCGACTTGGACATGCTGGTTCTTTTTGGTAAGCCTCCCAAGATGCACCGCACTGCTACCACGGCTAACCTCCAACTTCCTCCGTTTACCACGTCGAACCTTGAGCTTAGTGACGTCGTTGACAGAGTAATGCACTTACCTGCGGTAGGACTGAAGCTGTTCCTCATTACCATTGGCGATCGGTTCATCACGGGCTTAGTCGATCGCGATCAAATGGTGGGTCCCTGGCAAGTACCCGTGGCTGATTGTGGGGTGACAGCAACGTCGCTTGGTCCTACCATCATCCATACTGGTGAAGCCATGGCCATGGGAGAAAAGCCGACGTTGGCGCTTATTCTGGCCGCGGCTCTGGCCAAGATGGCGGTGGCTGAATCGTTATTCAACTTGTTGCTGGCTGACGTCACCAGTCTTGATGCCGTCAAGTTATCCGCTAACTGGATGCTGGCAGCTCTGCACCCGGGTGAAGGAGCTAAGCTCTACGAAGCCGTGGAAGCGTTAGGGCTCGACTTGTGTCCTGCTCTTGGCGTGGCTATCCCCGTGGGTAAGGACTCAATGTCGATGAAGATGAAGTGGGATGGTGGTGAAGTGACAGCTCCGCTTGCTCTTACCATCACTGCGTTTGCTCCTGTGGCTGATACTCGGAGAAACTGGACACCGCAATTACAACGTCGCCCGCTGACGTTGCTTGTATTGGTAGCTCCGACAACCTCACAATGTCGCTTGGGTGGTTCTGCTGTGGCTCAAGTGTACGGTCAAGTGGGTAACGAAGCTCCCACGGTTGACGATGCCCAAGCATTGAAGAACGTGTTGGAAGCGATGATTGCTCTCCACCAAACCGACCTTGTGCTTGCTTACCACGACAGATCCGATGGTGGGTTATTTACCACTGTCGCGGAGATGGCGTTTGCTGGTCGTTGTGGTGCTGAAGTCGAAGTCAACGATGAAGACGTGGTGGCAGCATTATTCAACGAAGAACTTGGGGCGGTGTTCCAAGTGGCTGCTGATGACTACGATAAGTTTGTTGCTCATTTCCACGCCCATAACGTCGCTCCTGAAGCCATCAGAGTGGTGGGTAAACCGGTGTTGGATACGCTGGTGGTCCGGGTTGTCCACAACGGTAACGATGTCTACGCTCTGCTGCGGGCTCAGCTCCAGGAAATGTGGTCGCAAACCTCCTATACCATCCAGGCGTTGCGGGATAACCCCACTACCAGTGCTCAAGAATTCGAGAGTATTGCTGATGATGCTGATCCCGGGATCCTGTACCAATTGACCTACGACCCTGTAGCCGACTTGAAGCGTCTCCAAACCTTGGAACAACGTCCCAAGGTGGCGATTTTGCGGGAACAAGGGGTCAACTCGCAAATGGAAATGGCGTGGTGCTTCTCCCAAGCCGGCTTTGACGTTTATGACGTCCACATGAGTGACTTGTTACAAGGCCGAGTGCTGCTTGATGACTTTGTCGGGCTTGCTGCTTGTGGTGGGTTCTCCTTTGGTGATGTATTGGGTGCTGGTGCTGGGTGGGCCAAGCTGGTATTGTACAACGATCGCGCTCGAGGTGAGTTCGAACGGTTCTTCCAACAACGTCAAGACACGTTTGCCTTTGGTGCCTGTAACGGGTGTCAGTTCCTCTCTCGGATCGCCGAGTTAATCCCCGGTACAGATAACTGGCCCACGTTTGAACGAAACCTCAGTGAACAGTACGAAGCCCGTTTCGTCATGGTGGAAGTCGATGCTGCTGAACTGAACAACTCGATCTTCTTGCAACTGATGAAGGGGCTGAAGCTCCCCATTGCCGTGGCTCACGGTGAAGGTCGGGCTCAATGGTCTCTGGCTGACAAGCAAGCTCAATTCAACCAAGGTGCCGTGCGCTACGTCGATAACTACGGCAAGGTGACTCAACAGTACCCGTTCAACCCCAACGGGCTGCCCGACGGCATTGCCGGGATCACCAACGCCAACGGTAGAGTGTTGGCGATGATGCCCCACCCGGAACGGGTGTGTCGTCTCGAGCTGAACTCGTGGTACCCCAAGGAAGACATGGCCAAGTGGGAAGGCTATGGTCCTTGGATCGAGTTGTTTAAGCTGGCGAGACAATGGGTGGAATCCAACCAATAGAAAAATTACCAACGATGTACAACGAAACTAATTATTAATATCATAGAATATACACTATTATATTAGCAACACTAACCCTAAACGAGATTATATGTTAGTTGCCTTTATTTTGCATCAGTATATGGTTTTCCTTCCTTGTTATTGTAATCTTTAGGCGTTACTTTTGTTTTACCAGGGTTAAGTCGTGATAAATGCTGAATATACAAAACGAGAGTGGGGCGTAGAACTCGACGGTGATGTTGGTGAATTCCATACCATTGAGAGTCCGTTTGATGCCATTCATAAACCCTTGCGGAGCCATGAAGGTATATATGTAAACCTGGCGTCAATAGTGAAAGGTGAAGGTACCACCATCAACATCAATAGGCACAAGGCAATATTTCCACATTGGAAACGCCTCAACCGCTACAACCAGCCTCTTGGCAGGGCTGTTTGTGGTGATATGTTCACGGATTAGTGCACAGATACGCAGCCTAAACTAAATGGCGAGTTTTGATGGCAATGGCTACGCCTGGTGTGGCCATTTGAAGATGCTCATTATGGTCTAGAAACGCGTGGCTATCATATGAGCCAGTGTTCAAAAATTTGATGAGTGTGATGGTTTTCGATGGTTGAGCTGGAAGCTGAACTTTGGCGAGGCAATTTGACTCGGGCCGGCAGTCATGGTAAAGCAATTGACTCGGGATGCGAAAACCCCAAAACTTACACTGACCCCGCGTATTGCGAGGAAAATTACGGTTTACGCCACCCGGTAGCGACTCAAAGATGGCCTACTATGTTTTAGCCGGTGGCCTTTTCATCTAGGCAAAGTTTGACGGCATTTGACGGAATTTGTCGATTTGTCGATTTTGGCCGATTGGGCCTAGGGGTTGGTCGCACCAAAAACGTGTAAATTGGGCAATAACGAGCTCGATACCAACAAATGAAACAAAGCGATACTTGGGTTTTGTAGAAAAAACTGCTGGCTTTTTTCTAGACGGCTTTGATTTTTGTAAACCTTTAACCGGACTGAGTAAATCGCAAAATTGACCACTCAAAAAACGTCAGAATTCGGGAGATGGTTCCAAAAAGTTTTTGAAATTGACGCTTTTTGGCCTAGTACTATAAAGGTAGAGACGTGCTGATAGTAACGGTTGTTTTATTTTTCCGTTTACCGCCTTTAATGGTGCAATCTTCATCAATTCATTATATACGGTTAGGCGCGATGATCCATGAAAACCCCAAACCCCAGCCCGACGATGTCAAACATCGAAAAAAATCGTGAAAATTTTTTTGCTCTGATTTAGTGACTACATGACTGGTAGATACCGGAAAGCTTATTTTTGGCGATTTTTTTGGTGTAAAGTTTTGTAATAACCGACCTTCAACCTACTGACACTTATACTGGACTAACTAGTCAATTTGCATGTCAATGAAGCGACTGATTAGCCCAACAATAAATGATTTCACTCTTCTGACTCTAGCAATGATCATCGTCACCTCAATACGACTAGTTATGGCAGTGAACTGAAATGACATGTACATGACTCAAAGATCCACATGACCTCTGAATTCAGGGTGAATCCCGTGTCAGTCAATACTATGTCTTCCACTAACCGCCATGTATCACTTCATCGGTAGTTGAGGGGGTCTCTCTCATATGGTGTAAACTAAGAGTACGCAATGCACTTTCTCATCACTTCGGGAGCTCTGGCCAACAACACCGTCGCCTGGGGTCATGTTAAAGGGCCACCACCAACCCCCATACCGCCGGCACTACCTCGGTATGGTCGTCGTCCAGCAAAGTGCCGTTGGCCAACGCTAGCGTCACCAATTGCGCCACCATCATCAACCCCAAACTAACGTCCACCGAAGCGTCACCACCATCATTGACGTCAAACACCATCACCAAACCGCAAAGCTTCATGTGGGTGTTATCGCCTTTGACAAACATGGTGACGGGGTGGTGCAAGCCACGTCCAAAAACTGCTGGGTAAATAGCGTGCCGAAATAATGGCAGCACCAACTTGTTGCATCCGTCTAACAGAACATCACCAACGTACTCGTCGTCTACATCGGCGACATCTTTAGTGAAGTCGTCGTCATCGCCAGAGCTCAGGCATGGGTTCGACGATTTAAGTTTGCACCAACTTGGCGATGAGCAAGTGCCACAACAGGGCGACGTTGTAATTGGCCGCCAACGCCCGCATACCGTCGTGGAAGTAGAACTGGAGGGCGGGAATGGAGATCAGCTCGACAATCTCGTCGACGTGGAGACAGAGTTGCCCTTCAATTGAGTAGCATCCAGCCGAAAAAGGTTTAACGCCATTACCTTATTGTCCAACGTCAGCATATAAATAGCGATGAGCTTCCACTTACGTTGGTGACGTTCCACTCTTTATTTTGGGTGAACTCTTTCACCTGGTCGTCGAGTAACAAGATGTCTTGGGTGGCACGAGCTTGGAGCTCCCGGCCGACAATACGGCTCACGCGACTCTACCCTTATTCCAAAAACTGTGTGATGGGGTCGTCGTCGGTGGTGATCAGCTGCTGCAATTTGGCGAACCAGACCATGGCTTCGGCAGCGTGAGTACTAACTTGTTCAAGCCCGATGGCAAGAGCAATGAGAATGGAACCCTCGATGCACTTGGCCAACTCGTGAAGCAAGCACGGTATCAACGTGTCGTAGTACTTGCCAAGGTAGGGCTGGGTAGCGGCAGAGATTGTGGCGATCGTGACGAGCACTTGTTTGTGGACGTAGCGCTTGTACAGGTTCTGCAAGAGCCCCAAGAATAAGTTCAGAAGCGCCTGGTTGAGATAGGGTTCAAGCACCTCCTTGGCGCTATTTCAGAGAGGTTGGTGAAAGGGTTGTTGCCGGCGTGCTGAACTCGGG
Organism: Diutina pseudorugosa; assembly: GCA_030580175.1. Taxonomy (NCBI): domain Eukaryota; kingdom Fungi; phylum Ascomycota; class Pichiomycetes; order Serinales; family Debaryomycetaceae; genus Diutina; species Diutina pseudorugosa. The sequence goes on along the minus strand of JAKTSL010000047.1, from coordinate 10,138 downwards.
GATGAGCATCGGCCACTAACAGGATCACTATGTCCGAAAGAGGGCCGCTCTGCTCCTCGAAACAAACTTCATGCACCAGCTTGAGCTTTTGGCGATGTGTAGTTCATATATCTCTCCAATAGAAGGCTTGGGTATGCTGTTATCTTCCATATTTCAAAGCCCGCTCATCGCCAATAGTTAGAGTGTGTGGCGTTGCCTGCATATAAGCCCCCAACATCGCAAGTCCCACGAACTCATGGTCGATAAATGCCAACTCGTTTTTTCATTCTCGATAGCCACACGACTTTTGTGTGATGTTGAGTATTGCACTATAAAGGGACGCAAGTTATCCACGTTTTCTCGATGGGAAGTGAACCAAAACGTCGCTTGGCAGTGTCGTGTACATTGTGACGGTTGCTGCTTGTCGCTGCTTGTCAATTATAGCCCAGAACAATCGTGAAGCGCAAGATAAGCTGAGCTACTCGACTCGGACATTTGGTTTACAAAAGGCGAGGCCGTGTAATCAAAGACATTAACAAATCAAGAATCTTTCAGTTAGAAAAGGGTTTACTTTGGTGGAGTTAATCACAAGTTAGCTCCATAGAGTATGGTGGTAGACAACGAATGTGTATGTCGCGTGGCATCGCCCGGAGGGTCCCGGAAGGACCCCGGGGGATCCCGGAGGCCAATAACCGGGTCAAGCTTTTTAGGGTGTCCCACTGTTAAGACTCGCCGCATCTCAAAAATGTAAACCTCAAAATAACGAGCTCAAGGCCAATGGATGCATAGAAGTGATACTAAGCTATTGTAGATCACACTGCTGGCTTCTTGCCAGGTGGCTTTAGTTTTTGTTAGCCCTTGTCCAGACTGAATAAATCGCAGTTTTCGCTTTTTGGAGAAAAAATGCAAAACTGAGAACCAAAATGACGACAAAAAGTCGAAATTTCGAAAAATCAGAACTAACACATTTGGACGTTATCAAGCCCATACCTATTCCATTCCATTTTTACGTGATACAGAGTCGATTTTTTACATTAGCTGCCGGTTGATTTTTGACCACTAGTGAATGATCACGTCTTTGTATATTGTTGGCATGGTCAAGCGGCACTTTAGCCGTGACACGAAAGCCGTTCACGGCACCAACGAGCAAGAGGCAACGTCGCCACATCGGGAACGGTCCGCCCGCTACGGCTAATCTCATGCCACGGGCGGCAGGGTCGCTTGTGGTGGATATATCTACGGCTTGGTGCACGGATGCGCAAGTCAAACTAAATGGTGAATTTTGACGGCAATCGCCACGCCTAATGTGGCCCCTTAAAGGTACCCATAATGGTCTAAAAATCCGTGGCTATCTTTTGAGCCAATGTTCAAAATTTTGATGAGATTGATGGTTTGCGATGATTGAGCTGGGAAGCTGGGTTGGCGACGGAGTTTGACTCGGCTCGCCGCAGCCATGGTAAAAATTTGACTCGGGTGCGACACCCCAAAACTTACACTGACCCCGCGTATTGCGAGGAAAAATACCGTCTACGCCACCTGGTAGCGACTTTAAGTTGGCTTACTATGTTTAAACGGGTGATCTTTTCACCTAGACAAAGTTTAACGGAATTTGACGGAACTTGTCGATTTTGTCGATTTTGGCCCATTCGGCCTAGGGGTTGGTCGCACCAAAAACACGTAAACTGTGCAATAGCGAGCTCGATACCGATAGAAGCCGAAAAGCGATACTTGGGTTTTATAGAGCAAAATGCCGGCTTCTTGCTAGGTTGCTTTGATTTCTCTAGACCTTTATGCCGACTGAGTAAATCGCAAAATTAGGAGTTTAAAAAACGTCAGATCGCGTGAGATCGGTTCTAAAAAATTTTCGAAATTGAGGCTTATCAGCCATTAACTATAAAAATAGAGACGTGATGAATGCATGGTTGTTATAGATTTCTGTTTACCGCCTTTAGTGGTGCATTTTTCGTCAATTGGTTGAGGTTACGTCATATACGGTTAGGCGCGATGATCCGTGAAATCCCCAAACCCCAGCCGACGATGTCAACCATCAAAAAAAATCATGAAAATTTATTTGCTCTGATTCATGGGCTATATGATCCGTAGATGCCGGAAAGCCTATTTGTGGCGATTTTTTTGGTGTAAAGTTTTGTAATAATCGACTTGTAACCCGTTATCTCTTGTACTAGACTAATTAATTCATGAAAAGCCTTGCAAAATTATTGAAACCCTAGAAGCTTTGAAGTCCAACAATAAACAATTAGACTTTCCTGACTCCAACATTAATCTCCGTCACCTCAATACAACCATTCATGGTAGCAAACCCGAATAAACTGCATAAAACGCATAAAACAACATAACACGTAAACTCAAGGTAGATTCCATGTTTGTCGATACTACGTCTCCCACTAACCATTATGTGCCAGTTCATTAATATCCAAAAGGGCGGCGCTATTCTGCGGTTAATATAAAGAGTACCTAGTACACTTTTTTACCTCCTCGGGCGCTTTACCCAACAAAGCCGTTGCCTTGCCCTGGAAGAAGAGAATCAAAAAGTCGTGTGATTTACTATAATTGAAGTGTGAAAAGATTGAAAGTACGTTACGTATTAGCCTATGACAAAGCTATTTACTCAATTAAAGATGACATGAACTTGACTCGTAGTCCATTTGGTCTTGAACAAGCCACACCAGGTTATATCAGGAGAGAAAGCTGTTCAATTTGGGCACGCGTGGCGTCGATAGCCTTGCCTTCTTCCTCCAACCACATCTGGAGACGCTTGACATGCTTACCATTTTCATAAGTGGCAGAAAGTTTGTCCACTGACATGTTGCGAAGCTGACCAAGCACGGTGTGGACTTCCGAAGTGAGCAGCTCCACCAGCGACGTCAACTTGGCGTCGTCGCTGCCGATTTCGGCAGTATACTTGTTGATTTCAGCAAACCACTGCTTTTCTTGTTGCGAAAGCGGGAGCTGTTGCATGGCGGTAGCGCGGCGAACGTTATCGAACAAGCGGTCCTTGAGCAGCTTGTATCGCTTGAGCAACTGAGTTTGACGCTCATAGACAGCGGCAACCTTGTTTTGGGTAGCCTCGATGTTCATTTGGGGGGAAATCTTGGCGAGCATCGCCAATTGCTTGTGAAGCTTATCGATTTCGCAAGAGAGAATGTGATGAAGTTGGATGGCAACCTGGTTGAATCTCGCCGTAGCAGTCACCGCAGCCGCCAGGGCAAGGTTGGTAGCTTCAAGCGGCTTGTGACCTTCAAGACGTTGGTGAATATCGACCCCCACCAATTCGCGACGAATGTCAGGAATTGTTTCCAACGCTTTGACACCGGTAATCAATTCCGTAATGGAAGTATCAGCATTAGTGGTGGTGGCTTTAGGTTTCAGGATAGCCGCCACCGGTTTATTGCCCGTCAACAACTTTTGGGGTTCCTTGTCCTTGATTTCGTGGATGGTAAGTTCACCAGTGTTACCGTGAACCACAGCCACCACCAACCCTTGACGCATGATCAAGTCGGCAATCACCGCAATACCATCGATCCCGGCAGTGGCGTCTAGCACCTCGTACTTGGTCTTAAAAGTGGCAGTATCGACTTGCTCATTGGCAGCTAATTGCCAGATGAATTTGCGCATCCAATCGCCAATGTTGGCTTCCACCGCACTGGTATATCCTTTGAACCAAATGTGCCCGGGGGATGCTGGTGAGGTGACGATCTTTGTCAGGCCTGACGCCACGATCAGCTCCGACACCACCGTCGAGATTTGCCAGTACTCTTGAACCCAATAGTCAAGTTCTTGTTTAAATAATTGCAACCTCTGGTTGACCACGGCACTAGAGTTGACAAACCCAAGCCCGCGACGAGGCCGACGATAAGTAGGTACGGTAGCATCCAATGACGGGTGAGGTTTCGGCGAACGCTTTATCTTAAGGTGATCATCACTATCCTGAGGCTCGTGCCACACACAAATAAGGGGAGCAAGCTGAGCAAGGTACGAGCAGTGGTTGTTGCCCTTTTTCTGGCCAAGAGCAGCCACAAATGCGTACTCGGAGTTGTTGTAGATGGGAGCAATATCGAAGAATTTATCCCCTTCGACATGGCCAATGGGACCTTGGATAATCGGCTTGGAATTAGGGTCGACCGGAGAGTGAAGCCATACTTGCGGAGGAGAAAGCGGGTCCACCGTCTCCGACACAACGTTCGGAAGTTGCGAATCGCTAAGCAATTGCTGGAAGAATGCTTGCTGTCTGATCACCGACTTCTTTAAGTAGCTATCAGTAGGTGATGTGGCAAACCGATGGGCGACATCGCTAGCGACGTCAACGGCATCAGCGTACGCCAGTTCCACAGCATTGATTGTGGTGGCAATAGTAGCATTGGGTGGAAGCAACGGGTAGATGGCAAACACTGCTCCCAGTTCGGTAAGGATGTAGAGAGTGAGGGCGCCCGACAAGTTGGTGTTGCTACCAAAGCCAATCAGCACCGCCCGTTGTCTTTCGAGACGAGGCTCTTGTTTCAAGTCGACTTGAAGTACTGGTTTGGGGGACACGCGAAGGTCAAATACACTCACCATCTGGTCCTCAGTCAAGGTGACGAACACGCCATTGCCAGCGATCAACGGGTGCCAAACAAACTTGATAAGCGGCGTATCAAGGGTCGCTTCAAACACCAGCACCGGGATCTCGGCCCCGGATTGGCTATCGGCGCCGGCAACCACCAGAGGAAGCGATTCCGGGAGGTGGAACAATTGCACCGTCGACGTGCCGTAGACCGCAAGCAAGCTGCCCCTGCGATTGAGAGAGATTCCCTCAATCTTAAACAACGCCAGCGACGGAGAATCGCTCACCAAAAGGTGGTATTTGGTCAGGTCGCTGCCGAGAGTGCAACAACGAACCATCAGCCGTTGAGCGTAGAATACGTCCCGGGAGTTGCGAACCGCCACCCTATCATAACCTCCGGTGGCAGTGGTAATGGGTTCAATGTCTTGCGACTCCCATAACGGGGTGAAGATGGCTTGGTGGCGCAAATCGTCAACCAAGGCGTCCATGAGATGGGTTAAGGAGTGCGGCGCGGATGATGATTGTGTAGTATGGGTTGAAACAGGTAAGTGAGAAATGCGGAAACTTTAGTGACACCCTATGAATATTATACCAGACATAATATGCTGGCATCCAGAGAAGGTGAATTGAGTGGTTTTGGGCCATGAATTCACGCTGTGAGGCCAATATAATTATCAAGTTAACGGCTATAAATATGGTCATCCGGCGCATTTAAAAAAACGAGGGCGTGTAGCTCAGTTGGTAGAGCGTTCGCTTAGCATGCGAAAGGTCTTGGGTTCGATTCCCAACTCGTCCACTCTTCTTTTTGCCGGCGATGGCTCGCCTCCATCCCACAAACTCTAGCCATTACCCCAATGAATTTTTGCCACCATCATCAATCCCTCAATGTCATTCCCAATCACCACTCTTTTCATCCATTGAGTTAAATTTCACCTTTACCTTTCCATCTCACCATTCTCATCAATCTCAGCCTTACCTTCACTACCGCACACCCATGGGCAAGCAATACATTTCCACCGTCCTGGCGGCCCAGGCCCACAAGCTGGATATCACGGGAGTGGTGGTCACCAATAAGTACACCATCACCGTGTCCTCCGACGGCTTCGCCAACTTCTGGGACAACAAACAGGTCGATGTCCACGACCCCAATGACCATGTGGTCAAGCAAGACATCGGCTCCAAGGGGCTCCATCACGTCGCCTGTATCGAGAAAACTCTTGGTGGACTGGGCATCAAAGTGGTGGTGGTGGCATTCAGTGGCTTCAATGGTCTGACAAAGCTTTTCTACTACACTGGAGACGACATCTCTACCTGGACGGAAATCGACTCGCTGCGGTTTGCCACCCAAACCTGGGTGCCAGCATTCTATAATAACCCCGTGGGTAATCGAGATTCGTTGCTTGTAACCTTGGCCAACGGTCAAGTATCAATCAATGACATCGAATATAATGTTACTGACGATAACCAATTGACCGGAGTTACCATCACCGATACCGGAGCATTCAACCCTAACTTGGGTAGTTTCCCCATTTCGCTTGCGGTGCTGGCAACGGAAGATCCCGTGTTTGCCGTGGGTTACGCTAATGGCGATGTCCTCTTGTGTGAGTTGGCAAAGAAGAAGATTATTTACTCGTTACATTCCAGTGACTTGAAGTTATCGGGAGATAAGCTGAGCCTGGTTCCCCGAGTGCTTGAATTCTCTCCCGGAGGTGTGATCTTGGCCGTGGCTCGTGATATCGAGCTGGCAGGCACGATCTCTTTATATGACGTCACCTACGGTGAAAACATCGGGCTGCTTACGGTGCCCTCGCATTCCAACAATACCGGTATTGGTGGGTTTGCTCATGAAGGGTGGATCTTGGGATTGTCATTCAGTAGCACTGGCGAGTACTTGGCTTCGTGTGGTTACGATAAGGTGATTCGAGTGTGGAATGTCGACACCAAGGAACGCGAAGCCACCATCACCGTGTCGATCACCGATCTTGAAGATACCGAACACGACGAAAACACCGATGTTAGTGTCGTGCTGGGGATTCGCTTCATCAACAAGGGGGTTCGTGGTGGCGCTGGTGGTGATGCTAACGATGGGCTTGTAGCCATTAGCTTTGACCGTGGTGTCAGATGGTACCGTGAAGCTGGCGGCATCTAGTTATCAATAAACACATCATAATGAGTTAACGTTGACTTTAACATTAGTGAACGCCAATAAATCAAAATAACTGGAATTATAGTGATATAAGCTTTTTCAACGTCATCTATGTAAAGCTATACTCTGGCTACTACAGAAACAATTTGGGTGATTACAGAAGAAGTTCAGTCTAATAATGCTTACTGCCATGACTTGCTAGTGTTCGATAAGAGTTAACTCTTGCTGGTGTACTTTAGAAGGAAGAATCAGGACAGTGCGTAAATGATGTCATTTTCAAGTAAAACAAAGTACAATTAGTTAGAACATGTAATCGATACAATCTAAGAATCACTGAAACGTTACTTAGCGTGTCTGAACACCCATTTAGGAGGTTGCCTCGCTTGCCCCATGCTCACTCACTCATCGGTCGATCTGACCTACAACCATACAGGCATCATCCACCACAACTCCACCACCACGGCCAATCCAGACAACTCCAGCAATTGCCACCATTCTTGTTTTGCTGTATCCATTGATTGCTAACTACTGATCCCCTAATTTACCCCCAATACCCCATCTTTCCCATCCCCTGATCGTCGAAGATGCCGGCGATGCTGACTGCCCTTAACTACAGCAAAGACCGCAAAGTCGGTGAAGGGACCTATGCTGTGGTCTACCTCGGTAAGCAGGTGAATACCGACCGCAAAATTGCCGTCAAGGAGATCAAAACGGGTCTCTTTAAGGATGGTCTCGATATGCTGGCTATTCGAGAAGTCAAGTACCTTCAGGAGCTCCGCCACCCCAATGTCATTGAGCTTATCGACGTGTTTTCCGCTCACAACAATTTAAACCTTGTGCTTGAGTTCCTTCCCTGTGATCTCGAAGTGTTGATCAAGGACCATAGCGTCACCTTTAGTGCTGGCGACATCAAGCTGTGGCTCCTCATGACGTTACGAGGAGTCCATCACTGTCACCGCAACTTTATCCTCCATCGAGACCTTAAACCCAATAACTTGTTGCTTGCTCCCGACGGCCAGTTGAAGATTGCCGATTTTGGGCTTGCTCGCCTGTTGGGCAACATCAACGAAGACTTGACGCTGAACGTGGTGACGCGATGGTACCGAGCTCCCGAGTTACTCTTTGGTGCTAAGCATTATACTGGTGCTATCGATGTGTGGGCAGTGGGGATCATCTTTGCTGAGCTTATGATTCGTGCTCCTTACCTTCCGGGACAAGACGATGTTGATCAAATGGACGTTACTTTCCGAGCTCTCGGAACTCCTACGGAACAAACGTGGCCTAATGTCAGCAGCCTTCGCATGTACGACTCGCTCAAGGTGTATCCTCCTCCTTCGCGCCATGAATTAAGACTACGGTTTAGTGCTGCTACCGAGGAGGCGTTGGACCTCATGATGATGATGACTCAGCTTGATCCTGGTCGACGGTGTACTACCGAACAGGCATTACAGCATAAGTACTTTACTGATAGTCCCGAGCCGACGCCACCGGAGAAGCTTCCGCAAAAGCGGCCGCCTCTGGACGAAGCCGAAGCCAAGCGGAGAAAGCTCGACTCCAAGTGATGTCGTTGAAGAATGCATTTTTAATGATACATAGCCTTGACGTAGTCAGCAATGGCCCATGCCAGAGTGAGTCCGGGACTCTCAATGCCGATAAGATTAACAAACCCGGGAAAGCCTTCCTCTTCCCGAATATAGAAATCAACAAATCCATGACGACTATCGTGCTGCAGTTTAAGCTTAGGTCGTACGCCACTATAAGCGGGAGCAAGCTCCGACTTCTGGATCGAGGGGAAGTAGGTGCTAATGGCATCAACGGCAGCATCGAGATTGGCAGCACTGGGAGTGTAGTCGATGGCATTAGCATCGGTAGTATGAAGCCATTCGAGGTCAGGACCAAACCGGATCTGTCCACCAAGATCAAAGGTAAGATGGGTACCTAACAGCACCGCATTGGGGTTGGGACAAGGGTAGATGAGATGGTCGGTGATGGTGCCCATAGGCTTAGAGGGAGTGTAGCTAAAGTAGTTACCTTTAGCAAAGTACGATCCAAAGTGGCGTTCGGGAGGAAGGACCATATTGGCCACCTTAGCGGCGTGGAGTCCAGCCAGATTGACTAGGTTTTCCGCAGTAAGATCAAAGTCAGCTCCCTCGACCTCATCGTGAACCAGCAACCGATACTCGTTATTAGCGTATTCAATATCGGTCACAGTAGCATTGAGTCCCATTGTGCCTTCGTTATTGGTGAATTGTTGTTCGAAATACATGCAATAGTCGTGGGCACTAATGATGCCTGTAGTCGGTGATTCAAGCACCGCTGCCTCGACTCGGATATGGGGATACTTGCGGACATCTCGTTTCAGTTTAAACTCCACGGGAACCCCCAAGGCTATGCAATTGGTGTACAATTTGTCCAAGTATTGTGCCTCGGCTTCGTCTTGAGCCACCACCCATTTGCCACACTGGCGCAAGGGAACACGCCAGTGCTGTTGACTGTAGATCTTGTTTTTGCCTTCAATACACAACTTGGCCTTTAACGAGTCCTTGGGATAGTAGATGCCAGCATGAATCACCTCGGAGTTGCGCAGAGTCGTCTCGTGTCCCACCAGCGAGTTCTTATCGATGATGATGACTCGGTTGCCGGGAACTTGTTGAAGCTCCGCTCCAATGGCTAGCCCAACAATGCCAGCACCAATCACGGCATGAGAGAAGTCAGCTCGGCAAGGGGACAGGGTGGAGAGCCAACGTCTAAGCATGGAGGGGAGATAGCGCACGTCACGTGGAGATAACCCCGGTACCGGGGTTGAGATGCCATAAGATGATGAACCATTGAGATGAATAAACAGGTGAATGAAGTGTAAGTGCTTGTTTCAGACTAGTAAATTTGAAGATTGGTAGTCTCAATAGTTTTGTTGGAGGTTTGATTCTAAAATCTGGTTTGATAGTCACTTGCCAAAAAAACAAGAGTAATACATTGACAATTGTCATTTGTGACGAGAATCCAAACCTACGGGCTCAAAGTCCTGTTGTTATGTCCGTTGTCCAACGATTGTTTGACATGACAACGTTCAATATATGTTCATTACGACCCATTAATGATTATCACTAGGTCAAGTAAACCATCGATTAAATGACATCACTAACAGGTTACGGTAACTGTTACTTAATGTATTGTTCTATCGAGGTGGTTTGAAAGCAGACGGAGGAGAAGCTGCCACTTCCTCGAGAGTTCATTAGTGATTTTGGGCTAATATTGCAGGCAGTTTAGTCAGCGTCGACTTCCCCTTGAAGATCGGCTAACTACCGTTGATTAAATGTCCTCAGACCGCAGATGTTAACCCGTCAGTGCTTGTACTCCCGCAGATACGAGGCCATTACCCTAGTACCTGGTTAGTTACTATTCATCTACCATATATTCAACCACCCCGTTTACCAGGGTTATTCTAAGTCTAT
>JAKTSL010000046.1:0-113470 GCA_030580175.1 Diutina pseudorugosa | reverse complement strand
GATTTTTTTTTTTTTTTTTTTTTTTACTAACATTATAGAGAGCGCCGAGATAGTGGCGAGCAGCCTTTTGGTTGCTGGAGAGGGTGATGTTTGCTTAGCCCTAGGCTAAGTCGGGTGGGACTCCGATCTTTCATGGTCGTAGGGTTCGGAACATCAAAATTCATTTCTACTAACACTATAGTGAATGCAAACATACTAACAAGCAGCCTTTTCGTGGAGAGGGGGTGCCGCTCGACCAATTGCTTGATATGAGCAATCGGTTGAGTATGGGTTGGACTTAGTTTCCGGGGCATCATCGTAGCTTGTAGTTCATTGTAGATTGTAGTTCATTGTAGATTGTAATAATCTTGTAATTCCTTTTTTCTTTTTTCTTCTCTTTCTTTTTTTCTCTTTTCTCTCTTCTTATCTTTTTCATCTTATCTTTTTCATCTTATCTTTTTCATCTTATCTTTCTCTTATGGTCTTCTATCTCTTATGCTTTCTTCAAAGCAATTGCCTAAGAGTGGGTTTATACTGTCAAGCCACTTAATACACCTTGTAACTTAAGAACCTTCCTGACGGCTGTCATGATAATATAACGCTTACGGAGAAGTTTACGTAGCTGTCCAAGTTAATGGAGGTGTAAGTTGTGATACTGAAGTCAGTTGACGGTACTCTTTCTCAACTAAAGATGTTAACTGTACATCTAAGGTAAGCAATAGGTGGGACTCCGACCTTTAATGGTTGATGGGTTTGGAATATCAAATTATTTAACTAAAATTTTAATATATATACCGTAACTCGACATCAACGAGTCAAACATTTTAAAGTCAACGCAAATCTATTGTTATCATGTTGGAATGTATCTATACCTTTGTGGTGTTTGAAGGCTGAGACTAAAATATATGATTATTCTTGCCGGTGAGCCTTTGACGGGATGTCTAATAATGAAATTGATTGGGGTAACAGTTTTTGCCTCGGTACGGCAACAACCTTGTTCACGAATCTGTGTCGGAGAATTGACGTAGTCCTTTGAAATCTTCAGCTGAATGAGGTGCTTTTGTGTCAGCACACAATGCTCAAGAGATCTCTTTAGCTTCACTAAATGTATGCAAGATTGGTATTGGCTTCAAAGAGGTTTTTATAAAGCCACACTTGAACCCAATTGTTTAACCCGTCACCGTCAGTGACGATTACCTCAATCAAGATTTTCTGAGATTCAGAGCGGTAGATGTTCAGCTCAACTCATGGGTTTAATTAAATCTTTTCATGATGGGTTAAAGAACAGAATCACGGATCAATTTCAATATGATTGTACCTCTGTTGAAGTTGCACGTTTGACGGCCAACAGTCTGTCGTCACACTCTTCGCTCTCAGTATGGGATGGTTGCTCATAATTGAGTATTCTTGAGGCAATGGCTTCATGAAAGTAATCAACTTGATCAAATAAAATAATCATTGGTTCAATTTTTCAGTCATGGCAACGTAACGGAGCTGGCTGAAATAAAATCAACCTCCAGGTAATGCATCGGTTCTCTCAAAGCCAAGCGCGCGCTAACGATGATACCCACAAAATCGACCAGTTATCGACACCAACAAAATGCTCAGCTGGTACCAATGCCAGAGACTGTCCGGACAATGTGATTAAAATATATGGATTTTTTTGATGATCAATGACCAAGGTTTTGCCACCAATATTCCTAAAAGTCTTCCTCCCCAAGCTCAGGCTCGCCCCGATCTCGCGACATCAAGCCACACCAAATGAATATAAAGGGGCCAGTGGCGTTTCATCTGGCTCAACTTTTTGTTGGAGGTGACAAGTGTTGTTGATTTGATTACGAATTGGCTGACATGGCTGGTCAGAAACGATTTCAATTGTCTTTCTTAATGAAAATGTGATATCTAGTCAAAGCTATCAATTGCCCATCCTTTGGTTTCTTATTCTTGCCAAATAAAGAAAGTGAAGAAAACTCATAGAACGTTCAATTCAAGGCGTTTAGCCAAAGCCGGACGTTTCCAATCGACCTCATGTAATGATTGGACACTAGTGAGAGAAGCGATCACCATTAATCTGCTAAAGCCGTCCCATCACTATGAATCCATGGGGAATAAAGTCTATTTGCATTCTTCACAGAGAGACATTGGATGGGAGCCCTGAACTACTCTGCCATCGGTATTTCCATAACTACGCACAAGGTATCATTCGACTGGAACTTACCAATGTCCGAATCGCAAGAAACACAGTCGATTGATAATCGTATAATCAACTACTTTAATGAACTTGGGACCCGTCTTTCCAAACACATTTGTGCCGCCATTTTAGTCGAAAACAGCTGCCATGACTTGAGAGCATTTGAGAATCGTGATTCCGAAACCATCATCGCTGAATGCCCCGTTAACGAATGCCTTATGTACGTCATTGACGCCGCTCATCGGACGCTTGGCAAACGTCTTGAGCAAATCATCCGCGGCCAGTTCAATATTTGCACCAATGTTATTGACAAGAACTTGCAAGATGCCGCTCGTTCGTTGGAAGAAGTGATTGCAAGTATCGACAATGCGGATACGGTTGGGATGGAGCAGGAAATCCGACGCCACCTTGAATGGATACAAGTCACTTCTGACCATGGCGTGTACTTGACCAATCACATCAAGACGAAATGCAGCAAGGCCATCGATTATGGGTGGAAGTCGAACCACGGTCGCGTTGAACAGGCGACCAATGGTGGCTTATTTGGCGGTCGCTACGCTCAACAGGTTGTCATTGCCGAACGGTGTCTCCTTGACCATATCTTCGAAGTTGTCAATAATGAGACGCAAAACACCATCAATCGCCTCAAGCAAATGATCGACACCCACTATGCCGCCGTTGAAAGCCGTCTCCCCAGACAATGAAGCGAGTGACGAGTGACTCAGTAACCAAAATTAAATGAAATCCAGAGTGGACTTATCCACAAAAAACACCATTAAGTTTATTAGTTGACCAATACGATAATGACTGATGAAACATTGCTGTTTATTAGTTTAGTTTCATGATCCAAGGATTGTAGTTACTTGTCATTGTGCAAATTTTATAGTCTCACTTCATAATAGTCCTGATTTATAAAGACAACTATCTCCTGAAATGTGGGACAGATGTCATTCATAGAAAGGACTTGTAACAGATGAACCTTGGAAAAGTTTAATCTCCAATATTAAAGCTATTTACGTGATGTTTATAGTGATAATTATGTCACATGCTGTTGATAACCACATTAATTTTCTTGAGGCTTCCCCCAAGGAATCTTAACGGCAAACGTCAAGTAACTGGTATGAGTCTTGATCTCAGGTTCCACCCGAGTCACTTGTTCCCACTGGTACCCTTCATCGCCCTCTCTCACCCGCAAGCCCTTACCAAACGGGTTATACTCCTCCACCTTGTCCCGCTTCGCCCGTTTGGGCTGCGGTGTAGCTTCGGGAGTCGGACTCAGCTCCGTTTCCGATGCCATCGCTTCTTGCTCGGCTTTAAGTTCCCGCAACAGTTCAATCCCCTGCTGTTTCCGCTGGTGGATGTTCTTTAGCCGCTTGACAACATCACTAACGTCCTTGACCATCTCCCGTCTCGCTTCCCATCGACGATTGTTCACTTCAACCATCTCAATCTTCGTCCACCCGTATTCCTGGAGCGCCTTCACCGTTCGGTCCACCTGTTCAATACAGGGACTGAAACAGCAAATATTGATCTTCTTATCGGTCGCCATCACCGGTTCCAAATGAGTGATGGCATCCCAGGGACTGGGCAAATCCAAGAACACCGCATCGGCTTTCAAAGGTCCAGCACCATCAATGGCAAACCCTTTAGCACAGACATCGCGATGGGTGATGGTAGTATTGGTCAATCCGTGTTGTTCGAGCTCGGTCTTGGCTTCAAGATAACGAGGTTCGTGGAATTCGTAAGTGTACAAGTGTCCTTGGTCGGCCACCGTCCGGGAAAAGGCGTGGGTAAACGAAGCACTACCGGTACCGGCTTCAAGCACCCTCAGTCCCGCTTGGACCTCCATCCGCTGCATGATATACAGACTATCATGAGTGTAGACAATCTGGGTTCGATGGGGAAGGGATAATGTCCACAACTCGGGGGTGGGACGGAGCAAATGGACGAATCCTCGTCCCAGTTGTCCTGCGAGCTGGGTACCCCATTTGGCTCCCACCATGTCGTTGTGAGCAAAATGACCGTAGCGGGTGTTGATCACTTCATCCTTGGTGACAACCGTGGGCTTGATATTGCCTCGGGATATGAACACGAGGACAATATCGCCGTAGTCAATGGTGGGCAGCGAGCTGAACATGCGATGCGATGCGAAGATGGGAGCCGATGGAAATCGCTTTTGGTGGGGAAAGATGAGAGCGAAAATGCCACAACTATGTAGAGTGTAAAGTTGGTGATTTGAGTGTTTTGAAAGTAGTATTGTTTTGATGGTTCCTTGGGTTAAGGTTGGGTGGGGTGTTTCACGACGTTGATGGTTGACAGAAATGATGATGGGGAGAGCAAAGTAAATGAAGTGAGAGAACAAGTATAGAGACTTCTGATATCAGATAGCAAGCAATCAGTCCACTAGGTATTGGAGAGATGATTCAAGTGGTTGGTGCTTGGAGATGATGACATTGATGATCAAATGACGTGTGGCCACCCCTTGGCTGAACCGCAGCAATCGTGGCACGGCTGGCCATCCAATACATCACCGGAAACGTTGTGTGTTCCCACAAATGACGAGTTAGTTGTCTTTTTCATCCACTTGGAACATTTATCCTCTTTTTCACGGGGCAGTCATCGCCACCACTATCGGACAAGGAGAAGGCGCTAATAAGGTTTGTTTGCGCGCGAGAGAAAAAGTCACGATCATGAACGTCGAGGACCTCTACCTCGAGCTGTACGCGTTCACCACGGCGGCAGCAATTGTGGGCCTGGTGGACCGCAAGATCTTTGTGTTGTTGCGTGATGGCCGCAACGTGTTTGGCATTTTGCGTACGTTTGACCAGTTCGCCAACTTGGTGTTGCAAGATGCGGTGGAACGGATCTACATCGACGACGCCAGCGAGCCCCAATACGCTCAGGCCTACCGCGGGGTGTTTATGGTAAGAGGGGAGAACGTGGTGATGATGGGTGAGCTCGATATTGACCGTGAGGACGACCATCTCGAAAACCGCAAGTTGATCCCCTTTGGCGACGCCGAACGCCATTTGACCGAAGTCCACCACCAACGGGTGGTCGACGAGCTGAAACGCACCAAGCGGTTGTTGGAAATGGGGATGGTCAACGACTTTGTCAAACTGGATTTGTACTAGCCGCATCCACGTTATAGAGGCTAGCAGGTAACGACATGTAATATACGGAAAAAAACGGAGTTAATGGAGTCAGGGTTGTCCGATAAAAGCAACGACCAAGTAGGCTGTCGGTCACTCCAGTTGGGGATTGAACTATTGTCGATCAATTCACAGAGATTATCGCCGATTTCGATAAACGATATCAATCGCGGCTATCAATGGAGGATCAGAAGAAAAACAATAAATAATTTAGATGGAGTGGTGGAGAGTTGTGGTAGCTACTCAGGCCCGTTTGTTTGTAATAGGGGGTGTACATAGCGGGGGCGTTTGTTTCAGAAGTTGTGAAACAGTTGAGGAGGTGGGGTAGTCCGGAGTCATAAACCCCTTGTGATGGGATTGGTTTGCAGGACTTGACTGATATGATTCCTCAACACAGTCCTTAGGCACAAATTAAGTGCATTGGTGTAATCCTTGTACTGTAAGACCCATTTGCTGTCGATAATATGAATGGGTGGTCCTTGCCTGCATATAAGCCATCAAAATCCCAAGTTCAAAAGTCGTTTAGTCGAAAAGTGCCAACTCGTTTTTCAGTTCTCGATAACAACACGACTCTCTTTAAACTTTGAGTTTTGCACGAAGGGAATTGTATAGCACGGTGGTGATTGTCCACCAATACGTGTCTTTAACGATTAGTAGTCTATTGTAAGCCTCTGAATCACCTGACAGTGTCATATTACATTGTGATGGTTACTGCTTGTCAATTATAACCCAGTTAGTTCCATGCTGACGGAGGAAAGATAATGAACATCACCATCTTCATGGTCTTACTCAAATCAAATGGTCTCACCAGCTCAACCAAATGCTATCCATCGATAGGTGTATAATCAAGACGCTTGTGTCACTAACAGCGTAACTATGACATTGCCACCACACAAGGGTAAGGGATGAAGACTCATTGTCCAACATATTGTTGTAATCATAAAGTGAATGATGAGATGATAATCACCCTTGGCTCAATATAACGATCACTAACACTACACAATTCCTAACTTCACTACAAAAGCCAAATCACTTGAAATAAGTTTAAGCAGGACATCAGTGATGATTACCACAAAATATCCCGTCATTGATAGTAGAGACTGAAGGAATGATACCATCAGTTATCCACAAAAATAATTGTAATACCAGAGCCGTTTCAAAACGGTTAACACAACCAAAGTTTCTACATATTAATTCCATGTAAAATTCGTTAAATTGTAAGGTTAGATTTAGCAATTACAGTTAGCTGCTACTAGCCATGGGGCTAGCATCAACTAACAACTAAGCGTGACGCCGGGATTGAGCCTCGCGGAACACTTGGTGAATTTCATGCTTCAGCATCGGCGAGTAGTCGACATCAGTATAGTTCTGGCGAAGCACCAGCCCCAACCGAGCAAACACATTAACATACTCGTTTTCCAAGTCTGACCATAACCGCGCCACCAAATCGCGCTCAAAAAAGTCGAGCCCCAAGTTGAAGCTAGCATCAAACTGTTGGTAGGTGGCTTGGGCCCGTTCGGTAAGCTGGCGATGGTTGTAAAACGAAAGGAGCGCCAGCACGCTCTTCTTGTTGTACTTGCTGGGCTTGCCGTGCTTTTCGTGGGCAACAATAAACTCAATGAGCTTGCCCATCAGCTGGTGGAGAAACGTGGCAAAGTAGCGCGTTTTAATCTGGTTAAACACCAGGTCCAACCGCGCCACCATGCGATTAATCAGCATCCCCTGAACTTGGCGGAGAGAGTCAATAAGGAAGAACACGTTGCGCAAGATGGGAACAAGCCGTAAGTGACGCTGGTGGTCGTCAAACTCCAGGTGTTTGAGTAACGGGTCCTCGCGAAGGAACATGTGCACGAGCAGCTCGGTCGCCTCAGTGTACGTGGAATCAATGAGCTGGCGGACCAGAGTATCGGCCAAGTGTTTGGCATTAGCCACCGACCGCTCCGTGGCCATGATCAAGTCGTTAGCCGCTCTCACTCCTGGAAGTACTCCTTCCAGCACCACTACTGCGGTAACCGAAGTAAAATCAAAGTGGCTGGAAAAGAACTTGCGCCACTGGGCTGTCAACTTGTCGATCACCCGCTTGTAGAAGTTGTACACCACGTACTCCTGGTTGGGCTTGGCTGCCACCTGGGCTTGCCAGTGCTCCAAGTGGACCAAGATCTGGGGGATGCGGTAGTCAATGGGGTTGACCAGCTTGATGAAGGTGTTGATGTAATTGCCAAAGATCGCCGTCATGTTGGCAATGACGTCACGAGTATCGTAGGCGGCAGTATCGAGTCCCAGCACCGTGTCCAAGTCGATATTGGTTCCCGAGTACTTGTCGGCAAACTTGCGGCGCTCTTCCAACGGATGAGTGGCGAGATACTGGTGGAAGTCGAGACCGTCGCCCTGCGACGTGTAGTGGAAAAACGTGCCGACAAAGAACTGGGTGATGCCAATGACGTCACGAGCATCGTCGACGAGCTGAGTGACAATCATGGGGTCGTCAATCTGGCTTGGTTTTGCCTTTAAGAAGTCCGCTTGCGGTACTGATGGAGGCTGAGGAGTTATTGCCAGCGATAAACCCACCAGTGGTTGGAGAGGAGCAGTAGCGTCGATGGTTTCCATTGTTGGCAGCCGCAGCATTCCACCAAGGCGATCCCGGTCCCGGAACTTCAGTCGGAGCTTCTCCTTGCGCAGCATACGAAGCGTTCTCCCCTTTTTTAATGGAGTTTCCGAAGCTACCACCAGTGATGTCGGCAGCAGGATTGGCAGCTCCTGAGTCTGCAGACCACTACCATTGTGGTGGGAACCCCCGCTAAGCTTATGGGCTTCAATCAGGGTGAGTTTGCGGACGAAATTGCGCTCCAACGACCGGCCCATGTGTTCGTTAAAGTACTGGTTAAGCGCGTACACCAGGCTCGGCAGCAACAGCTTGCAGAAGTAACTGAGCGCCAGGTACACCAACAAGTCCACCGCAAGCTGGTTAACCATCGCCACCTCAAGATTTCCGTGAGCTGGAGCACTGGAAGTGGTTCCCATAAGTCCCGCCATTGACGACGGCGCTCCCGCTCGGAAAAGCAGCTCCATCTTGTGCTGGACAAACCGAGCAAAGTTTGAAGCAAACCGTTCGATAACTTCATCGTATTGCAGCTCGTACTCTTTGAGAGCAAGCATGGTGCCTTCACCCCCATCGCTAGAGTCGTCTTGTCGCACCGTTTGTACTGCCAGGTACAAGTTCTCCAATTTGCGTTCCAACGACGGCAACGCCAGCTTCCACTGGTCAAACAGGGTGAACGTAGCAATCTCGGCCAAGTCCTGTTGATTAACGTTGACCTTTTCCAAGATATCCTTAAGCGTGTGGTAAAGGGTTTGCTGGTTGGCAAACTTGAGTTGGAGTCCCTTCAGCTGGTGGTCAACGTCGTTAATCTGGGGTAAGAGAAGCTTAAAGTCAAGCTCCATCCGTTTGAAGATCGTCAGCAAGTGGTCCACTTCTTCAGTAGCGGTAGTCACTTCTCGTGCCACCAGCGAATCGGAAAAGGCATCAAACGACAAGAGTTCCCGTACGTTCTTCAGCTTAACGTCGTGCAATTCCCCCTGGAGCTTGCGCAACAAGTCGTCCAGAGTATCGGTGACCCCCCACTTGATTTCGTCCAAGATCTCGTCGATTTCAGGGTCACGAGGTCCCTTTTTCACCTGGAGCAGCGGTGTACCAGCATCAAAGATATCCATCGGTTGGGTGCGAGGAGTAACGGGACCAGGAGTGGTATTGGCAGTACTATGAGCGTCGTCGTTGTCGTCGTTATTACCGCTAAACTGACGGAGTTTGGGGGTGACGTTAGCTCCGGAAATACCAAGTCCACTATCATCATTAGTGGTGGTGGTAGAATCAGCAAATTGCAGCCCAAGCAAGTTTTCGATTTCCTGGATACTGGTGTCGAGAGCATCGGTGTTGACCGGTCCGGGATGGACGTGCGGTGGAGGCACGTACGGTGATGACGGTGCTGGTGGTTGCGCTTGTCCTTCAAGCATATCAAACGCCCGCACCCGTTGATCATCCTGGCGACGATGGCGAGGATCATCGCGAGTATGGCTGGTGCGTCTTACCGAGCTCATATCGTCGTCGACGTTGTCATCGTCGTCGTCGGTGATGTTTCCACTATTTTGTTGAAGTGGTGATCTGGGAGGTAACTGATTGCCAAACGCTTCCACCGCCAGCTGTTCCATCAGCTTGCGGTTACGGATCTCATCAAATCGAGTCTTGATTGGCAGTCTGGTGGGGTGGGACGAACCATCGGAGCTAAACGCCAGCCGAGCCAGCCGTTGCGAAAAGTACAGACTGCGGGTCCCTGGACGAGCATCGGCAAGCGCCAGCTCGGCAAGCTGGGGTTCACCACCTATATGGTCGTGGAGGCTATTCAGCAGCGGTTCTTTGGGGACAGTGGGAGTGAAGTTGAATACACTTTCATCGTCGACGGGAGTTTCCGGACGAGACGACGGCGCTGGCACTCCTGGAGGAGCATAAGGGTGACTGCTTTTAGTAGCTCCTTGGTGCACTGGTGGTTGTCGCGGTGATCCCATTGACGTAGCGTTGATATGAGTGGTGGACGCTGAAGGAGGAGCAAACCCGTCGTCATCAGGCATATCGTTAAGATCGGGTTGTCGACTTGTCGAGTGGAATTGACTACCACCACTTGGAGTAGAGGCAAATGCCACTTGCGAGCGAGGAGGTGCCATGTTGGCGTTGGTGTTGGCAACAGACGAAGCCACCGACGGCTTTCTCGAGCCACCACTCCCATCGTCGTTACCCACAGGCATGTTTACCGGAGTCCGGGGGAGTCGGAGCTCGGCTTCAGTGATCCCCTGGAGCTGGGGGTACCGTCCCACGTACAGCCCGTAGTACAGAGCCAACGCCTTGATGAAGCGAGTAGTACGATCAGGACCTTCGGCAATCTTCCAGAAATAGTCCTTATTGAGGGTCAAAATCACTTCGTCGGGAGCAATGCGGTGGATACACCGGAGCTCGTCCATGTCCCACGTCCTCCCGATTTGGTACAAGTTCTTTTGGTCGTTAAACTTACCCTTTTGGATCATAATCCGTCCCAGAGCGTGGCGAGCACAAATAACAAGCACCCGGTTCTTTACCGATCCTGGAGCTGTCCCCGGAGGTGGGGGACTCAGGGGATAATGGCTATACTCCTTAATGAGGGTATGAGTTAGGTAGTAGGTTTCCACCACTCGTTTGCCATTGACCACCGCGAGTTTGGAGTACACGTCGTGGACTAACTTATCGGCAATGTACTTGCGTCCCTTGACTGGGTCCTGAGCCATCAATTGCAGGGGATCCGGTGGTCCGGGGCTTCTCGTGGTGGCAGGAGGAGGCGTAGCAATGGAAGCGGAAGACGACACCGCCGTGCCGCTCATTCGCGTCGCATACGGATGGTGGTGAGTTTCACCACCACTGTAACCCATATTAGCGTTATTTCCACTCATATGGACTCCACTAGCGCTCGTTTTGGGGTGATTAGCACCCAAAGGATTGGAGGTGGTATTGGTTGGTGGAGCCATGGGCAGGGCTCCTCGGGAGGCGCCACTACCTCCCAGTTGACCCACAGGAGGAATCAACGGTGAGTACTGTTGTCTTGGTGGCGTTTGGACGTAGTTATTGCCAGCATTGGTGTTGGAGGTGGGTGGTTGTAATGGCAGCCGTGGTGGCTGACCGTAAGGGTTGGGGGGTCCGCGACTGGTGCCAGAACTTGCGTAAGGATTGGCCTGACCCACAGGCGGACGATTACCACTGCGCGGGGTTCCGTTGGCGCCCCGGTACATGGTTTAGTTTGGTTGGGTTGTGTGGTGGTGGGTGTGTAGGTATAATGTTCGATCCCAGTCGCGCCGACTATATGCAGGTGTGAGATAACTTACAATAAGGTAAAGGCGACTACAAGTAAAGTAAATAAAGACAACTGACCATTGGGATGATTATGGTGACAATGTTAGGGTTATTATTTCAAGTTAAGGTTTTTGTTTCAAGAATTGGGACTTGGAGGGATGGGAACGTGTCTCATATGACTTAGTTCATGTAATAGCACTAGAGATTGAGAAGTAGATGCTTGTCACTGACCATGATTACATACCGGACTGAAACTAATCATTTATTGGTGTCTTCATTGAGTAAAAGCTGGTAAATTTTGGGCTTATATTAGACCCAGTTACTGGTAAATGCTCGCTTGGATCACCACAGCCCAATTAAGTCGTGTGACTACCAGACTTATTCTACGCTTAGTGGTGGGAATTGATGGTAACGTGTCCTACGAAGAATCACTCCCGTGGACACCAAACTTCGTCCCATTGTCTGTTCCTCCAATGATATAGCTGAATGCAGTTTATCCGAGTTGATCCGACTCATGAAACTGTCACTATTGCTGATACGTTGTGACGACATGGCTAATTCAAGTGACGTCGATCTAGTGTCAAAATTTCCATAGCCAGCACCAATTGACCCCAATCAGTGATCTCCAATCATCTATTACCTAAAACGACTAACCACTTTTTTCCATCGGTTTCTCCTGTTCAAAGATAACGGCATCAAATGTGGTACTGATAAAGTGATGCCTGAGTGTTGAGTATTTGGTCAAGCGATGACTACAAAGTTATTGTAAGGGTTATTTGCTCCAATATCAGGACTATTATCATGAAAGTGATCGAATTTACACAATTATTGACCTCTATAATCGACTGATGCTCTGATACTTTCTTTCAGTCATTGTCATGATGCAATAAGCTTTCATTTATTATCATGAAACCAGCATGATGATTTATGAGTGAGGATTCAGCTGTTTACTGGCCTGATACCCTACCACTTGGGCTAGCCGTTGTCATCACCGTGGCTCATGTTCCCCAAACAGAACGCAGATCCCCTTGCTGAACTCCCACACCATTCCCTTACCGATCTAACCACAAATACTTGATGATATTAGTCACCAATCAGGAATACATTGATCCCCACGACTTTCAAGTGGTTGCTGGAGATGAAGTGACGTTTATGGATAACATATTCCGTTCTTGAAGAAATCAAGCTGTTGAATTCGGCAAATCGTAACAGGTGTTGATACACTACTACAAGATGGAGAAAAGGTGAGGTTGTAAACTATATTCGGTGCCGCTGTGTTGACCTACTTTTAATCAAGTGGTTTGATATGACAACAAATCAGGTCGTTGTCCTTGACGATATACGTCACATTAGTAAAACTTTTAGGGTTTTATGGAGTTTGTTACAAGCTGAATCTATCATTCTTGTTCACATGGCTTTCATCCATGTCCCAAGGCCGGAATTAATGATAATGCCAATATGGACATACACTCTGGTTAGCACAAAGCCAAGGTAAAGCGGTCATCATCTGAAATTGCCATTGAGATCAGGAAAATCTCGATTTAGGTAACGATTGCTCTTCGTATACTGATTCATTTGCAATACAATGACTTTTCACTCTTTATTCGGGCTTTATCCACGAAATACTTGACAACTGCTGATGGCAAATATTGTACAACAGATATTCTATAGGATAAGTGAGCTAATTGATTTCAATATTTACTAGTTATACGATTGATGTCCACTAGAAGTATTAGGCGTGAGGTACATTAGCGAGCAAATCGGGCCGATGTCGGGCCGAGATCGTTCTTACATGATTGTGAAGGCTACGAACCATTTTGATTAAAGTGGATCTAAAAAAACTACTTATCTTTTAAATCTGGTCCTGGTTATCAAATAAACTATCTGTCGCCATTACCATATAGAAAATACTGGGTATCAACAAAAAGTCAATTCGTTCTAGTACTAGCCAACATTCCAGTAAAAGCTAAAAGTGACATTATTCCGTCCTAAGGTTCATATGGTCAACCAATTAAGCCTTATTGTCGCCATAATCATTCAACTTCAATGTGGGGATCTATATGGATCTGTGAAAGGTTTATGATGATGGTTATGGTAATGATAACGCAGGCAATATAGCCTTTTGTTCAAATCTCAATCGTTGCCCCTACATACCCTTCAATCAACCCACGCTAGATTTTCAAAATATCTTGCTGTTCAACGTCATGTAAACATGACAGTCAAAGGCTATAGCATTTTTCGTGAAACGTCACAGTGCATTCTTGAACATCAGGCTACAACAGTTTAGACTCAGTCTAGACTATAATTTGCGGCGATTGAATTACTCAGCAGCGACACGATTACGGGAGGCGCTGTCGTCCCTTCTCAACCATTGGATATAAAACTAAGGGTTTTCGTTCATGCAACCTGTATGTCTCATGTCGCTGTCGACAAGAAAAAAACTCATAAACTGCAAAAGCCCCCCGCATCAGTGCAGCATACTGCATATGGTGACCTCGGGGTTTTGCAGGTTAGCTTCAACCACAAAACCACCAAAGATCTGCCAACGGCTACTATAAGTCACTTATAAGCAAGATCGATCTGCTAGTATCTTTCAGGGGAACAAAATCACAATAAAACATACTCTTTACACAAATTAGCCTGGACTACATGCTCACTTCGTACAATCCCTACTTATATTTTGTCTCTCTATTTTTTTTTTTGTTAATAATCGTGCGCCGTATAGGTACGAAATTGTTAGGAGGCGTTGGGCACACTTGTGGGGTTTCGAGCAATTGCATCGTTTAGCTACGAAGCCCCCATGCACCATCCCTGCGCCACGAAGTCCCTATGCACCATTACTACCCCACCCGTAGGTCTATATGAAGAGGGCAATTTCCCCTTCTTCCCCCCTCATGCTTTTCCTCGGTTAAGTATCTTTCCATCCTACAATACCATCCACGACCGGTGGCGAACTCGAGTTGATCTGAAAAGGGGAAGCCAACACCCGTTGGTGGATCCGAGACGGCATTCGAGTGTTCCTGATTGTTGACCAGCCTATACCAGGGCTAGTGTTGATCTGAGCTGGAGAAGCGGTGACTTGATATTGGTGGTGGGGGGCTACCAGCATCGAGCCATTTGCCGATCCATCACACAGTGACACCTAGTGGCTGGTTGGTGGTCGCAGCAGGAGCACTGGGGTGCCCGAGAAGGTCGGTTTTCGTCATCTACCCCCAGGCGATCCGGATACATAAGGCCCACCTAACTCGCGGCAGTGCGGATCATAAGCCCAGTTTTAGATTGTCACCGAATGGCTTTGGTGGCAATGTAAAACATGGTGCTTACTAGCTACTTAGCTTGTGTATGACGTAGCCACACCGATGAGACAGGGGAGCTTTAACGATCTTGGAAGCCAAGTCGATGAAAGTGACAGTGGACGACAAGACCCTTCCTTTTTAGTGGTTTTATTTTTTAGCCCTTTAGAGATCTCCAACGATCTGGGGAGCCAGGTCAACAAAAGTGATGGTGGACGACAAGACCCTTCCGTTTTTAGTGGTGTAGATAGTCACCGAGATTATTATCCGACGACAGTCAAAAGTTGCCGGAGCCACTCAAGCGACCATAAAAGCTGTACGTGGGTCCGGTCTTTGATCACTCGGCTTCACCTTTTGTAGACCACATTTCCGAGTCCGGATAGCTCAGCTTGTCTTGCGTTTTGTGATTGTTATGGGTTATAACTGACAAGCAGCAACCGTCACGATGTACCTGACACCACCAAGCGACGTTTTAATCCATTTCCCATCGATAAAACGTGGATAACTTGCGTCGCTTAATAGTGCAATACTCAGAATCACACAAAAGTCGTGTGGATATCGAGAATGAAAAAACGAGTTGGCATTTATCGTCCACAAGTTCATGGGACTTTCAATTTCGGGGCTTATATGCAGGCAACTCCACATACTCTCACTATTGGCGATGAGCGGGCTTCAGAATACGGACGATAAAAGCATACCCAAGCCTTCCATCGGAGTGATATCATGAACTACACTTTGCCAAAAGCTCACGTTATCTGATACTTACAGACATTCCTTGTTTTCTGGTGTATGAGATTTGTTTTAGGGACCAGAGTAACTCGCTTTCGGACATCGCCCGGAGGATCCCGGAAGGACCCCGGGGGATCCCGGAGGCCGAAAACCGGGTCAAGCTTTTTAGGGTGTCCCACTGTTAAGACTCGCCGCATCTCAAAAATGTAAACGACAAAATAACGAGCTCAATGCCAATGAATGCATAGAAGTGATACTTGGCCATTGTAGATCACACTGCTGGCTTCTTGCCAGGTGGCTTTGAATTTTGTTAACCCTTGTCCAGACTGAATAAATCGCAGTTTTCGCTTTTTGGAGAAAAAATGCAAAACTGAGAACTAAAATGACGACAAAAAGTCGAAATTTCAGAAAATCGGAACTAAACATAATTAGTCTTAAGGCCAATTGCTGTATAACATACATCAGCCGCATTAAACGGTTATTACCTCGATGTGTTTCACTCCGTGGTTTTCTTCAACACATTGCAATGTCTACATTTGATGTAATCAGCTATGACGTCATGTTCAACCAACGGTAGACGCCGCCGCCGGAAGAGACCTGCGCTTTACACAGAAAGTTGCTTGGAGTAAGGGGAAAACTAACCGTTCATGTCGCCACATTTTTCAGTTGATATCGCGTGCCTCCAGCTTATCCCTATCTCATCCTCATCAACATCTGTTCAACTCAATAGTGAGGTCGATGAAGTCAAGTCAGTTATCTGTAAATAGTACCCCGAGCAATGTGATAATTGATATACCATATCGAATACATAACATAATGAGAACTTGAACGTCGAATAGTACGTAAGGTGGTGAGACATGATGCTGTCGGAATCCATGGGTCAAGTCCTGCCTGTGAGAGCGATCAACACTAAAATTGGAGATATTACCAATACTGAATAGAGATTACGCTTTGATTGCATCTTCTAGCGTTTCTGTGGCATTTAGGAGTAGAATGGTAGCAACCACCGACGCAATGGTTAGTCTCAGTAGTGTTCTCGTGCTTCACAAATGACACATATAATGGTGAGAAAAGTACGGTTTACGCTGCCCGGTAGCGACTCAAAGATGGCTAACTATGTTTTAGCCGGTGGCCTTTTCACCCAGACAAAGTTTGACGGAATTTGACGGAAGTTGTCGATTTGTCGATTTTTGCCCAAATGGGCCTAGGGGTTGGTCGCACCAAAAACACGTAAACTGTGCAATAGCGAGATCAATATTGATAAAAGCAGAAAAAGCAATACTTGGGTTTTATAGAGAAAAGTGCCGGCTTCATGCTAGATGGCTTCGTTTTCTGTAAGCCTTTATCCCGACTGAATAAATCGCAAAATCGACCATTCAAAAAACGTCAGATCGCATAAAATCTGGTTCCAAAAATTTTCGAAATTGTGGCTTTTTAACTAATCACTATAAAGATAGAGACGTTATGAATATAATGGTTGTTTTATTTTTCCATCTACCGCTTTTGATGGTGCAATATTCATCAATTCATAATATATGGTTAGGCGCGATGATCCGAGAAAACCCCAAACCCCAGCCGTCGATGTCAAACATCAAAAAAAATTCGAAAAATTTATTCGTTATGATTTATGGTCTACATGACTGGTAGATGCCGAAAAGCCTATTTGTGGCGATTTTTTTAGTGTAAAGTTTCGTAATAGTCGACCTATTGTCCATTATCACTTGTACGGCTCTAACCGGTCAATCGGCATGTCAAGCAAGTAACTCATAAGTCCAACAAGAAGCAGTCCGAACTTTATGGCTCCAGCAACGATCTTCATCTCCTTAGAGCAGTTCATTATGGTAGCAAGATCGGATAAAATGGACAAGACCAAAGGATCAACAAACTCGGGAACTTTGGCCAACAACGCGAGGCTATTGGCGGCATGTGAGAGGAACATGAAGCCACAGGAGTTGGTTGAAATATGGCAAATGAATCATCGTGGTCTACCTTGCAAGCGCTAAGCTTAGTACTGCTTTGATCAGCAAGACCAATACAAAGCTTACCTTCAAGCAGACAAACAAGAACTTGGCCTCATTCAGATGGGCATCGCACGCCGTCAACATCTTGATGATGATGCCAATTTTCCGATTCTGAGCATCCGTCCCCTTTGTCTTGGCAATATGGGTGAGACTCTCAAACACCCGTTCCAAATCCACCGGGCTTGAACATTGTCGGTTGATCCAGACGAAACTTCCGTGCTACCGTACCCAAGTCTTACAGCATCTTATAGTCCAGCTTGCGAGGTTGATGTTAACCGTCGACCTGCCGTAACACTCGTGAATGGCCATGATTAATAACGTCTCACCAAGACCCAACTCGAGTTTAGGCTCGTAGTCAGGGTCAAGGCGATTGATACAAAGATAGAGCACCTTGGTGAGCATGTCCGGGGTCGATTGGTTCAACGTGTCCAAGAACAGACAAATCGCCGTCATTCCAAGTCTCAGTGACGTGGCCCCCACTTCATCCAATACACGGGTTAGATTGGCAAAGGAAAGTTTGTTTGTCGACGTAGTGATGGAGTGGGGTTCTTGGTGACTTTTCTGGAGACTTCGTGGGCGATTATTGCTGGAACAGTTCTGGCGTTGCTTTCTTGGGCTGGGAGTTAAGCCGCCAGCGAGCCAAAGAACCGGGAGATCGATTACTGCTGAGGCATATAAACAAGGGAAAGCTGCAATCAATCCACCCGCAATCGTTGGTGTATGAAGCCTCGATCAAGAGTGCAAAGCAACGGAGCTAGAGAGCGGATATGGCGGGAAATGGTCATCTCTCGACGCGTCGCGCGACGCGTGTGATTGTGGCAACAGAGGAGGGGGGGTTACGCGCCCGGGAGTCAACAGCGAAAAATGCGATGACGTGGAGTCTTCCGCTATTATATGAGCGAGTGTGATCGTCAAGTCCGTGAAGTTAGTGAATGTTTTGGATGAAACTGATGAGTACGTGATGTGAAACCGGTGTCGGTGGATTGTTTGTGTGCTTTGGTTTCAGGTGGATGCGGTTCAATGTGAGCTTGCTTCACTGTGGGTGGTATTTATGTGTATGTGTGTTTGTCTCAGAGATGACTACTAACATACATCCATTGACTACACTGTGGATGAATGCGTCGCTGAAACACTTCCGACAAGTATCCTCGCTAACTGGGACACAATGGCTTCGATTCACCGTCCGGTGACCTCCCACTTGGTTTGATTGCTCCTTGAGTCAATACAAGATATCCATCCCAACTCCACGTCCCTATCATAAAGTCGAAACCTGGTAAGCAAGGTTTAGGTTCACATGCATTCTTTCCGTGGTTGTGCAACTGGGTATGTCCTCCACGAGAGCATTTTTGCCATGGACAATCAGGAGCACATGCCCATTCGAGTTACGGAGAGTTCTCATCTGAAACTTCACTGAGTGCTTCTCAACTATGTTAACTCGAAGGCTTTGACTCTATATCATTCTCCAATGGCTTCAGAGGTGAGATTCGGTACTTGAAGTTTCGGGAAGTGTTGGTGATGTCCTTTGGCTATCCACGGAGATAAACACAACATCTCGAGAGCCCTAACCCGGATGTCAACATAGTTGGAGGTAGCGGACGTTTCGCTATATTTTGTGGAGCAATTTGTTTAAGCATACCGTTGGCCTGGAATCAATTGAGGAATGCCTTTTGGGTTGACGGTGTGGACATCGCTAGGCGACGAATCAAAAAGATTTTGCAATCAGAATGTATAGGAAGATGTTGCAACAACTATACCATCATCGATACACATGTTTGACGTACGACCCAACGTGTAAGATCGGATCCTGAAAGACTTTGGTGTCAACTTCAGTACACTTGCGTACCGCTTTTGGGGGTGGAGTCGAATGGAGCACGTCAGCAAGTCTTGCAATTGGGATAACTCAGACTTACGATGCCATCATGTGGTCTACTTTTTGGGATACTCGGACTTTGGTGCTGCTCGCAACTTTGGCAACGACTCTGTCGCCAACTACTTCCAGGTGTTACGGGCAGCGATGAATAAGGACCGCGACAAAGTGCGCCGGCTTTTGGTGAAGCTTGGCTTCTTGACCCGGCTCGATGTCAGTTGAATATCGGTGTCATGCTCAACGAGTGGTTGACGCCGCCGCCGGAAGAGACCTACTCTTTACACAGAAAGTTGCTGGGAGTAAGGAGTAAATAAACCGTTCATGTGAAGACACTTGTCAGTTAGACATTATCCACCTCATCCTGAGCTTTTTGCTTGTTCCTACCTCATCGTCAAGACTAATTGTTTGACTTAGTCATATTTGCAAGCATAGCCCTTGTAAGATGGCATTGGAAGCCACCGATAGCCGTTATCCAGTTCAAAGCTATTTGGTTCCGTTTCAACGTGATGCTGAATCAAATATCAACAGTTACGTTTACCGTCGGTTAATTTATGACCACTAGTAAGTGAACACGATTTTTTTATAGGGTTATCACAACCAAACCAGTACTTTAATCAAGGCACGGAAGGTGCTGGGCGTCAGGGTCGCTTATTGTGGATATGTTTACGGCTTATTACACGGTTAGCAACTCAAACTAAATGGTAAATTTTGACGACATTGGCCACGCCTAATGTGGCCACTTGGAGGTGCCCATCGTGGTCTACAAACGCGTGGCTATCATATAAGCCAATGTTCAAAATTTTGATGAGTTTGATGGTTTGTGATGATTGAGCTGGAAGATGGGGTAGGCGAGATAATTTGACTCGGCTCGCCGCAGCCATGGTAAACATTTGACTCGGGTGCGAACCCCTAAAACTCACACTGACCCCGCATGTTGCGAGAAAAATTACGGTTAACGCCGCCCGGTAGCGACTTTAAGATGGCCTACTATGTTTTAGCCGGTGGCCTTTTCACCTAGACCAAGTTTGACGGAATTTGACGGAATTCGTCGATTTGTCGATTTTGTCGATTTTGGCCTAGGGGTTGGTCGCGCCAAAAACACGTAAACGGTGCAATAGCGAGCTCAATACCGATAGAAGCAGAAAAGTGATACTTGGGTTTTATAGAGAAAAATGCCGGCTTCATGCCAGATGTCATTGATTTCTGTAAGCCTTTATCCCGACTGAATAAATCGCAAAATAGAGGACTTAAAAAACGTCAGATCGCATAAAATCTGGTTCCAAAAAGTTTCGAAATTGACGCTTATTACCCAATCACTATAAAGATAGAGACGTGCTGAATGTAACGGATGTTTCAGATTTCCGGTTACTGCCTTTGATGGTGCATTTTTTTGTCAATTCATAATATATGGTTAGGCGCGATGATCCGAGAAAACCCCAAACCCCAGGTCGACGATGTCAAACATCAAAAAAAATCAGAGATTTTTTTGTTATGATTTATGGTCTACATGACTGGTAGATGCCGAAAAGCCCATTTGTGGCGATTTTTTTGGTGTAAAGTTTTGTAATAATCGACCTATAACCTATCACTTGTAGGTAACTCATGTATCTAACAGGATACGATCCTAATTCTATGACTTCAGCGATGTTAACTACACTTCGAGCTATAAGTTAAATCAAGACATCGCAATGGTGTTTTTATTACAATAAGTTCTTTGCCATCTGAGCCAATCAACTTAAATACCAATGACGTGACGATATACTCCACTATACCACCAAGTACAACAAAACGAGTGATCAAAGCTAGAACTTCTGAAACTAATCGGTTATTAGATAGTGAGTGTTTGTTTGTATCTATCTAGGTCTATAATCGCTTCTTCTTCAAATTAACGTTCATGTTGAACCCATAGTACCCCAAGCTTTCCCACACCTTATCGTCGACCTTCTTCGGAAGCTTGCGGCCATAGAGACACTGGTCAATCAACCACATCCCCACCAAGAACTCCAGCTTGGTAAGGGTGCCGTCGTGGCGAAAGTCCACCTTGGACCAGATCTGCTCCAAAGTCTGGTCGGGAAGCCGCAGCCGTTTCCAGATCCGCTTCACCACTGCTGCCACCATTAACTGGTCAATGTCGACGTGGACCAACCCGTGAATGTCGCGAGTATCGTCGACTTCCAGCTGAGCACCGAGAGCAGCCACGAGACTAGGATCAGCTTCGGTATCGCCCAGGGGAACGGGCTTATCACCATTATAGTCAACTCCCCGAAGCCGAGTCACCATACACCCAACGTACAGCCCCCGGTTCAGCACCCACACCCCTTCGTAGCGCTTGCGCTCCTGGTCCAGCAAGTAGTTGAGCTCGGTGTGGTTTTTCCACGGCTTGTCCTCGTTGAACGAGAACTTCTTGTCCTTGCGCTTGTTGGCCTTGCGCATCGTCTTCTTGAATGCTACTGGGTGCTGGTGCTGCACTGGTGTCAGCACCACCAGGGGTGATGGTTCCAGCGGCTCGTCCTCCAGGTCATCAGCATCGCCAATATCGCTAAGCAGAAGCGGTTCCGGCATCGCCTTGACGTGCTTCTTTTTGCGAGACACATCGGGGAACCGGGGTAACGGAGTGGGAAGTGGTGATGATGGTGGTACGCTTTCGGCGTCACTAAACCCTGGAGGTCCCAGCAGATCCAGTGGTGGTGGTTTGCGCTTGGGTGGATGCAGCAGCACCAGCGTAAGACCGTAATCGAGCAGCAGGCGAGGCAGCGATGACATCAGCGGGTTTTCCAGGAGCGTCAGCATCGCCGGAGCCAATACGGGAAGCGTATGAGCCACTGCTGCCACACGGTCGGTGGCCGCCGCCAGCGGGACCAGCACCGGTTGCGGGAGCAGCTCCGTCAGCGAGTCGAGCCTACCAACGGGACCTAATCGCGGCAGTACTGGTAGTCCTCGCAGCGGTGCTCTTACCACCAGCAGCCGCGTCAGCAGCGGGGTTGAGCCGTGTTCGCTAACGACAATTTGCGGCGTAGCGTCGGGTCCCAGCTGGCAACTGAGGATCAGCAGTCCGTCGTCAGTGACACTACTAGAACCAAACGCTCGCTCCTGGTGAGCTAATTGGGGATCCAGTAAGTTACCAAGACTTTCGAATAACCCAACGTTCTTGGCGTGCTGGGCCCAGAGGTCGTTGGTGTCGGTTTTGGTCACAGGAGTACTGACCCGTTTAGAGTCTACCGACAGTCTGAAATCGGCTAATCGTTGGAGTCCAGCGTTAGACGCCAGAGGTTCGGGTGCCCGCTTCTGTTGCTGGCTTTGTAAGGTGGTTTTAAGCAGTTTAATCATCTCCTTGGGGTCCAAATTCTGTGAAAGTCGTTTCGACGACGTGTCCTGAGGAGTGGCCAAGTGGTTCAGAATCAGCTGCTTGACGTTCTTGATCATATCTTGAGATGATAGTGGCAGCGGCAGTCGGAGCAGTTGCGTCAGATCCAGCCTCGGGAACTTGGGAGCAGCAATAGTGGTGGGAGTGTGGTTAGGGCTGGCCGGCAGCTCGAACGGCGACGTATCGAGAGTCAAACCACCGTGGGCCAGCGCCAGACGGACGAGGGGCTTTTTGGGTAGTGGCTGGCCCAAGTACAGTGCTGGCCGCTGCTTTTCGTGCTCCACCAGAGCGGTAGCGGCAGCAAGAGCAAGACTGGTCGAATTGCCCACCAACGAGTCGGTAGAACTGGCTGGCGACCGAGCTACTTGTGGCGAGCGAATCATCGATGCTCGCTTGGGTGGTTGGGCTCGTAGTTGCGGTGATACGGTTGCTGGCAGCGGTTTTGGTGGTGACAGTTTCGGTTGCGATGTTGGCTTGGGTGTAGGCGGCTGGTGAGGCTGGTGGGGCTTGATGGGCATGGCATTCCCCAGTTTGGGTACGGGCAGGGATATCTGGGGGTATACTGGTGGTTTCAGTTGCGAGGGAGTCCTGGTTGATGCTGATGGTCTTGGTGACTTATTATCACCAATTTTCGGTGACAGCGCCAAGCTGGGAGTTGCCAGCGGTTGCGACGTTCGTTTCGACGTGATCAGAGCTGTTTCTGACCTTGTCAGCGGCGTATTGACGCCAAGTTTACCTTGGGGCCGAGGCCGAGGTTTGTGGGGTCGGGACGACGCCAGCGACGGCCACAGCCCCGCGAGCGAGCTCGAGGAGTCAGCAGGAGTGTCGGGCAGTTTGCTAAGCGCTTTAAACGCCAGCACGGCCGCGGCGTGGGCGTTGGAGCTCATGGACACGATCGAGACACCCTGAGGCTTAGAGTGAGAGAGGAGGCTGATTATCGCGCGCCCCGAAAACACGACCCCTGGCAGCGCTACCATCCAACGGCTAAGTGTCTTAGGGAATGGAGCGGAGGATATGTCTAGCCGTTTTTAGGTCACCATAATCAGCTTTAGTTTGAAGTGTTATTGACTAAAATGTGATGACGATGTAATCTGAAACAACGGAGATACGACCGTTGGTCGATGGCCGTAGCTGTCAGATGTGATCGTATTGTGTTTAGATGCCACGGTAGCGGGCCTCGATGGCCGGTGACGTCATCAGGGGGCCGAGCCCCGGTTGCTGCCATCGTCGCGCGATTTGCTGAGCGCGATCGGTAGTGGCTAGCTGTGGGTGGGACATTTGTTAGCATTTGCTAGAAAATGCGTGCGACTGGGTTTGCTATCGTGCCGGGGCTAGCTAGCCACGTGCGAGGTTGCCCGTGGTAACCAGGTGCCGTGGCTGGGTCGTGGTCATCGGTGATTGCGGTGAAACAGCAAACGGCTAAAGCAACCAGATCTTGCCGAACTAGCCGTCAAACTAATTGGTCCGTCGCTGCCATTCCATCCATAGTAACTGATAAATTATATTAAATGATAGTTTATATTGAATGTTAAACTAGAGTAGAGGACGTTGAGGATAATCATTGAACTTCAATAGAAGATATTTCAGTTAGAACTGTCAGTAATATGATGTATCATGATGTGAACGACGTAATGGTGATGTGATCTCGGTGATGTATGCCATGTACGACAAGGTGATGTCTGTGATGTATCGTATCCGTGGCAAATGACGTGAATCACGCAACAGATACGGCGTTGTCGTCGTTGTCATGGTCCCGATGACGTGGTAGCGTTAGCGTAAATCGTTATATTGGTTATCTTTGCTATGTCATGTACTATATGCTAATTACACGTCAAATCGATGCAATGAAAGCGGCGAGTGAAAAATTGACAATCACCAACAGGGTATCAGGGAACCAAAAAGGTCAGCTTCCAGTAAGAATCCAGTTCTACTGGAGTTTGGGCGACGAAAACCGCATCGCCGTCAGCTGCCGTCGCTGGTGATGGCGACGTCCGGGCAGAGCAAAGTCCACCACCAGAGCTCGCTTAGGAAGCGGTGCTGGCTCGTGTGGCTCGTGGGCACTGTAGAGAAGATAGGCCTGGGGCACCGTGTGTTTTTCGGCGCCTTCTTCGACCACCAACTGGCACTCCATGGTGGCTAGGGGATGGGGACAACGGACAATCGATAGTATTGGGGATGGAGACGCAAACGCCAAGGTAAGAAGTAAACAACTAATGAAAAGTGACTGTATAGCAGTTGGCGAGGGTAACAGCTATATATAGTGAGTCACTGTACGGTCTCCACTGGGGCAATGGTCATTTCAAGTCCTAAGGGGGCGGGAAACCTCCCCATAAAATAGTGGCACCGTTCATCATTTTTTTTGGTTATGGGGCCCTGGGGGAGAGCCGCCGCGGTTACCCGTTTAGGCCAAGCCTCCTTTTTTCTAGCCACTATTCCCCCCCACACACGCCAACTTTTTTTTTTTTTTCAACCATACCCGCAACCTTAAAATTTTTGGCGTTGCTTTAGCAAGCCGCGGGCTCGTACATCCGATGACGCCCATTTGACCCCTCGACTCGAGCAATTGATGGCTACAGCTTGTCGAGGCGATTTAGACGAGCTAAAATGCTGTAGCGGAAGCCGACACTTTTGCTGGGGTTATCAGCAGACACTCCGGCTATATCGGTTACAGTAAGTGGGTACTGTGAAAAAGAGAAAAAAAGCACGGTAACTTCGGCTTTGACGGCACTGTCGGTATTACTGTATCATCATCTCTGTCTGTTTCATAGATACGGTTACTGGGTGTATCTGTAGGTGTATGTGGGTGTCTGTGGGATCGATTACCACCGTACAGTGAGTTTCTCCAAAAGGAGGTCTAGACCCCGTAATTCATCACCGGTACGGTCCCCAACAACCCCGATGCGGCTCCGCAATGACGGCACCACCCCACCGACGCTGCCCTGCACTCGGTAATGCTGTGTGGCTTGGGGGCAGCATGTACATACATCACCAACAGCAAGCAAGTAAACCTGTAGTAGTGCGGCTGGCAGCGTCAGCCACCACCCGTAATTGGGGTGGTTAAGCTTTTTTAGATGTAAGTGACAAAGGCAGCTTCCTTTGGTCACGCTGATGGAGTCGAGTGAAAAATTTCACCTCCTTGGTTCCATAAATGGCTCGATGATGACCGAACGTTTAGATCCACGACCAGAGGCAACCGTGGGGATATTTTTACCGCAATAGGGGAGACAGATCCTCGTCTAATGAAGGGGGAGGCTTTGGTGCTGACACTGTCATAGAGCATTGACTCGGGGCTGATGAGTGAATTATCCACAGTTTTGCTGTGAAACCATAAGCCACACCACCAATGGCAAGGGAAAGTAGTTCACGTAGTCGAGGCTACGTCAAGTTCATGGTCCGATTCAGGGATCGTCAGGGGAAGGGTCGATGGCCATGCTTCGATCCCAAATGGGCTCACGCGGGGATCATCACCTGTGGTCCCAGATCTCTCGGCAGCTTTCCCCTTTTGTGGGCTCATGCGGGGATTAAACCCTGGGCTGGAGACCTGGGCTGATTCGCCGGTTCCTTAAGGGGTCAGACGATGACTTGCCGGAGGCAGCCTCCCAAAAAAGGCGGGGAAGGGGTTCACCATTCAGGTTGCTTTTGGGACTTGTACGTCATACACCACATGCCATACGTCGGGGGCAAACGTCTTTACTTTTGTTGTGGTGACCAACGATCCCTGGAAGTACTCGGTGGCTTTGGTGCCCATTTCCTTGATCTCATCCTTGTGGACATTTTCGTGGATATGGAGTTGAGTCGCCATGATTGAGCGATTAACAAGAGTCTGAGCCACTGGCCATGATGGTTGCGACGTCGGAAGTAGCCCAAGATTGATGTGACTTAATCTGAGGCAGGAACCGAGCCGTTGGGGAGCATATTCGTTCAGTTCGAGAAAGAGATAAGCCTGGATCGATGACGTGGTAATTTCGTCAGCATCGACATGTTCTCCAGGTTTTATGACTCGATAACTGTAGCCAGCGTGGTCCAAGGCTCGCCGGAACCCTTCAATCAGCCACGGATTAATATCCCATCCCACCACTTTGGCTCCTAGCTTTAAGTAAGAAAGAGAAAAGTAGCCAATGCCACAGTACAAGTCGGCGACGATAGTGCCGTTAAGATCACCAAACAGTAGGACTCGAGCCTTTTCGGTAATGTTACCTCGGCTAAACATTGTATGGCGAGGAGCCCACGTTTGCCAAATCAGGTTCTGGATTGCCGAACACCAAAACGCCCGTTCAAAGTCTTCCGGAGTGGGATTTTTGATCAGTTGTGGAGTCGGTTCAGGGCCAAAATCGCCGTGGATGGGTACGAGGTTGGTTGGCCGGCGAATGACATTATTATCGTCGGTAATGGGTTGGTTAAGGGCAACGTGAGTACACCCCAGGGGAAGCCACGAAAGGTCATTTGAGGTTAACGGGTGGGATAATAGCACCATGGGAGGATACACGGAGTATTTCTTGGGTGCTAGCGATTGGGGTGGGGGAGTATTGGTGGTATCGTCATCGTAGGTTTCATAAGGAAAGTCAAGGTAAATTTCAGACAGGGTCAGCAGCACCACGAATTGGTTGTGGTGGTTGCGGTGGATCTTGGCCTGTTTGTTGAACACTCCTTGTTGTTCCAAGGTCAGTTTCGCCTGCTTGACGGCGTGGGGATCATCGATAAGGTACCGTAACGGCATCGCGGTTTGACGGGTTGAGATGCGATGGTATGTAGTGAGGTTACTATAAAGAGATGGTGTATATCAATCAAACCGTATCGTGGTGATGAGTCTTTGTTACAAGTAACCGGATATTATTGAATCTTAGTTAATGTTCACATTGATAGACCTTTGGTGGTTATGATTAATATGATTGTAAATGTTACCTTACTTTCAATTGCGCATTTATGAGTATGTGGTGATACTAGTGATTAAACTTGGGTCTTTTCATTAATAATGGTAGTCATTTAACTGTAATTTTTTTCTATTCAAGCTTGATTGGTGTTGGTAGCTTTGATCTCAATATGTCCCTTTAGTAAGACACTATCTCGTCCTTTGTTGGAGTATCATGGTTAATTACAAGGTCAACCTATAAATTACCAACAATTGATGGACCCATTCCCATTAAATCCCCAAAACTGGTGTTACTCCTCTACATTCAAACCTAGATAGAGGTTACACTACCTTCAACCCAAACATTCCCAACTATATCCAAACCAAACATTTTTAAATAAACCCCAAACATCTTTTATAAGTAACATCACCTCATAATCCATGTCATATCGTCTGTGGTTGATTATAATTCGTGTCACTAGTCGACCCCAAACCCATCGCGGTAGGGGCCCTGCGAAATTCTGCTGTCTTACATCCCCGACATCCCATACACCAATGACACACAGACGCGACTCTACTCGAGAAAACAACACCTAACATATCCTCATAGTTCACCTAGCCCTAAGCAATCAAATGATGTGATAACCACTTAGACGTGACCATTGATAAAAGGCTTAATTAATTGTCATTTCCATCGCGGGTCGCGCTTCCCCTCTTTCGTGGGGTCGTGTGCCCGATTGGTCTCGACCACGACTTCAAAGTCGCACACCCTTTTCATCTTGTTTTGGTGTGTTTTTCTGTTACGAGCCCCGGCGCTTCCAAAAAAAGGTACCACACTCACCTCGACTCTCTTGTCGTTCGTGTTCCCCAACTATCACCCCCAATCCTCCCTCGATTGCCATGAACAAAACTCCGGCCAACGCCACCATGGGAGGCCGTGGGTGTTCCCTGAGCGTGCTCTACATCGGCAACCTCGCCAAGCTGATCCCCGAGGACGCTGTCAGGGATATGATCGCCGAAGCCACGGCAACGCCGCTGACGTCGTCTACGCCCACCGCAACCACTAATCCTCGCTCGCTGGTGATCCTGGTTAAGTTATTAAACGATAAAAACCGTCCCGGGTTCAACTACGCCTTTGCTGACTTTGGTTCCTTCGAAGTGGCTCAGCGAGCATTACAGACGCTTTCCCAGGCGCTGGTGGCGGATATTCCTTTAAAAGTGAACTGGGCCTACCACCTGCTGAGCCAGGACTGTAATGACGATCTGTTTAACTTGTTTGTCGGTGATTTGAGCCCCGATGTCGACGATGACTTGCTCGCCAAACTGTTTAGTGGCTACCCGCTGTTGAAGCTGGCCCACGTGATGTGGGACATGCAACTGGGGCGGTCGCGAGGTTATGGGTTTGTTGGCTTTACCTCTCGTGATGATGCCGAAGCGGCGTTGGTCCAGATGAACGGTCAGTGGGTGCTGGGACGAGCGCTTCGTCTTAACTGGGCGGCGCGAAGTCACGACAAACCGATGCCGCCACCATCGCTGGCTCAAGCTCCAGCATCGCAATACCCTCAGTTCTATCCTCAGCAGTTCTATCAGCCTTCCCCCAATGCTGGTAATGGCAGAAATCTCCATAATCCGCACCACAATAATGGCCACCAATCAGGACACAACGGCACCCATCATCACCAAAACGGTCACCACCACAACCACCACCACACCACCAACCAGCACGCCGACCTTGGCGGCGCTCAGCTCCATCACAACGGCCACAATGGACACAACGGACACCAACAATACCAACACCAAAATCAACACCAACAGCACCAGCAGCACCAACAACACCAGCAACACCAATTAGCACCTCGCAACCAAATGGGCAACGGTCAGTTCCGGCCGCTGTACGAGCTGGTGGTGAGACAACTGGCGCAATGGCAAACGACGGTGTACTTGGGCAATGTCCCCCACTACACGCCGCTGCACGAGTTCATTCCGTTGTTACAGCAGTTTGGCTACATTGTTGACTTTAAGTTCCACCCGGAAAAGGGGTGTGCCTTTGTCAAGTACGATTCCCACGAGACGGCGGCGTTGGCGATTGTCCAGTTGCAAGGGCTTGTCGTCCACGGATGGCCGTTGAAGTGTGGCTGGGGCCGCAAACGGTGATGGCTACTCGGGCTTAGTAGCGGTTATAGAGTTCATAGAAGTGCACATCATGACACTTTATCGGTGTAGAAAACAAGAAAGACTTGAATTTGTTGGGTTTTCAATTTACAAGGGCGTGGAGGCAAAAAGATATCGGCACAGACAGGGTTCGAACCTGCGCTCCACAAGGGAACTGGAACCTGCATCCAGCGTCTTAACCTCTCGACCACTGTACCGGATATGCAAGTTGAGAATTTACGGTTTTTGGTATTGGCGTGGTAATATTGACACTATTGGGTTTTCAACCAAATCACACCACTAATCAATGGCATTATACCCAAAATTAATTGTACAAAGTAGTGCAATACTATGAGTGTTGTACAGTCATCGTTCTTAGCGTCCTACATTTATTTTCTTCCATAATCATTGCATTTCATATCGTTTACTTACCCTTGCGGTACACTTCCAAGTTGGTCAACAACGGCTTATCGTTATAGGAAAACAAGTACGCCGGACCTTCAGTAACTACATGACGGAAGGGCTTCCACGCCGGAATACAGAAAGTATCTCTCGGACCCCACTCAATCTTTTCATCACCAATTTCGGTATAACCCTTACCTTCAAACACATGGTAGACAAAAGACGTGTTTTCTTGTCTTTGCGGTGATTCCTTGTCAACTCTTTCGGCGTTACCACCAATGATACTCAGGAGAGGTTTACCGTTAGTTTGACGGTATTCGTAAAAGGCGTACCCGGAACCATCTACCGAAGCATCGAGCGCCTTTTGAGTATCGGACCAGGGGAATCGCAAGTCGGGATTACCTTCTTGGGTGACAGGAAACTCATCCTCTTCGTAGTGTTCAGCAAAGTTTACTGGAATGGCTTGGAAGATGGGGAGATCGAGCCCGTCGAGCCACACCATGGGACCATCGCCTTCCTTGCCGTGATCGTGCCATTGCCAGCGAGGAGTGAGAATAACGTCGCCTCGTTCCATGTACAATCTCAGGCCTTCGACGTTAGTGAACGCTCCTTCGCCTTCAACAATGAACCGAAGGGCAAACGCCGAATGGCGATGAGCTGGTGCCACTTCGCCAGGGTTAATGTATTGAAGCCCAGCGTATAAAGTGTCGGTAGTTTGCGGAGCAGTAAGCGCCGGGTTAATGAGCATAAGCACCCGACGTTCAGCATCGGCAGCAGCGACTAAGTGACCTGCTTGTTCCAAAAGCGGTCTGATTTGGTCGTATTTCCACAAGGTGGCTTCGGCCTTCGGTGCCGGCACCGGAGGCACCACCGCTGCCATTTTCGGCCAGAGAGCCTCGACGTTAGCGGCGGGGAGAGTTTTGAAATAGGCGGTGGTGTCCTGAGTGGGTGACATGGTTGTGGGACGGATTTGGGGTCATTGGCGAGTCTTTATAGTTGTATCGGAAGTGGTTCCGATTGACACCCCACCTTTTGGCTTCCATAGGATGCAGGTTCCGATCTTGGCTTGATGGTTCAGGAAAAAATCACAGCTCCCTTAGATCCCCACCAATCATACTTGGCTGTTAAGCATTATGACGTTTGGCTGATAAGGATTGAGCTGGGTATGGTGTTCCCCTCCGTTGGTGGTAGGGTATTATCGTCGGTGGGTGGTTCCGTATGCGGCGGGTGGGTGGTGGCAGCGGAACTCGCTGCCGCGCGCGCGCTGTCGCCTGCCGGAGCATCGACGCGACGGAATTACCCCGTCGCCACCTCCGCTTTTTTTTCCCCACGTTTTTACCCCACGCGCCACCCCCAACGGCGCCATCGATTCCGATACCATGATTACTAAGAAGATCGTGTATTTCTCGAATTAGGTCAAGTTTGTCAACCTTATCATAAGAGTATTAGCTACTGCTTATAGCCTAAAGTGTTTAGACGTGGTGGACGCGAACGGTATAATGTAGTTTGATGTTGCGTTGGCGACGAGGTGCCATACTCGTAGTATCTTGTTTAGGTGAAGTTTCCATGTTCCATTGAGTATTGGATTTTATGTGAAACGTCTTTTGAAACCATGTTCTAGGTGGTGGTAGGTTTGTCTTTTGTTTTGGTGCTGGTCGGTACCAGTTATAGCCATGAGCTAGTAGTAGCAACGCGAGGAGAACTATTGTTGTGTCGAGCTCTAAGTCCAGTGATATCATAGGATATTATAAGTAAAAAGAAGAAGATGATAAACCACTTTTATATCAATGTCTCTAGTAACTGATAAATAATGTGTTGACGATCTTTAAGGTTTGCGAACCATTCGTAAATACTAGTCACGAATCATGTTTACGATATCGCGTCACGTGATTTATTGTCGTTTTAGACTTTAAAGTTAACAAAGTAAAGACCTAAAGAGAAAAATCATGTCAAATGTAAAAGATACTGCTCAAATGATAAACCAAACTCTACAT
The DNA here is from genome assembly GCA_030580175.1 of Diutina pseudorugosa. Taxonomy (NCBI): domain Eukaryota; kingdom Fungi; phylum Ascomycota; class Pichiomycetes; order Serinales; family Debaryomycetaceae; genus Diutina; species Diutina pseudorugosa. Next base: position 81,609 of record JAKTSL010000046.1, on the reverse strand, counting down.
CGATACAGAAGAAAGTTGTCTTTTTCATTCGCTCGACCCAGTGGTCGGTATTAGTCTATAATCATTATTCATTAACCGCAATTGACCCACAGATTACCACAGATACACGTGCGTTGGAACACCATTGTCCACAAGCCAATCGTCTGCTGGTTGTCAAAGGCAAGCGGGTCAGTGACAAGACTCACCAGTCGACATCGAGTACACTTGCGGAGCCGCAGCTTGGGACCATCGGACACCACGATTTTCCGGAGAGCATCGATGTGTTCGTTAACGGCATAGGGAAGGCGAGCCTGGAACGGAGTCTCGGTAGCATCAATGGTGATGGGAAGACGGAGCGGCTTTCGTGGGGGATGGGGCAGCGCCACTCCCACGCAAAGCCAATCAACATCGTAGAAATATAACTCGGAAATCTTCATGTCGCGGTTCAAGTTGACCTGGTGACGATCCAAAAGCACCAGAGCAATCTCCTGCATCTCTGGGAGGAGTTCACCTTGGCACACCAACTTTTGTTCCAATTTAAGGGCATATCCGGGGTCTTTACCTTGGAGCTTGATGGCAAGCTCCTTGGAGATGTAGGCGTCGCATTCCCGTAAGTAGTTTTCAAACAGCGAGAAGGTGATGGGGAGTTGCAGAGTCAAGCTGAAGAAGCGATTGAGGGCTTCTTTCATTGGTGTATAGAGCTTATTGGCTTCAGCAAGGTCCTTGTGAAGTTTCTTAAGAATTTCCCGGGTTTTACCAATCGACAGAAGCGCATACATCAAAAAGAGCCGTGGTACTTTGGCCAAAAGAATGGGGAGGGCCAACAGGTTTTCCATGGTCACCTTGGAGTCCATATTGGGTTGGTTGCGACAAATCAGAAGCTGGAAAAGCTCCTGGTAAATGTAGACCATCAAGTCGATAAACCACTTTACCGAGCCAATTAGGGAGATAATGCGTTCGCCTCGAGTTACCAGGTCGGCAAGCAGATCGTCAATGGGTTTCTTCTTGGTCACCTGGGCATAAATGCTCGAAAGGGAAAACATGATGCCAAAGCTGGTGCTACGCAAGTTAAGCACCACCCAAGCAATGTCGCTAACCACGGGACGAGGCACCAATTCTCCGAGAAGCAATTGTAAGCTCAAAAGTTTCTGGAGAGGAGGATTGGATATGAGTTTGTCCACCAGTTCTCGTGAAAATGTGTCGAGAGCAAAGTTTATCGCCTTATGGGACTCGGCAAGCACCAACAGCACGATATCCTGAGCCAATTGCGGTTTTAACGGAGCTAATCGTTGTACTTCCGCAGCAATAAGTACGAGGAGATCGTCGCAACAACAGTTCATATAGCACGCCTGGGCGTGGTTATGGGCAAACGCTACTGCCATCAGGTACACGTGTTCCTTGCTGAGTTGTCGTCCCCATTTGCGTTGCACGGGGAAGAGCTGGGGATGGTTATCGTAAAAGGCCACGTGCAGGGCTAATGTTGGCAGCGCCACGATCATTGGCAGCGGTGGCATGGGAGCAAAGTCGTAGCCCACGTCAAACACCAGTCCGATCTTGGTTACTTCGAGTTCTGGTGGTGATTGGTCAATATCCATTGCTGTAGGATCAGTGGGAGGTAATGGTTCTCCTGCAAAATTGCGGTGGTTCATGAGCTCCATATCCTGAGAGAACACGTCGATACGGTCCTCAAACACAAACACCACCAGCAGCTCCATTTCGTCAATACGTACAAGCTTACCTGGACGTACAAGCTCGTCGGCAAGCCGAAGCGTTCTCAGTGCCGTTTGAGAGGAAGGAGGAGCAATCCCTTTGCGTTCAGCAAGCTGGGTAAACAGCAGCAGCACCAACTCGCTTTCGGGAACGAGCTGGTACCGTAAGAACCGGGTTTCGTGGGGGAACTGGTACCACACGAGCAACGAGATATCGCGAGTAGCCGTGCAATTGAGCACCTGGAGATTGGCAAACTTGCCCTGGCGACACTGTTCGAGCTCGTCGTCAAAGATATACGTGGGAGCTAATGCCATCAGCGCAAGTTTGGTGGCAGTAAGCTTTGGGGGAGTCTTTTCCGCTTCGGGAGTATTATAGTGAGGATTCTCCTTTTGGCGAGCTGCCAGCTGAGTCAAATGACCCCAATCAATGGTTATAGCAAACGTACACAACTGTTGGGTTAACGAGTCCACCACCAGCACGAGTACGCGTCCATCCTTGAGGAACCCGATGGAGGCGTGACTTACGTCAATAACGTCGCCCAACGGATCGCAATCGACTCGGTGGTACTCGACTTTGTGTTCTCCTTGATGGTAGAGGGATACTCGTCCGTTTCTCCGTACGGTAAGGCACGCCTGCTTTGTGGGAATGGGGTGAGTCACTCCCAGCGGCGGCACCTGTTTTACTGAATAGGAGAACTGTTTCAGCGCCGGGTCTCTCACTGCTGGTCCGTTGATGATCAGTGGTTTAGCAATTCGAAGCCACCGGAACCCCACGAGCGGCAGCTTCACCAGGAGGTCCTGGTAGATCATCTCAATGTGGTTATAGCTGGTAAGCTCATAACTGGGAGTTTCGCTGCGGCTAACGAGCCCCACACCCGCTAGGTAGATGTAGAAGTTGCCCAGGACGTCAGCGACGACAAGATCGGTGCTGGGGTTCAGCCACAGCACCAACAGTACTGGCAGCGGGTGGAGCTTTTGTGGTGGAGCAAACCGCCACTGCTGGCCGTCGACACACTCCAAGTACGTCACGTAGAGATGGGGGTTGGCATAGGCTAGGAACCCGTGCTTGGACCACAGGATTGTCGGCGACATGGCGTACACCAAATGATGGAAATGGGTGTGGTCGTGGTAGTGGTAGTGAGTGAGGTAAAGTGCGAATGAGATCACCATGGTGACTGAGATTACCACAAAGAAGAAGCGATAAATAATTGGTCATGTTTAGGTCAATGTTATCATTGTTGAGTGTAAGTTTATATGGAGATTTATAGTTTAGTATTTTTCACTTGACAATTGGACGAGTGGGTTGGATGAAGTGAGTATAAGTGATATGTCACAAGAAGAGATGATAATGACTAGAGACTATTAAGGAGACCAATTATATGTGATTTTATCAAAGTAGTAATGGGAAGTAGTTGTGGGTGTCGTCATCAGACTAGAATTGGTAGAGAAGTAGGCCTTGATAGTACTGTTGTTCCCAATACTGAGAGTATACCATAAGGGAGGAGAAAGTACACCAGGAGGTATAGGACGCTCACATAAATAGCCAAAAACCAATGGCCACGGTTGTTGCGAGAATTTATTGACATGGTTAAATCGATGGACCGTTGCAGGAATTTATTAACTAGTATCAATGGATACTGTTGTTGCAAGAACGAAAATCCTTTGATTAATTGAATGACAGTGATGTTGCTAGAATCAAATTCATTTTGAACGTAAGTATCTGACCCCACGGTTGTTGCGAGAATCTATTGACATTATTTGATGAACTTTGGAGGGAATGTACCAAGTATCAAGAGACACGGTTGTTGCGAGAACGAAAATCCGTTGATTATTTGAATGATAGTATTGTTGCTAGAATCAAATCACACACGGTTATTGCGAGAATTTATTGAAATTGGTAAATCGATGGACTGTTGTATCAATGGCTGTTGTTGTTGCACGAACGAAAATCCTTTGATTATTGAAATGACAGTGTTGTTACGAAAATCAAATTGCACACGGTTGTGGCGAGAGTTATTCAATATTAATGTTCAGTTGATTGACGACACGGTTGTGGCGAGAGTTATTCAATATTAATGTTCAGTTGATTGACGACACGGTTGTGGCGAGAATTGTTACCACCATCTAGTATGGTATGTGGTCCAACACTAACAATAGCCACCAAAATGTCTACCAATGGCTATTTCAAACGCTAGTATCGAATTGAGTTAGTATAACTACTTGAGCCATGACTAGTAATGTCACTAGCGAGTGACTTTAACATTACCTATGGACTAACATAACCACGGCCACGTCCTATTGATATTGAAGACTTAAACTAACTGGAAGCATTAAAACCTAAAAGCGATTAGTGATGATTAGAATAAACATGTGTTTTTGGACAAGCTCAATTTCAAGGGTAAGTTCTTACACTAACAGGCTAATTGAAACCACTCCTACCACAAGCCATCACTCCGTACCCGCCATTGTCCTATAACATGTCCGTTTTCTTTGATCCCTTGGTATACACCGGTTCGAGGTGATGATACTAAATCACCATCGAAATTCATCATATTTGCCAATTTTTCACGAAATGTTGGCCAGTGAAGTCATCAAGAGCTCGCAAAGCCAAGATTGACTTCAAGTGCGAACAACGTAGAGGGAAATGAGATTAAAATAAAGATAGATCCGCTCAATTCCACATATTTGACCTGTCTCTACTCAATTCCGTTATCCTCCGATGTTATTTGGGATCTCAAAGTGAGATCTTCATCATTTACTTATAGAACCCATAGTCTCCACCAAACACCAGGAATAACCACCAACGACCAGAATATGACACACGCTACGTCAATTGATCAACCACTCCAACTACTAGTAAAAAAATCACCTCAACAAAAACACATCTTAACTTCTAGAGGTTCACCATCAAAAAGCAAAGGGAAATACCTTATCACGATGACTTATTAGCCATAAGCCATTGGTTAACTAGGAGATCGTCAACTACAACAAACTAAACAGGCTTTACGTTTCATTCATTCTACACTACTGCAACAACTTCTTTTCCAACTTGTAGTTGCCCTTGAGCCATCTTTGCACCATTTCCAACGACGATTCCGGTTGGTCGTAAGGCACCATGTGGCCGCCGTCAAACAATCTCAAAAAGGTAAAGTGTTCGTAGTTCTTCACCGTACCCGCCTTGGTAGCAGCAAGCGGCGAGTCAAACACCGAACCTCCCAACGTGCGCAACTTACCCTTGATTTCAAACGGCTTCTCTTCGGCTTGAGCAAACTTATCGGTGTGCTTCCACGGCAACACGTTGGTCCACGCCTGGTTACCTAACCAGTTGCAAATGAAATCCTTGTCACCAGCGTAAATGAGCACCGGTAATCCCCGTTCAAGCAAGTCGGACACGGCGCGGTGGTAGGGCTTCATCCAGTCCCCAGCAAACAAGAAGTTCTTGTTAATGTCAAAGTTGCACCCTTGGTAGGAGTCGACTTCGACGCCCAACGCTTGCATCACTTCCTTTTGGTTGAGGTACTTGTCAATGTAGTCCAAGTCTTCGTAGCACAACGACAGCCCTTCGCAGTTCTTGCGGATGTCATAGACGTTCTTGCCCGTCTTTTGGTACGGTCCCATTTGGGCGTTGTTACAGTAGATGGTAGCAGGAACACACAGCCACACCGATTCCAGGTCGTAGCACAGCTGGATCAACAGCAAGCACCGCGGGATCAGCTGGGCCATCGAGTCACACTGTTCGTCGTCCAACACCGGGTCGGCTCCGCCTTCACCACAGGCCATGGGCTGGTAGTATTCGTACTGAGTCAAAGGATCGGTTAACCCGTTACCAATGAGCACTGAGGTCAAGTTAAAGTTGCGGTCGTCGTGGGACAAGATCTCGGTAGCAAACACGGGGATGTAGTGACCAGCATACAGCTCGCCGGCAATGTGGAAGTCGTTTTTGGCGTACTGGGGGAATTGCTTAAAAAACAACGAGAGGAACGAGTACACGTCCTTACCCGCAGCCACGGTGTCAGAAACCAGCTGCAGCGAGTACGAGTAACCGACATTAATGGGTTGGTCCAAGAAAATGACGTTGGCGTTGTTGTTCCAGGCGAAATCGTTGGGGATAGGCTTGAGGCCAGGACCGATGGAAGCGGGACCCAATTCAAAGAAAAGACCGGTAAGCGACGAGCATCCGGGACCGCCGTTAAGCCACAAGATGGTGGGGTCCTTCTTGGGGTCGCCTCTCAGCTCAAAGAACCAGTAGAAGAAGTGCTTGTCGTCCTCCAAGTCGTCAATGTACCCCGAGTACTGTTTAACCTTGTCAATGCCCAATGACTCCGGAGTCAGCTTCCCCCGCAACTGGTAGTTGGGGTGAGCACTATCAGTGACGACAAATTGCCAGTCAGGCTTGAATCCCAGCAATTTTTTAGCGGGAGCCTTAAAGTCCAATTGCGCTACGGCTTCGGGGAATTCAAGCATCATTTCCGCCCACAATTGCGCCTGTTCCTTGGGCACTTGCAACTTGTCGATAATCAGGGCCACGGCGTGGGAACCAAGCGCTCCAAGGTTAGCTTTTAAGGAAGACAAATTGTCACCAAGGTTAAAGCCTTCCTGGAGCTGGTTGGCAGCATCGAGCACCTGTTGCGGCACCGTCAACGCCAGCGCTCCCGCAAGCACGAGAGATAAGCCGGAAATCTTCATTTAGGTCCTTTGAAGAGTTTCGTTTAAGATAACAAATTGAGGATAATGAAGTGCACTTATAAAAGGTTCGGTGGCGCTGGATGCGCAAGGTTACGGGCTCGCAACCAAAGACCCATGTTGCTGTCGGGGCCTGAAACTGGTTGTCGGGACAACCTTTAAGGGGAGGTAACGGTGTTTATGTTTCAGGTTTACCTGGGATGTGTTACGATTACACGTAACATGGGTTTGACAGGACGTTGACGTTGACAGGAGGAGGGGGATAGGGGGTGTAGAGGGTGAGAGCCGTTTAATCGAGCGGGTGGTTTATCATTGTGCAGGAAGCCGCATGACCTCTATCGCCAGCATGAGACCGAATACGGTGAGTAAGGATACGATAAGTACAATTGATAGGGATATAGCTTAGCGTAAGTGGTAATTGAAGCATTGGTTGTGTTAATTGGTTGGTTGTGGTGGTGGGTTTTGCTTGTGGATGATTGAGTGACTTGGGTTGTCAGATTGGCGAGTATCGGGGGAGATAACGAGTCGCCGACATCGGCAATTACGAGCGTTACCTCGAGACCTGGCATGACAAAAGGAATTAAATGTGTTTGTTGACTTTGATGCCACTCGATCGTCAATAACGGTTACCATAGTGGGTAGACTGAATCGGAGGTAAGCGGAACCAGACTTTGAGTAGGAATAGAGACATTACTGACTAATAGTGGTGATGATACAATTGGTTGACTGAATAAAATGTCTCAGTTGGAAGAGATACTGGGGGTGGCGGTGTTGTTGTCGGATTATAGTTCTAGACTCCGAGGTTAATCACGTGACTAGTCTTAATTAATCGCGTTGACCAAAGATTTGTACTCGCGACTCACCCATTATCTCACCCTACACCATAACTACCCTACCATCACCTCCCTTAGCAGGTTTGCAATACCAATAATATAACCAACTCAGGAGACTTACCTCACGGGTTTCATTATCACTTATGTGGACTTTACTCCTGTTTTCTTTTTCATTTATCATAATACCTTTTTCATCGCCATGGCGGCTTGACTACCCCATCCCAACCCACCAAAAACCACCAAATCCCACTAATTCAAACGTTTAAAGACAAAATCTATCAACCACAAGTTATAACTGCATCGATTCCAGCCATTTATTGACCATCGGCTCCAGCCCCATCGAGTCCATTACCGATCTCATCTCCTCCGCACGGTCATTAACCAAGTCCAAGTCATGTTGGGGACGGGGACAACCAGCGACGTTGTCGTCGATAACGGCTATGCCGTCAAGCACTACCGAGACCGACGACCAGGGGAATCCCGCAAACAGTTCCGGGTCCGGGCCGAGCTTGAATTCCAGCTCCTTCAATCCCTTAACCATCCCCACATCGTCGCCGTGTCCAAGTTCACCACCACCTGGCTCGGCGACAGTCCCAAAATGTACATGGAGCTCGGCGTCCCCAACTGGTGGACTAATCACCCCAAAAAGCACCAAGCTATGTCCGAAATCGTCATGGCGGTAGTATACCTCCATGCTCATGGAGTTGCCCATCGTGATCTCAAGCTCGATAATACCATCATGGTCGATGGCGTGGTGAAACTAGTGGACTTTGCTGTGGCTACTCGTCAGCCCCAAGCCGTGGGTTTAGTGGGACTGGCAGCCTATGTCGCTCCCGAACAGTTTACCCAAATTACTTATTGCGGGGTGGCGAGCGACGTGTGGCTGGTAGCGATGATTTATTTGTATCTTAATGGCATGGGTCCGTGGTGGCACCAGGCCCATCGTCTGGACGTGGGGTACCAGGCCTATGTGGGAGCGGGAGCGTTACCGGCGCCGGTACCGGCATGGGTCGCCCAAGCCCTTACCATCGATCCGACTCAGCGGCCGCTGATGGCCACCATTGCCCTCGCGTTTAACCCGCCGACAACCGCTGTTACTACCCTTAATTGACTCTGGTCTCCACCATCGACCGATGTTACAGTTATGCTAAGTGTGACTCGTATCCCCCCGTGGCTGACTCGGAATTGACCCCACCCCGCGCTGACTCGGGATTTTCCACGCTTCGGCCAATGCCGCACTTCCCTCACATATCTCCTCACTCCCAAGCTTAAATAGCCAGCGGCATCCTCCACTACCACTCCCAAAATCACCCATGCTTTCCCGCTCCGCTGCCCGCGTGCTTGCCCGCCGCACCTACGCCTTGCTGGCCCTGGCCCGGGCCTTAATTTCTCGTCCCGTGGCTGAGGTCGACCCGGAGATGGCCGATATCCTCTCTCAAGAACGCCAGCGGCAAAAGAACTCCATCACGTTGATCCCGCTGGAAAATTTCACTCTGAAAGCGGTGATGGATTTGTTGGGGCTGGAAATGCAGAACAAGTACTCGGAGGGTTACCCTGATGAACGTTATTACGGTGGTAATGAGATTATCGACAAGGCGGAGAAGTTGTGCCAAAAGCGGGCGTTGCAAGCGTTTGACTTGGACCCCGAACAGTGGGGGGTTAACGTGCAACCGTTGCTGGGAGCTCCCGCTAACTTATACGCTTATCTGGCCATCTTAGAGGTGGGAGACCGTATTATGGGTTTGGACTTACCTCATGGGGGACACTTGAGTCACGGCTACCAAACTCCGACCACCAAGATCTCCTACGTGTCCAAGTACTTCCAGACGATGCCCTACCGTCTCGACGAGTCCACGGGACTCATTGACTACGACACCTTGGAAAAGAACGCCGTGTTGTTCCGTCCCAAAGTGATTGTGGCTGGGGCTTCGGCGTACTCGCGAGCCATTGACTACCAACGGATTCGGGAAATTGCCGATAAGGTCGGCGCCTACGTGCTTGCCGATATGGCCCACATTCTGGGGTTGGTGCTGGCTGGCGTGGCGACGCTGCCGTTCCCGTACTCCGATATTGTCACCACCACCACCCACAAGTCGTTGCGGGGACCTCGTGGTGCCATGATCTTCTTCCGTAAGGGGATTAGAAAGGTTACCAAAAAGGGTAAGGAAATTCCCTACGACTTGGAACGTAAGATCAACTTTTCGGTGTTCCCCGCTCACCAGGGCGGTCCTCACAACCACACCATCTCGGCGTTGGCCGTGGCTCTTGGCCAGACCCAATCGCCCGAGTACAAGCAATACCAGAAGGAAGTGGTCGACAACGCCCAGGCGTTCGCCAAACAATTGCAACAGGCCGGGTTTGACCTTGTATCGGGTGGTACCGATTGCCACTTGATCTTGATCGACTTGAGATCCAAGGGCATTGACGGTGCTCGCGTGGAAGCGGTGTTGGAACGGGCCAACATGGCTGCCAACAAGAACACCGTTCCTGGTGACACTTCGGCGCTTTTCCCTTCGGGTTTGAGAGTGGGTACTCCCGCCATGACCACCCGTGGCTTTGGCCCTGAAGAATGGCAAAAGGTCACCGACTACCTCCAACGCGCCGTCGATATTTCCCTCCAATTGAAGGCTAACGAACAAGGCAAGTTGGCCAAGGACAAGTTGGCGTCGTTCAAGAAGTTGGCCGACGAGCTGCCCGAAGTCAAGCAATTGGCTGACGAAGTGGCCGCCTGGGCCGCCACCTTCCCCGTCCCCGGGGAATAGTTATCCGGTACTTTAGGACACAAGGCTTAATAAATTATACTGAAATATGGCGATTTTGAGTGATATTGACATTGTAGCCATGACTAGTGATCACAGTAAAGTGTAATTGCTGATTTTGCTTTGGATTGATAGTTATTTGTCACTTTTTCATCTTGAATAACGTACTTCTGTATTCAAATAGCTATGATCATTATCGTTAGGTCATATGGTCAAAATCGATTAGTGGAAGACGTAGTATCGACCAACGATAAATTTAGGGGTTATGTGGATACTTGACTCTTGGATTGCTTCTTGCTGGACTCATGAATTACTTTACTTGACATACCAAATGACTGGATAGTATCAGTACAAGTGAGAATGAGTTGAAGGTCGATTATTAAAAGATTTTACACCAAAAAAATCGCCACAAATAGGATTTTCGGCATCTACCAGTCATGTAGACCATAAATCAGAGCAAAAAAAATTTTGTAATTTTTTTTGATGTTTGACATCGACGGCTGGGGTTTGGGGTTTTCTCGGATCATCGCGCCTAACCATAGATGAATTAACCTCAATCAATTGACGAAGATTGCACCAACAAAAGCGGTAAATGGAAATCTGAAACATCCATTGCATTCACAACGTCTCTATCTTTATGGTAATTGGCAGATAAGCGTCAATTTCGAAAATGTTTTGGATCCGATCTCATGCGATCTGACGTTTTTTGAGTGGTCATTTTTGCGATTTATTCACTCCCGTTCATGGTTTACGGAAAGCAAAGCCATCTAGCAAGTAGCCGGCAATTTGCTCTATAAAACCCAAGTATTGCTTTTTCTGCTTTTATCGGTATCGAGCTCGTTATTGCTCAGTTTACGTGTTTTTGGTGCGACCAACCCCTAGGCCTAATGGGCCAAAATCGACAAATCGACAAGTTCCGTCAAATGCCGTCAAACTTTGTCTAGATGAAAAGGCCACCGGTTAAAACATAGTAAGCCATCTTTGAGCCGCTACCGGGTGGCGTAAACCGTACTTTTTTCACCATTTCTCACCATTATATGTGTCATTAGTGAAAGACGAGAACACTATTTAGACTAGCCAATGTGTCGGTGGTTGCTTCCATTTTACTCCTAAACGCCACAGAGACGCTAGAAGATGCAATCAAAGTGTAATCCCTATTCAGTATTGGCAAATCTCCAATTTTCGTGTGGATCGCTCTCAAGGGCAGGACTCGACTCATGGATTCCAACAGCATCATGTCTCACCACTTTACGTACTATTCTACGTTCATGTCCTTATTCTGTTATGTATTCGATATTAGAGGCTATACTTATATAAGTACCATACTATTGAGTTGAACAGATGTTGATGAAGATGAGATAGGGATAAGCTAAAAGCTCGCGATATCAACTGAAAAATGTGGCGACATGACCGGTTTGTTTTCCCTTTACTCCCAGCGACTTTCTGTGTAAAGCGTAGGTCTCTTCCGGCGGCGGCGTCTACCGTTGGTTGAACATGACGTCATAGCTGATTGCATCAAATGTATATATCAATGTGTTAAAGAAAACCACTGATGGAGTGAAATACATCGAGGTAATAACCGTTTACTGCGGCCAATATATGTTATACAGCAATTGGCCTCAAAACCAAATATGCTTAGTTCCGCTTTTCTGAAATTTCGACTTTTTGTCGTCGTTTTAGTTCTCAGTTTTGCATTTTTTCTCCAAAAAGCGAAAACCGCGATTTATTCAGTCTGGACAAGGGTCAACAAAAACCAAAGCCACCTGGCATGAAGCCAGCAGTGTGATCTACAATAGCTTAGTATCACTTCTATGCGTCCATTGGCATTGAGCTCGTTATTTTGACGTTTACATTTCTGAGATGCGACGAGTCTTAACAGTGGGACACCCTAAAATGCTTGACCCGGTTTTCGGCCTCCGGATTCTCCCGGGGTCCTTCCGGGATCCACCGGGCAATGTCCAAAAGCGAGGTGCTCTGGTCCCTAAAACAAATCTCATACACCAGAAAACAAGGAATGTCTGTAAGTATCAGATAACGTGAGCTTTTGGCAATGTGTAGTTCATGATATCACGTCATGAAAGGCTAGGGTATGCTTTTATCGTCCGTATTCTGAAGCCCATTCATTCTCCATGGTGCGAATGTGTGGAGCTGCCTGCATATAGTCGCACAGGTCGCAAGTCCCATGAACTTTTTGTCGATAAATGCCAACTCGTTTTTTCATTCTCGATAACCACACGACATTTGTGTGATTCTGAGTATTGCACTATGAAAGGACGTAAGTTATCCCAATATTATCGAAGAGAAATGAATTTTAACGTCGCTTGGCAGTGCCATGTACATTGTGACGGTTTCTGCTTGTCAATCATACCCCAGGACAACCATGAAACGCAAGACAAGCTGAGCTATACGACTCGGACATTTGGTCTACAAAAGGCGAGGCCGAGTGATCGAAGATTGGACCCATGTACAGTTCTGATGGTCGCTTGAGTGGCTCTGACAAATTTTGACTGTCGTCGGATGATAGTTGTGGTGACTATCTACACCACTAAAAACGGAAGGGTCTTGTCGTCCACTGTCACTTTCGCTGACTTGGCTCCCCAGATCGTTGGAAATCTCTAAAGGGCTAGAAAATAAAACGTCTCCCGATTGCAGGAGATCTCTACACCGTGAAAAACGGAAGGGTCTCATTGTCCACCGTCACTTTTACTGACTTAGCTTTCCAGATCGTTGGAGATCTCTAGACCACTAAAATATAAACCACTAAAAAAGAAAAAGTCATGTGATCGCGTCACCATATATTGGTTCAAGTGGAAGAGAAACTAGTGGTGATAGTGACTTTCATTGAGTAAATGGGTAGACTCAGGATTAGCATATAAACACGGGTGAGCTACCGTCCACATCATTACTTTTGATTGCTTGAAAACCATTAGGTGGTCATGATTGGGTCCCATAAGAGGGTGGCCATAGTATGGTGGTGAAGTGACGTCACATTAAGAACCCTGGTTGATGCTTGGACCGATCCCTTTTGAACTGGCGTTAAAAACATGTACCCCTAGATTTATCTAACTGTTAAATAAGTGATTATTTTCTTCTTGTTGTTATATTACTCCACTTTCCCTTGTTTCATCATGAACGAGTCATTTAACCCGAGAAAAAAGCCTAGAAATATAGTAACCTTCACTTAGCTTGTTTGACTACAGTAGCAGAGCAGTATTACTCCTTTCATCTCTGGCCTTTGGTGGGGAGACGATACTCGTGAATTAAGGGGTTCGGCTAGATTGACATTGCGCGTTAGCGCAAAAAAATTACCCGATACGGATTAAGTGAGATTTAGGGACCTGAGAGGAAAAAAAAACATTGGATATGTGTTGACGACAAAGACGAGAAGAAATCCCTCCCATCTCCATGTGTGTCTACAAGGATTTTGAATCACGTTCACATTACATAAAACACATTACTCGTTATAATCACAAATGGGCAGGGTGAAGCTGGGGTCGTGGCGTCCCTAATGGACAACCAAACCAACAATGTTTTTTCATCATCGTCAATGAGTGTGGATCATTGTTCCAATTGATACAAAGAAATCCATGATAAGTTGACAATCGATCCGTACTTATTGGAGCCCAAAGTGAAGGACTTATTGTCACTTTGGCGAACCATATAAGCAATCATATCGTCGATGCCAAACCCACAAGGAAATTCCCATGATAATGATCCCCAAGCAACTACCACTCAATCAACGAGACATCAGTGGACGAGTACCACACCCGCCCCAAGCATTCAAACCCATCCCAAGAAACATCAGCCATTGCTTTGTCAGCAGCATCATTAAAACCAGACGTTAGGGGAACATTCGCTTGTTCCCAATCACAAATATCATCGCGTCACAAACAAGAGAACATGGTTGTACTCCATGTCCACAGCATCATCACCGGAAAGGACGGTGACGCCGTCAGTATACCATTCCAGTATACTTTTGAGTTCGGGAGTTAGGATACTCCCGAACTGAAGCATCCCATCCATTCAGTGGGTGAGTGACCCCATCACGGCGTTGTCGTCGACAACGTCTTCGGTGTCAGCAAGAGCCAAAGGGTTGGTGGGAGACGACAGTGTCGGTAATCCCAATTCAAAGAGCAGCACGACAAAGGCTTCGTCGACGACGATGCCGTCGATGGTGGGGACGGGCCCACGGGGGAAGCGCACGCGGGTTTCCTTGATCGACCGGAGAACCACCAGTAAGTGGCGGGCGGCGACAGCCAGGAGATCTTGCGGGTTAATCGAGTGGCGGCCAAGTTCACAGGTGAATACGGAAACATGGCAGCGCAAGAGGACATTGTCCAACCGCAAGCGGTCCAACTGAGGCACAAACACCATCTGGAGGACGAGGCCCACCTGCGACGGCAACTGCTTCGCCACCAACGCGATGACCTTGCCCCAGCGACAGAGGTGACGCCACAACAACGACACCACCATGTCAGCGACACACAAGGTGATAAGCAACACAAGCCACACCCACTCAGGGAACTGGTAGGGCTGAGACGGCGGCGGGTACATCCCTACCACTTGGTGGAGCGGCCACGAGCGCACGTGGCATTCGGTGGTAATGGCGTGACCGAGGCGATACACTAACGGCGACACCACCAACCCCAACACCGACTTAGCCACCGAGGCCGCCATGTCAATGGGTTGGTGTGATTCGGGTTTAATGGCTTGTCGAAGCCAAGTGGGAGCCAGTCGGCGCACCACAGCACAAATACCATAGCAAGCTGCCAACGCCATTACCACGGAGGTAGCGGCGATGATGGTTGAAGCCATGGTGGTATTGGCCACCGGTTGCGGGGCATAGATCCAGTTTCTCCAGAACGGCAGCGACGGTACCGGTTGCGGAGGCGTCGTGAGTTCAAGGAGATAGAGGATAAGCTTCCACATCGGCGTGGTGGCGGGCAATTGCGGCGGCGTCATTGATCCGAAAGCATAGTGGAACACTTTGACCAACGGCGCCGGTGCGGGGGGTTGCGGTGGCTTCGCCATGCCAAGTACCCGGAGGACAACGTGGGGCATTGGCGTTGGAGCTTCAGGAGCAGCCGACAACATGGGAATGGGAATCCACATCATTTGCGCATAAATCGTCGTTAACCAGTGGATGATGGTCGTGGCCACGGTGACCACAGCGGAGATGATTACTGTGGCAAGCATGGCGTACATCGACAGGATCGTGTTGATCACGGACAACAATTGCTGGACCAAGTCAATCTTTGGTGGTTGCGAGATTGAGTCAGCCTTCGACAGTTGCAGGTTAGTTCTTGGCTTTGAGCCACAGCAGCATCATCATTGCCGGCATCGTCGTCGATGGCAATGATGTCTTGATTGGTAGCGGGGTAATGGATGGTAACAATTTCGTCAACGGTTCTGTTGGCACCAGAGGCATTAGTGGCAATGCCAGTGTCGACAACAGTAGGGTTGTTGAAGAGCGGAATCCATTGGTACAGCCACGGCGACACCCCCGAGGGCGGCACCCAAAACTGAGTCAAGTTGAATTCCATTGGTATCTGTCGACCGGTGTTGTATGAGAAAAGAAATCCGGCGGAGAGGGGCGAGGGGGGTGGTATTTATGTGCTGCGAGCGCGAATGTCGTGGAGGGGACAGGGGAGGAAACCAACACTGACTGCAGTCTTGCCTTGGGGGGCTTAGAGACCACCATTGCTGTTTGAGTCCATTCCTATCGACAAAATCCCTTCGGAGAACGTTATTTCTGGGTCTAGTGGTTGGCTAGGGAAATCTACGATCTTTTTGTGATCTGACTATAGACCGTATCGTCCCCTTAAAACCGTTAGATCGCTGCGATCTACGTCCTCAAACTTTGTCGTCTCGCATGACCCTTTCTTTTTATTATTTTTTGATTACAACCACGACACGACAAGAACAGCATGTCGCCATGGTTGTTTGCTGCTACCAAAGCGGGAGGACGCCTTTGTTCCACCGGCTTCGACCTCTCAAAAGGGCCGCGCTCGCCATATTTTTCTCCTGGCGCCAATGAGTCAAGAGCGCTTGTGGGAAATCGTTACCCGCATGATGTAATTATTTCGAGCTAACCTGTAAACGTCATGGGCAATCAGCATGGCGGTTTTTGTTTGTGATTTTCGAGCCACCGCCTTGTGGATTTTGCCAAGTCCGTCACTTTGGCGTGAAATAATTGCTGTTGAAGTTTTAGCCTTTGACTGATTGCACCCATAAGTCACTAATCTTTGTCATCGTTATCGACTTGATCAGTTGCAAAAGATCGAGATCTTGTCGAATATAGGGCAATTAAACGTCGTGGCTTGCTTTGGACCGTATAATTATACCCTACCTTTATTCAACGCCAATCGTTCACTACCAACGACGTCTCCAGTATAACTTCTAGAGTATTACAGAGAATTGACATTCAAGCTTGATCAACCTGAAATGCATAAACAATTTTATCAATATCATGGCTTTACTATCATGTTGTTTTGGTGGTGATGATACAATGTCATCGTACAGCCGTCACCAATAGAAAGCGGTAAATTACGAACAAGTGACCAAGATTAAGATTCCCTTAATATTGAACTATAGTTGTGCTTCTTTATTTGTATATAATTACGAGAATTTACGCTCTTTCATCTCAAAGGCATAATGACAACCAGGTAATGATTGCCGACTCATCGAGACATTGACGCAAGGGGAATATGTTTGATGTATTGATTCAACTTTCTTAAAACTGATTTGACTTCCACCGGTAATTGACCACCACTTGAAGGTGTAGTCACTCTCAAGGTGTAATCACTCTCGAAGGTGTAACTACGCTCAAAAGTGTAACTACGATCGAAAGTGTAACTACGGCTCGACGGTTATTTCTAACGTTCAACTTCTTTTAAAATAATGGAGCAACCAGCAATTACTTGACCGGATCAATTGCTTTTGCCTCTTACTTCATTGAGTCAAATCAACTTTTGGAGAAGGTCGACAATAATGGGGCCATGGTCTGCTCCAGGATGAAAAGTTGGAAGAAAGCATATAATTATTTTTGTAACTTGAAACCATCGATAGGAACAAACCCCGTAGTCTCGGCTCGTTAGCTGGCTGTATTCTCACAATCTCTGCCATTACGTGTAAAACTGGTAATTCCGGGTTACCGAGTACACAATCATTTCCCCATAGCTTCTCTGCAGTAATTGCATTAGCTGTACTTTTCGATCATAGCCCCTCCTCTCCGCATATCTTTTACTCTCTTATCAAATCCAAACATCAAACCCCAAAAATCATAAACAAATTTGTTTGACCATGGCATTGACGTTGATGAATTTCCTCGGCCGAGTGGTCTCCACGTTATCAAGCTTGATTATATTGGTTGCATTTGTTTGTGCCTGTTTTGACTTTATCTTTCCTGCTCCCCTTGGTCTCGTGCTTGCTCCGTTGGTATTCTATAACCCTGTTTGCCGGACCCTGTCTCCAACCCTGTCTCCAGCCACTGAAACCGATGATTATGTTACTGAGTATTCCTCTCATTTGTCGATGGTGACCACAATTAGTCGGTTGCGCAAATTGGTTGTTTTGTTATTGGTTGTGTTGGTATTGTCGGTGTTGTACATTTGCAACATTCCCCAAGCTTTCTGTCAATTCGCTCCCTTTACCGACGTTAACCATAAGGTTTTGCTGATGCTGGCATCGCCTGAACCTCAATCTCGTTTCGGGATGTCGTCGGTCGATAAGGTGGTTACGTCGGTGGGGTCGTACGTATCGCTGATTCCGTTACCGACGTGGGTTACTGGCTCCCTTCCACAAACGCCGCCTCCTCCATTACCTCTGATGATGGGAATAATCCTTCAAAAGGTGAAGGGGATGGTCCAGTGGCAATTCTTAGTGGATCAAAAAACTTTGGCGTTTGAAATCATGCTTGTTGGATTTGTGTTGATGGTAGCATTGGCGTACTGGTTAGTGAGCTTGGTATTGCGGTTTGTCTGGAAGGTGATGGTTATTCCGTTACGTCACCTTTGTCGTTGGTGTCGTCTTCCAATTGGTAACGCCACTATTTCGGAAGAAACCCCAGTTATTACACCAGTATCACCTCGGAAACACAGCCGCTGGCTTGCGGGGATCCGCTGGTTGATGATGCTCTTCTTATTGGGGTTGTTGTCGTACATCTTGATCCTTCCTCCTCGCGATAAAACCTGTGTGGCTAATTCCGACGACCATGAAGAATTTACCCAAAGATTTCACTCACCTTGGACAAAGTGGTTGCTGGCAGTGCTCGAAGCGGTGGGCTCGTTCAAGGCAACAAAACCGGTTAACACTTCTTCAGGATATGTTCCCGAGGTCAAGGCGATTTTGTCGCTGTCTTCGTCGGATCAATTCACCAACGGAGAATTGTTATTTGTCGTTATCGTCATGGTGGTCGCCGAATACCTCTTGCTGTTGATTGTACAGATGATTTACCGATTAATCAAATGGATCGTATTGTCGTCGATGGCGTGGTTACAGGGATGGGATTTATTAGTGATCAATGATGACCACGAACGCGACGCTATCCTTAACATCGAAATGAAAACTGAACAACGAGCGTTGATTACCGTGCAGAATGAGCTCGACACCTACAAGGCCACTGTGGTAATATTCATCATCATGCTCATGAACCTTGGAAATTACCTTGACCACGTCAACCAACAAGTGACGGACGTCGCCAACAATAACGTCAAGTTAGAGGCGCTGGTTGCGGCCAAGGATGTCGATATTGCCAACCTCAAAGAGGAAGCTAATAAGAACGCTACCACCATCCTGCTGTTGCAAAAGCTAATGCTGATTCTCGAGCAAGATAAGTCCAACTTGGTGAAGCAAGTCAAGGATAAGGTCAAAAAGCTCGACGACATGAAAACTGACGTGAAGTCTAAGGACGAGGAGCTCGACGACTTGAAGACTGACGTGATTCTGAAACACAAGGAGCTTACCGAGTTAAGGGACCAATTAACGTCCAAACACAAGGATCTCGTTGCGTTAAAGGATCAATTGAAATCGAAGCACAAGGAGCTTACCGACTCGAATAATCGGGTGAGCTGCAGAGACATGAAAATTGACAACTTGCAGACTCAAATGATCCTCAAGGACGAAGAGCTTGATAACTTGCTGAACCAGATCAAGGACAAGGGCGACCAACTTGAAGCTGCCGAGAACAAGCTTGCCGACGTTACGACAGAGCTTCAAGAAAGCCACAATACCAACAACCAGTTGACTTCTTTGAATACCACGTTGGAGGAAGAATTGCTGACTTTGACAAAGACCTATCATTTGCAACTCGACCGCATACACGAGTTGGAGGAGCAACTCCGCATTAAGGACGAACGTTTCGCTGACCTCGACAGAAGCAATAGTGATGACAATGCTGATGACTCGCTGACGAAAGCCGCCAACTTCAACGGGAACTAAGATTGTAAGGAATAGTAGTTGGAAGCAAAAAGGAAATATAAGCAAATGGAAACAAAAAACAAGCAGCTAAAGAAGGAATTGAAAAGGCAACGTGACGACGCACTTGCAAAGGTGGAACAACTTGAACAATTATTGTCATCCACCACCAAATTGGCACTGACCTACTCCAAAGTCTTTGCCTTTCATCACCGTAAATGGTCGTCCCTTTGCCAAACTTTGTTGGGTTTCGTATCACTCAATGGAGAGACTGACTTCTCCTCACACAAAGGTATCGGAAGCACTAGCTTCTGGATACTGACGGCTTCACCACCTTTTCTGATGAATATGCTGTAGACATGGAGTACGATCATGTCTCTTTGTGAGACATCGAGACCATTGATTGGCCCTTGAAAACGTCTGGTTGCTGATGCTGTTGTGCAAGCGATGATCCAACGAGTGTAATAATGGGAATATTCACTTGCAATCGCTAACAAGCAATTCCTCTTCTTGATGGTTATGGTAATCGGCAATTATCTGGAATATACCGACTCTACCATCATACCACTCAATTGGTTGTTACGGTCGATGGACCACAAAGTTCAATTTCGCCTTTTCCGTGTCGTGATGATGGTAATGTCTGGTTATACCCTTGGTAATAACCCCACACTATTTCAGTGAAAAGCTGACTCTGACCGTTCAAAGAGAAGCTGGAAAACTGTGGGGATAATCAACAAAACATAAGTAATAATTTAATTAGCTTTTGTAGACGACGAATTGGCTCATGGTACCCTTAAGTTGTCACCAATTAACTGTACTTGAGATTTGACCAGCAATTGCGCTCGTCACGTGATCTCACCAGCCACATCTCCCTTCGTGGCCCGTCTAATATATCTCATTAGTGGCAGAGTCGAGGACCGGTACCATAAATTGAGGATCAATTGATATAAGGCTTACTATATAATTGAATTTTCAGCTTCGTTTTGTTGATTTCACCGTGTCGGTGGTTACAAATACCTTTCCGTCTCCTGACTAATGAAGTGATGAGGAAGTAAGGAAGGTGACGAAACCATGGACAATGAAACAAAAAAGGCATGTTCGGATATTGATGAGGATGTTGGAGTTTTCTTTGATTTTGATTAAAGTTCCAAGGCAATTGACCTCGTATTGAAAAGTATTATCAAGGCAACTTCCATTAAACGGGTGATTGAATTCACACAGTGACTAATTGAAAGAGATGAGGGAGTCAATTGGCTACCGACTTTGATAACAAAAAGGATTTTGGTTGTATTACGTCTTCTAGCAGCATTGACCATCAAATTCAATGCCATTACGTTGTCAACAATACCAATGATACCCTCTGGTGAGAAAATGTGTGGCATAAAACGGAACTTATTTCAATTGTCAAGAGTTGGACAGTGAGTGGTTAAGGTGATGATGAATGTGGTATTCGCTATCTTTTTTCGAGGTTGTTTACAAACTTGAGGAAAAAATCAACCCTACTATTATTATGGCATTCAAAACTCAATAATCATCTCGATTGATGAAGAATCAATGATTGGACTATAAAACTCCCACAATTACAGTAAGGGACTTTCAGAGGAAAGCGTCAAAAACGTTGTTGATAGATAATTGTTCAAATACAAAATGAACGCTAATAGGACATTAAAAGTAATGAGATGGAAGATCCATCACGCTCAAAAGGACGTCAGTGATCTTTGAAATGAGTAATTGTGTTAGTTTATGGCAAAAATTACTCATTGCTTCGCTCAAACGGCACGGCTAGACGTTTTATGCATCATGGTCCAATTGAATTTTATGATTTAATCGCTATATCTTGTCGGATAATTGTTCCACAATCTCAGTAATTACATTATCATTACATTACGGATATTGGCTTTTACGTGTGTGGCAATTGAGTTGGTAGTGCAAACCAATGGCTGTAAAAACAAAATTGTATATAATGCTAGCATGGTCGCACAAACCGGCCGTTGTCATCAGCATCAGCAAGCCTTGCTAGCTCAATGGCTAGAGCGTGGGACTTTTAATCCCAAGGTTGCGGGTTCGACCCCCGCGTAGGGCTTACTTTCTTTCCGCCTTGCTAGCTCAATGGCTAGAGCGTGGGACTTTTAATCCCAAGGTTGCGGGTTCGACCCCCGCGTAGGGCTAAAGGAAGCCAATCTTTTTGTTCTTTAAAGATAGTTTTTGGTCCCTAACCTCTTTAACTTGGTCGTTGTGGGTCTTTTACGGTCATGGCATCGCCTTTGGGACAGCTAGCGCGTGATCGCACTAAACACCCTACAAGATGAACTCCACCAATAAGTGCAAAGTGAGTGATATCTTTACTAAGTTGTATATTCAAGGGTGAAATCTCTTTGGGTGATGTATTTCAGAGCGTAGTGTATTGATCTACAATTTTCGGTGGACTTTTGTGGTGGTATTTTCATTCTCATATAATTGCCATCTTACCCCACACAAACCTTTGAGCAATGAATCAAGAAGATCTACCAATTAATTCTCAAAATCATTTTCACAATATACACTTTCCATCCAAACTACTTCATCAGTAAACCCTATAAATCACTTTTTTTATAGGATCATGTTAAACCTTTAAATCATCACACTCATCTCTACCATCACTTAAAGTCACGCTAACTTCGTCCACACACCGTAGAATAATTATTAAAAAAATCACCAATAATTCCATCACTCAAAACAATACTATTTACATAAACTCTAGGTCTTTTATCACCACCTTTAATCCCCACGGTCCCACTACCCTAAGGCTTAACCATCGCCACTACCACTCGCGAACCATCGCGCGACGATGGGCGACGACGACGACGACTCCTTCGAGTTCAGCGACGACCCCGAGCTCGAGGCCCTTACCAGCACCTCAGCATCCACTGTATCATCCCATCGAGTCGATTACAATGCGCTTCTGCACTACGTGTACCCGTCAAACATGGACGAACGTGTATACCAACGCGTCATCATCGCTACGGCAATGTTCGAAAACACGCTTGTGGCTCTTCCCACTGGGTTGGGGAAAACGTTCATTGCTGCTACAGTGATGCTTAACTACTACCGATGGTTCCCCGACTCGAAAATCGTGTTTATGGCACCAACCCGTCCGCTTGTCGCTCAACAGATTAAGGCGTGTGCTCTGATTACGGGGATTCCTGCTTCAGAAATGGCAGTGTTGATTGAACGGCCCAAAGCCATGCGCCAGGCATTATGGGATAAGCACCGAGTGTTCTTTCTGACTCCCCAAGTGGTAGATAATGATCTCCGCAACCAAGTGGTGCTGGGACTGCTGATGTGTCTCTTGGTGATGGACGAAGCTCACCGAGCTAAAGGTAATTATGCCTATAATAATGTGGCTCAGTTTATGGCTCGTTTGGGGACTCAGTGTCGAGTATTGGCCCTTACTGCTACTCCCGCTACAACCTTAGAGGGAGTCCAAGAACTTGTCACTAACCTCAAGATTTCTAAGCTTGCTGTACGTACGGATAAGCTGGATGATATTGTGCCTTATCTCCAGGACAAACCCCTCGTTCGCCGGCGAATTGGTCCTCTGCCAGAAATTAGTCAAATTATGGACCTTATTGCCGAAGCCATCAAGCCCATCTTGGACCAAGCCAACGCTCGGGGAATTATCAACGTCCACAGCCCGCTATTTCTTCTGAAGATGGCGTGTGTCGAGGCGCTGCGACGACTACAAATGGACACATCGTTAGGTCCAGCGAGATTCTCAGCGACGCCATTACTCAAAGTGTTGCTGATGGTAGGTGAAGCCATGTCTAAACTCAAGATTTACGGGATTAAACACTTTTGGCTGTGGTTTGACGCCAAGGACGCCGAACAGAAGAAATCCAAGGGCAAAGTGATGCGAGAGTTCTGGGACCACCCCAACATCGATGAAGTGAGACAAGTTGCTCGCGAAGTTGCGGAAAACCCTAAAGCCGTCGGTCACCCTAAAACTACGGCTACGCTTGACGAATTGGAGATCTTCTTCGCTGAAGCCGACGACCTGCTGCGAGTGATCATTTTCACTGAACTTCGAGCGCTGGCGCTTGAATTGGTGCTGGCCATTGCCGAATGTCAGGGAGCTCGTCCCCATATCTTTATTGGTCAAGCCGGAGCTAAGGATGCTGCTGTAGTAGCCGCAGCTGATGCTGCCAATCCTCGGACTAAACGAGGCAAACAACCGCAATTTGATAATGCTGTCGACTCATCAAAACACGTCCACGCTCGCGGGATGTCTCAGACAGTGCAAAAGCAGGTTATTGCCGAGTTTAAGCTGGGGAAACACAATGTACTTGTGGCTACGTCGATTGGTGAAGAAGGCTTGGATATTGGTGAAGTGGATCTCATTATCTGCTACGATCTGACGGCGCTGCCGATTAAGAATATCCAGCGCATGGGACGTACGGGACGCAAACGAGCGGGCAAAGTGGTACTCCTATTCTCTGGTAACGAAGAGGCCAAGTTTGATCGCGCTTTGGCTCAGTACGATGTCATTCAGGGCAAGCTTGAATCGAATCCAAACTTGGTGGCATTATCGCCACCGGTACGGATGCTTCCCGTGGGTTTCACTCCCGAGATTCGCCGTGAGTTTATTGAAATTGGTGGTGAAAACCGCGTGATTGAACAAGCCGACGATGACGACGAGATTATCCGGCTTGCTAGTGCTTATCTGAGTAAAGGGATCAAGCCAGCGAAGAAAACGGCGGACAAGAAGAAGAAACAGTTCTTGTATCCTGACGGTGTCCCTAAGGGATTTCAGAGTGTTACCGACATGCTCAAACAAGGTCCTCGTAAGGACACTACAGACCACACTTCCCCATCTCATTATTCTCCACAACCTCGTCCTCAGCCTTCAGTCCAACCTTCTCGTCCTTCTCCTCAGGTTCAGCCTCAAATTATTGTCCCAAAGAGGGAGCCGTCAGAGGCAATGGAGTGGCAACCGCTGCCGAAACGAGCGCGAGTGTTTGACATTAGTGACGACGAGTTGCCTCAGTATACCGTCAAGAGTCAGGCAAGTACGCAACCATTAGCCACTCAAGCTGACGATGATGATGATGGTGGTAGAGATGAAGCCGATGATGAAGCTGATGATGATGACGTACCGTTAGGGTCATTACGAGACCTAAAGGAAGACGATATGCCGTTGATTCGTCTTCGTCTGACTACTCCAGCGGAAGCAGATGACGATATGCCCTTGGGTCGATTAACTTCGTCCACTTACTCTCAACCATCACAACCAATGAAACCAGCAAAGGCAATGACATCACCAAAAGCAGCACCATCACAACCACAGAAATCACAAGCATTGAAACCGTCAACCAAGTCAACAATAATCAAGTCAACAGTTACACAGAAACCATCAACAATGACCAAGCCAGCAGGGACAACTGCTCTGGTTCTATCTCTGGCTTCGGCTTCAGCCTCATCGGTAAGACCATCACTTATCCGCAAACCCAATGACGATACTTCCAGCGATGAAGACATATTCAACGATGGCCTCGATGATCTTCTCAGTCAGCTTCTGAGTCTGGTACTGTCGCGTGCCATCATCACCTCAATTCCTCTAGAGGTTCCAACAGTGCCACCCATGACGAAACGAGCTCCTACTGACATTAAACGCATCGATCCCATGCTGGGAACGTCGGTACCACTGCGGATGGGCCACTCGCAAGTGGTCCAGGGGCTTATTGACCTCGGCAAGCGGTTCGCCGCCCCGGAGCCCGGTCTGGGCCCCACCACCTCGAGATGAGGCGGCGACGCGTCCCACTACGGTTTTCTGAGCTTCTACAATAGCCGCTGGCGCCTCATGTCCCCCACAAACGAGATCGACCGTCGCCGATTACGTCGAGTGTTGCTTAGTGACTCTTTTTCCTTGACTTCTAAATTTAACGAGAAAGAGACAATTACGACCAGGGACCTGACAATTACGACTCGCAAACGCTGACGTCGTGTACAGCAACTGTCAATCTCGCTAACTGTAATTGTTTCGGTCCGAGTCTCGTGCCGAGCTTACGTGGACAACTAACAATGACGAGGCCATCGCCATGGTCGCCATCGCCTAGCGACTATATGTCGGCGCCAGCCTCGCGCCAGCGCCGGCGATGGGCGCGGGGCGCTGGTGTCGGCGGGCGCTGGCGCCAGCGCCGCCGCGATCGGCGCCTTGGCCTTTTTTTATCGCAATCATTAACGATTGGTCGCAATCTAAACAATCGGGTTTCGAAAAGGGCTAAAGAGCAAAGACACCCCCAAATGGCGAGGTTATTGCCCGATTGGTGGCTAAGGTTAACTTACGGATGCTGCGGACACGGCAACCCAGCGGACAATTAGTTGTTAACAGCAAGCTCGCGCGTTTGCAGCCCTGGTCCCCGAAAAAAACGCACCTAACCTAACCGGGGCGCTCCTTGCCCGATTGGGAACCCACCCATCGCCAGCGACTTTGTCATTGTGACAATGCTATATCTGGAGCGGTAATCGCCATCTGTTGTCAGTTACTGCTTTGCGTGTGACATTGCCAAAACCTTTGGATAATTATCCACTTGCTGAACTCCACACCTCGGTGATTGTCAGTGTTCCTTCACTTCCTCGTCAATCGCAGCAGCAGTTGTCCCTGCATGGTTCGGCTCGTGCCAACCGGCGAGGGTCTAGACCACTCCCAAGGTCCCCGCCCTAGCATAACCAGGGACGATCGCCATCAGCGGCTGTTGCTCCTCAGCACGATGTCGGTGTCATGGGTCTCGTGGGTGTCATGGGTTCTGTGGATTCTGTGGATTCTGTGGATTCTGTGGTTGCTGGTGGTGGGCGCCGTGCTGAGTTTCCAGTGGACGTTCAGTGTTCATGGCGACAGCTCTCTTGCTCTTGGTGATCCCAAGCTGGCGCTTAGTGCTAACCAGCTGGCGCTCTTTAGTGCTCGAGTGGATATGGGACGGCGACGACCGCAACTGGTGGAAGTGGCGCTTGATTTCCGACTGAGCGTGCTGTGGGTTTTGGGTTCAGAAGCGCAGTGTGCTGTGGCTGGTAATAACGATAACGATGACCAGTTCTTACTCCAGCTGTCTTCGGCACCACGGCCCGATGCTAGCCTAAACCATCAGTGGGGCAAGTGTGATCCTACCAACGTGTTTAACCCGCAAAAGCTGCCGCTGTATCGAGCGAATGAGAGCGACTTTGCTGCTACTTATACCCTGCTGGCGTGGGGGACACAGACGGTGAGTGGTGGTTATGGTATTGATTCGTGGGGAGTGGCTACACCCTCAAATAACGTACTGGTACTGGATTTCATCTTTGGTGTGGCTAATCGTCTGGATATCGGACAAGGTCGTTTGGGGATTGGTCTTCTGCTGATCCCTGAGACTTCGTCCTCATCATCACTGTCATCTTCTCCGCCATCTCCTCCTGACTTTTTGAGTCGATTAAAACAACAGGGAGCGATTAAGAAACGGCTCTACTCAGTGTTCCGCAGCGCCATTGACTCCGAAGTCCGTTCAATCCTCTTTGGTGCTGTTGACACCAAAAAGTTCCAAGGGAATCTCACCACACTACCGATGATCATGACCGATACTACTGCTAGTTACGGTACTCCCACTCAGTTCCAAGTGACGCTCCAACGCCTCGATATCACTACACTACGCAAAGATCCCTATCCAGTAACTTCCCACAAGTACCCAGCGATCTTTGACCTGGGCCAGCGGAATCTGTGGCTTCCTCGCTCCCTCCACGACTCGCTCTTGGACGTGATCAATTTAAAGAACCGTACTCAACTTACGGTGCCTTGTGAAGTTGATGGTACGATTCGCATCAAGTTTACCTTTGGTGGTAATGCTGAGCTCGATATGCCTCTTAACGACTTGATTAGACCGCTGGCAGCTTCGGGAAGTCAGTGCCAGCTTGCCATTCTACCCCACGATAATCCCGTGGTCATCTTGGGCGATAACGTGCTTCGCCACGCTTACGTTGTTTATGACCACGAACGCTACGAGATCTCGTTAGCTCCAATTATGTACACTCCGCAGACTAATGTCGTTGAAGTTAGTGATGATGATGATCTGCCGCTTCCGGGAGCGCTGATGGCCTCCAATTATGCTGAAGTGGGACAGATCTATACGGTGCTGCTGGCGCTGGAAGCCAAGCCGCCCCGGACGATTGGTAACTTGATGAACGGCGCTAGAGGGTTACTGAGTAGTTGGTGGCTATCGTCGGTGGCTGCCGTCGTGATGATGATGCTCTAGACCCCTTTTTATAGACAATTAATGGTACTTACGATAATTCCGATAGTTCCGACACTCCCGACTGTCGGTAGTTTTCCGACACTCACGAGGAATTTCCGACACTTCCGACGCAACGCGTTAAAGCCTAGAACGCGCCGCACTAGGTCAGGCAACTATGTCCATCACTGCCGTCGACTACTTAAAAACCCAGCAAGACTTGGAACGACAGGCTAAAGAGCTTATGCCCTATGCTCCTGACGAGTGTACGTTTGCCATGGGCCAGCTCCGCCAGCCAGTATTTGCCTGTGTTACCTGTGGCTCTGAATCCAACCCAGTGGGAGTGTGTTATCTGTGTTCGATCCAGTGTCACGCTGACCACGAAATAGTCGAGTTATTTGCCAAGCGGCTGTTTGTGTGTGACTGTGGTACCACAAAGACCCCAAAGGCGTGTGTGTTACGACAACGGGGAGGAGAAACAACCGAGCCGCAACTCAGACCTCGAACAGGATCGATCGATACTTCGAGTGGGATGAAACCGTTTCGAGAAGTGGAAGTGGGAGTAGGGGAAGACGTACCTGCTCTGTCTAACCAGTATAACCATAATTTTACGGGGACATTTTGTCACTGTCAACAACCCTATGATCCTAATGATGGTAATATGATCCAATGTTATTGTGGTGAAGAGTGTGGCGAGGACTGGTACCACGAAGAATGTATCTTGGGGTTCAAACAAGGGTTATTTGGAAAGCAATCCCTGTCCGACGACGATGACGTTAGCCAGGTGCCTCACTTTCCCAAGTATAGCGATTTTGATGCGTTCATCTGTTGGAAGTGTGTAGCAGCATTCCCGCTGCTTCTAGAGCTTCGAGAAGTATCGGCAGCGTTTGAAAAACCCCACCGTCCCGCCCAGCTGGTTCTGGAATGGCTCGGTGAAGGTGATGGTATTGGTAAACGTCGCAAACGCAGTGATGACGTCAATTTCTTTCTTAAACCAGGATTTAAGGAGGAATTAAAGCTGGTGGTCGACGATAAGCCCGATTCGTCGCTTGCCAAATTTCTTCGGGTTCGACGCCACTTATTTGACGCTGATCCCATCTACGAACCTCCTAATGATGATGACGATGGCGAATTGCTCGATATGGGGACGGAAGCATTACAATCGCTCCCCAAGGAACAGGCAATTAAAGGGTTAGAAGCTTATACTACCATGAGGGAGAAACTCAAGACGTTTTTGCTTCCGTTTGCCAATAATGGTGAAGTGGTGACGGCAGATAACGTCAAGGAGTTCTTTTCCAAGATTAGTGAGACCAAACCAGCTCCGTGAGCTTACCAACGAAACTTATGATTCTTTAACCTACAACGATCTGGAGTGATGAATGGGTTAGGTTTAAATTATTTGACTAACTAACGTCCATTACTTGTTAGTGTCATTACAACTGGCAATAGTTCATCTTACATGGCAAAATTTTCCTTGAAAGAAAGTTTATGTCTAGTTACAAACCACTACATTCTACAATCAAGTCTACCAATAGATGTCATTAGATCTTTTACTTCATGGTATACCATAGGCATTCTCCATATGAACTTGGTCAATTCAACATAAAGTAGTACTAGTAGTTGGTCCCGAGTCAAAGGGGCACTAAAACACAACCGGAAGTGACGGCAACCGGTGGTTGTCACTTGTTTCAGCCGTAGTGGTTGTTTCACAATCGCGGTGCATATACATTCATAAGACTACGGCGCCGCAGTCTACAACATCAACAAATATACCCACCAACAAAAGAAAACCCAATTAACAAATCCCCAAGTACGAAAACGAATATTGAACTGTGTTCCCTGAATCTCGCTTAAAGCCATAAGCTCAAGCTCAAGCTCATCAGCCCTGCTTTTCCCTACTTGCTATCACCACAACAAAAGATTCAAACTAACCCCTTTCAAACTTGATTATCTCCAAAGACAACAAGTACACTTTCCCACATATGTGTTTTCTTCTAATTATAATTCCCCTGAGTGGTGCCTGAGCTAATGTGTCCCCTAAAATCATCGCCGTGCGGGTCGCGTGTTTAAAGCCACGTACCCTTGGACAGATGACCCAGTACGGCATTGTCGTTGATCTGGGGTCGCTGGGCCTGCGGCTTCAGATCTACCAGTGGCATCTCGACAACGACGACGGTCCCCCGCATCCTCCTCGCATCACCCACGAGTCGGACTGGCACATCAAGATCTCTCCCGGAGTGCTGTCGTTTGCCGACTCTCCAGGCAAAGTATGGAGCCAGCACTACCAGCAATTGATGGAGTTTGCTGCTGCTCGAATCCCCCTGGCAGCTCATGGCGATACTCCGGTATTTGTCCTTGCTACCGCCGGGATGAGGCTATTACCTACCGACAAACGGGACAAGTTAACGACGACAATCTGCTCGTCACTAAAACAACACACGCCGTTTCGAGTTGGGGAATGTGATGACTTTGTCCAGGTAATCGACGGCGAGACCGAGGGCACCTACGGCTGGCTTGCCCTTAACTACCTTATGAATCGGCTCGATGGCACCAACAACCATACCGTGGGGTTTATGGACATGGGAGGAGCGCTGACCCAAGTGGCGTTTGCTCCCAGCGATGCTGCCGAAGTCGAGCGCCACGACGACGACATTGCCACCGTGGTCCTCCGCAACACCGACGGGCTGTTGGCAAAATGGCGAGTGTTTGTCGAGACGTGGCTTGGCTTTGGCGCCAACGTCGCCCGCGAGACCTACTTGAACCAGCTCGTGCTGGCGCTGCGCCCCGATGCTGGCACCACCACCGTCTACGACGCCTGTATGCCTCGGGGAGCTACTACTACCCATAATGGCGTTAGTGTCGCTGGTGTGGGTAACTACGACGCGTGTATGCGGACCATCTACCCGTTACTCAACAAGCACGTCCCCTGTAAGGAAGAGCCGTGTTTGTTTAATGGTATTCACGCTCCCAAGCTCGACTTTGACCGCGATAAGTTTGTTGGCGTCAGTGAGTATTGGTACACCGCCAACGACGTGTTTGGCCTGGGAGGCGAGTACAACTACCACGTGTTTAACGAAAAGGTCAAACAGTACTGTGAAAGCGAGTGGAAGGACATTGTCGCCAACTACGAAGCCGGAGGCTACAACGGCCTCGACCCAGACAAGTTCTTGTCCAAAGCATGCTTCAAGGCGCTGTGGGTACTTTCCGTACTCCACGAAGGGTTCCTGTTACCACGATTAGGTATTGACATTAGCGAAGACGATGCTGGCACAGCCGACGAGGCCGTCACCCACGAAAAAGTGCCGCTGGCGTTCCTGCTGGCTCTGGACGTCGACGGCGACGAGATCTCGTGGACGTTGGGGAAAATGGTGTTGTTTGCCTCGCTGCAAGTGCCGCCAGCCTCGGGGGACGAGCCCGACGTTGCCGCTGAGCTGGCGGTAGGGATCTACCCGGCATCTATTAGCGGTAAACGGTTTATTGGTGGTGGTGGTGAGCTGGTCAAAGGCTCGTTGCCATCACTGACGACATCCCACATCTCCCTCATTCCTTTGTTTGTGGTGGTATTGATTATGGGTATCCTTTGGCATCGGCGACCGCAAACGGTGAAGCGAGTGGTGTCCAAGGGGAAACGGGTGGCCGACCGTCTTCGGCGCCTGTTCAAGACCCAGCTGCCCTACCAACAGTACGAGTCAGCAGCAATCAACTTGGAGGAAGGGTTGGTGCCGCCCCACTCGTCGCTGCCGCTGGTACGGTCGCTGCCGATGCTCGCGCCTCAGCTGCAATTTCTCCGGACACGGCTGACCATCAGCTTGGCCGAGGAGATCCTGCTTCCTCGAGTAGCGCTGGCAGCGTTTCTTCTGCGTCCGTTCCCGCTGAGACTGTTTACTTCGAATAATGCCTCCAAGGATGATATCCACCACGATTAGACCAATTACTAAAGATGACTAAATTAAGGCGATTAGCCGATCGTCAGCTTGATAATTACAGGTGCTCAAAGGGCATTGTCGTTGGAAGATCGTTCCTGGTCTTTGGTTTCCAACGTAATTACCGAATAGGTTATTATCGTCGCCCTGGGTGGGACACGACCCTTACTTTGACGCCTAACGTCACTGCAGACAACGGCCACAAATTGCTAAGTCGATCAGTTGCCATCGACTTCGGATTATCCGATGTGGTTAAGGGGCCCCGGGATTTCCTCCTCAAACTTCACACCCCCCGGTTAATCCGCTAATCACGAGCTTTTGTGTCACGTCCATCGTCTAAATTCCCATAGACCAAAATCCACGGTGGTGGTTGTGGACCCTTTCCCTTTGGTTGTGACAAGTAGCCAATGACGTAACGGTTCCCGTAAATTCCACTTAAAGATACGGGTTGCCATATATAGTGAGATCGAGAGAAACTTGATATCTTATCAAAAATAAAACGACGACCCCTGTGTCAGAATTTGTTAATCGTAGACGAAAGGAACGACGCGGTGCGCGCGCTACAGGCACGAGCCGGGGATATCAGTGTCGTCAGTGCCGTTTCCGTCACCAGCGGCGGCAGTAGCGAGCGCGGTGACAGGTGTAGAGTTGAAACCGGGGGGCGCTTTTCAGATGGCGCCGGCGCCGGCGCCACCAGGTTTCAGGTTAAAATAGATCGGGAAGCGCCACCCCGTAGCAAGGTCCACTTTGCGGTTCCTGGTTTCACCTTCCGTGTCCCCCTACGTCCATTTCGAGTAGGCTTAGCCTCAGGGTCATTCTCATGACGGTTGGCGACTATGGGTAGTGTGCGACTATGTGCAGGAGAGATCACCAAAGACGATTTCGCAAATTCTTCTAGCAACACGTCAACACCGCAATCAAATGGTAAGTATCCACGGCTGGCGTTCCCCTAAAATGATGGCAGCGACCACGCAATTAAACGGGATGACTAACGATTAGTCTGACAAGCTTTCTGACGAACAAATCAAGGAATTCAAGGACGTGTTCCAGCTCTTCGACCAGGACCTGGACGGCAAGATCACCCTGAAGGAGTTGGGGACGGTGATGCGCTCGCTCGGGCAGACGCCGCTGGAGCTGGAGCTCACCGACATGATCAACGAGGTCGACATGGACAACGACGGCTCCATCGACTTCCCCGAGTTCTTGACGATGATGGCCCGCAAGATGAAGGACACCGACCTGGAGGCGGAGATCGCCGAGGCGTTCAAGGTGTTTGACCGTAACGGGGATGGCAAGATCTCTGCGGCTGAGCTCAGACACGTGCTCACGTCGATTGGCGAGAAGCTTTCTGATGCTGATGTCGACCAGATGATCAAGGAGGCCGACACCAACAACGACGGCGAGATCGACATCCAGGAGTTCACCATGTTGTTGGCGGCGAAGTAATGAATTCAATGACGAGGGTTTTGTTGTAGGGCCGGTGGGGTTAGCGCCATCGCCAGTTTATGTCTAAGTTATTGTACGTTGGCAGGTTATCGAGTGTAGACCCATTGAGTGGTAATAAACACGACTAGCAATGGCTAGCTCCAATGGTTATTGTTAGTGATGGTATCAATGGCTATTATCAGTGGTGGTATCGCCTTGTATTTGACAACGCGACGCTATACTTCAATCATTAGTTGTCCGTATCAATAAATATAAACATTAAATAATTTTAATTCAAGTTATTATTTGTTTTAACATGACAAATGATGCTACTGGTTACTTTACATGACTCAATCACGTCTGTAATAGTTGATGTCAGTGAATGATTGTGAACGTGTGATAGTGACAATCAACGTCCAGTTACGTCAATAAAACTTGATACGTCAGTAATCATCAGTACGCCAAGATTCAATGATTACGTCAATAATCATCAGTAAACCAATATTCGTTGATCACGACTATAAATTATTACATTAATAGTCACTCGTTACATTAATAAAAATTAGTACATTAATAAAAATCAGTACATTAATAAAAGTCGGTACATGAATAAAAATCAGTCCATCAATATTTGAACAATACCTCAATATTCGATGATTACGACTATTATCAATAAACTTACGCAACAAATGAAATACTCAGCATCATATAGGTTGTAGAGTCTGGGTGTTGAATGTCGATATTTATTGGTTGACATCGAGTAAGTCACCCGATGTCGGAAAGGAAAGTCCCGAGGAAATTCCCATATATACAAGTAAGGGCTTAGTGCATCACCGCCGTCAGCACCCGCACCGGCGCCCGCAGCGCCACCACGTCCCAGTCGATACACTCCCAGGCGTTGGTCAAGTACTGGTACTTGCCAAACACGCCGTAGTCAGGGAGATAGGCGCGCGGCAGCGCGTCGAGCGCCACGAGGGGGAGCACCCGGCGCCCGGCAAAGGCGCCGATGGCGGCCTCGGCCTCGGGCTGGGTGCCGAGCTGGCGACGATCGCCCTCCAGCAACGCGTCGGGCAACGCCACCACCACGTCGTCGTCGAACTCGTTGGCCTGGCTCCGGGCCTGTTGCTTGTGGCGGCGCTCGGCCTCGACCTGCGCCCGCGCCATCGCCATCTTGTCGAGGCGCTCGCCGCGCACGGCGTCGTCGACGTAGCCGGCGCCGTAGGTGTTCATCACCGCGAGCTCCAGATAGGTGGCGGCGCCCGTTCCCATTTTCACTTGGGGGACAGCCACCAACCACGCGTAGCCATCGCCGTTAATTGCTTGCGCCAGGTTAAGCAATAACGTCCGTAATTCGGTTACTGACCCGAACGAGTCGTTGATCCACTTGACGAGCGCTGGCTCCGTCGGCTGGTTGGTGTAGTCCGTAGTGGGAGTGGCAAACATCGCCGAGTACGGCGCTTTAGTCACCGAAAGCTCGGGTTGAGGCCGGAGCGAGTCGAAGAAGAACTGGGAGTTGTACAACAACGTGGCGTGGACGTTGACGTCCTTATGCCCTTGAGTCTTCATCGTTTCCTCGATCAACTCGGGCAACGGCATGTCGTCATTGGTGGTCAGCGCCGTATCTTCGAGAGCACTGTTTAACCGGTCCAACACCTGCTGCGACCGCTGGAACCACAACTGCGACGTTGTCAGCGCCAGAAAGAGTCCGGGCAACCCGTCGCTGGCCAGCTTGAGGGCGCCGATGTGGGGGAGCCGGTAGTGTAATCCCCGGACGGTGTGCTTGAACATGGGTGATGGAAAGGTGCGATGTGAAAATTTCGCACTCGAGATCGTAGGAAGCAAACGAAACCAACTGATGTGGTGATGATGATAGGGATGGTTCAGGGGACAATCGTGGTTAGTGGATTTTTTGAAGTCTATTACTGAATAAATTTGTGCTTTTGATTACCGCGTGAGTCCTCGACAGCTGCTGCTTTCAATCGATTACAGTGAGCATGGACTTTGAGATAAAGTCCCTACGGAATGATTGACCCATTGAGTTTGGGGTTATCGGTGATGGGAATTATTGCGTTTTGGGTTGGTCAGATTCGGGTACATTGACTGCTTGAAAGATTAGCGTGGACGATGCAAAAGTGTTGGAAAAGACGATGTAAACGTCGGATGGTTCCGGTCTAATCTGTTGGAAGTTTCAACTGACGAAATAATGACTGAATTCACAGAGGAGATGAGCTTGTTGTAATGTGAGATGGATTATGGTACAAACCAATCATAAGGGCTTTACCTTATGAAACACAATATCGAATTTGTCACTATACACCATGCTATAACAAATGTTCTGGATAAGCACAAGTCACTATCCATTTTTAGCTGGTTGTTGTAACCGAATTCACAGACCGATGTTACTGAAGTCTCCGCTTTTTCGATGGCTTGCCCAGTTTGATTAGTTCGGGCCGGAACCAGAGATGCACGTCATTAACGTATAACGACACCAGTGTCTCAGTAAGCTTTAGCTTCTTTATATTCACAACTTTGAGGTGGACGAGACGTCGTTGAGTTTTGATCTCTATGTTCCTTTGGCGCTGCAAGAAGTCCACCTCCACCTTCAAGTGTTTGACGGATGGTGGTACATGTAACACCTTCCCGTGGTCGAGTTTGAGCGAGAGATTTTTGAGCTTGGGGCACTCATTCAACTTCAACGCCAGTAGCTCTTCAACACCGATATTGTTTTCGAGCGTCACCTTCTCAACCATGGAGGGCACGCGATCGATACTCCGACAAATCAACTCTTGACAAGTAATACCGCGAACACCGTGTAGTGACGAATCACATTGGAGCACCGTTGCCGTGATGTTTGTTAGCGACGGAAGCTGGCTATTGATGTACATCGTGTCTGCCAGGATCGACACTCTTCGTACATGAGAGGACCATAATTTAAATGACTTCAAGCGATGGTTTATCTCCACAACTCCATACGCATCATGCAAATTCACCTCAGTAAGTCTTGGGAATTTGTCAAACGGGAAGGGAAACCTTGATTTGTAGTTCAATTTGGTCAAATTCGGTGCGTCGAGGCTGTAAATCTTGCTTAATTCCTCCAAGTGTAGGTCAGTGAGATTATGACAATCAATAGTAACTGACTTAGACCCCGTAATTCTCAAGCTTTTGAGTCTAGATGACTTTACCACGACGTCATGCTTCTCCCCTTCAAACTGGCACGCAAACACTTTGAGTTGAGGCGGCACTCCTTTAACTGGTTGTGATGTTTTTATGGAAAATTCCACCAACTTGGGCGGCAACGGGAGATCTTCAGTAATCGTTGCGTTGAATCTGACATGCAACACTGTCATCAGTTGTAGTAAGCTCATGGTATCGATGTCATCAATCATAAGGTAAGCACCTTTCAAAAATATCAACCGGGCGAGCTGCGCCGTAGTAAAGAGCTCGGTGACATTATGAATTGGGGGATGCCGTTCCATGATATTTGGAATATACTCCACACTTTCAAGCCTCGGACAACGGATATCTTTGAACGATTGGTCGTTAGAAACAATGGAGATTTGTTTCATTTGGTCCATTCCTTGAATCTGGGAGAAAGTAACCAAATCACTCACTTCTAATTGAAGCCTTGGTAATATAATATTCGCGGTTCCGCTGTACCGTCTTAAGTTTGATAGTGCCGAGGCATCCAAAGTTCGGTCGTTGAAACTGCAAAAGTGAAGGTCAGTGATTCGATGGGGCAAGATTTTACCCTCGTCATTATCGATATTTTCGATGGAAAGATGGGTGAGATTATTGAATTTCTCAAGGTTTAATGGATTTTCGTTACGACACAAGTTGATGTCAAGTTTTGTAATCGTGGACGGAATTTTCTCAGGTTCAATGTCAATATTGATAAGATTCAATTCAGTCAACCTGGCACCCAAGAAGTTGAGGTCAGGCTGAAGGTATTGGGAGCAAACCACCTCCTCACCACTGATAGTCACGGCCACCAGCCGGTATGACAATCGTTCAAGATGCCAAAGGGTTAACCGCGAGTAGTCATTCAAGAAGTTTACTGCAATATCACAGGGGGGAAGTTTGGCTAGCGTATCAAAGTCAATATTGGTGGTATCGCCAGTGACGATGGTTGCAGCTGTCACGTTCACTTTACATTTTTGGAGAAACTGGGCAATTTCGTCGCCATACAGGGAGGATGAAAAGGTAATGTAAAGCCGACACATTGAGGGAACATCAAGTATTGAGAAGATGATGTTGCCAATCTCCATCGGAAGATCTTCCAACGTAACCTTTGTGGTATCCATGTTATACTTGAGAACTTTGGCAGATTTTGGGAGTTCCTCGAATATATCTTGGACAATGCTTTGCCGTCACCACCTCAACAAATATTGACGAAAATACTGACAATGGTTGCTTAGACTGCTTGACGAGAAAGTTGACGATGGTGGCTTAGACTGATTGACGAGGAAGTTGACGATGGTGGCTTAGACCAGAGAGCTTCAAATAGTCAACTGAAAACGTAAGCTCCATAATCAATATTGACGAAAAATTATACCATCACTACAGTTTGATACTTTCTCTCGCGTTTGATAGAACTAAATAAAGTTATATATAACCTCGCTTCCTTTTCATTTTTTTTTTTTTTTTTTGGTTTTTATTTGCAACAATCAACGGGTCTGTTGCGTATTGAAGCTTCAAGAACCCAACAATGGATTGTTAACTAGCCCTTCGCATCTTTCGAAATTGGCGGCTGGCTCAATTGCAAACGGTCAAGTATCTCAACGGTATCTTCCATTTGGTGTACTTCCCACACTGCACAAGTAACCTCAATATAGTATTCGGGAACTAAGGGGCATCTGTCGAGGAAGTACAGCCGCAACGGGTACTCAAACAGATAGAGCAATTTAATTTTGAGAGTGTTAGCCCAGATAAAGTATTCGAAAGCGTCATCCATATTCGTATCGTACTCGGGACAGGAATACAAGCAAGCATGGATATGACGGTTGACCTCAGTCCAAGTTGCGGCGATGATATCCTTCACTCTCTGTGGTAATTTGCCATGCTTCAACAATTCGGCAAGAAAACGATACGAGATCGCCTCGGCTTGGATCTGCTCGTCTTCAACTTGGTAAAGCATCCGCCACTCAACAGCGGTCATCTTGTTGTTACTCACGTAATTTGAGCGCCAGAGCTTAGTTGCCAATTCGTTGTTGATGGGGCCACCTTGCCAAGTGTGGACGAATTCAGTGTATTCGTCAAGGTACTTTTGCCGTTCACACCGATCGGTGTCGTCATCGACGACATGAGTGGCAGTGGGATCGTCGATGATCAAGCGGAGTGCAGCAATAGAGTAAACAGCAACGGGTTGGTAAATTTGTCCCTCGGATGGGTTGTTAGCTGGAGGTGCAGCTTGGGTGGGAAGTTGTCCATTAGGAGGAACCAGGTCGGAGCTAGGTGTAGCCAATGAATTAGCCAGCTTGGACCCAAGGTTCGAAGTGGATTGTTTTTGCATTTGGAAACTGTGAAAGTTGGTCGATTTGCAACAGGTGTGGAGCACACTAGTAGGGACAAAAAGTGGGGACGTGGCTGCAAATTTGTAGTACAGTTCTCACCGCAATTTGTAATTTTCTTCACCAAGGGCAAGGAGCTTCGTAGTTGTACGAGCGCACATAACCTAAAACAAGGGATATGCACGGGAGAAATACCTTGGGGCTTGGTTCTATTGTATTGAAATGTAGTCAATTCAACGGTGTCGTGCTGACGTCATGGGTGTCTGATATTGAGCGGAGACATTTGTTGACGCTGCTAGTTTTGTGCACTGCTAATCCACGGCCCAAAGCAGCCATGTATTGGAAATAGTGATGTTATTGCGTCTTGGTCACATAATGAAGTTAAATCAATACCTAAACTGATCCGGCTTCTAGTAGTGTCCACCATACGTTTTAATCAACCGAATATCGGTATTTATCATGCAATTGTGATTGACCGACTACGCCACCTACTGCTGTTGAGACCATGACAAACTAGTCATTACAAAAATTCAATGGCTTCAATCAACTATCGTAGATTAGCTGAATTAGATTCATGTTTTAAGAACTTTCTTTAAAACCGATTTCAAGGTAGCGTCCATGATTTTAGCTCATCTGCTTTCGTCAATGTTCAGCCCTTGATTAACCCATTGAAGTGATTTCATTGACTTGTAAGATCAGGCTCAAAGTGTGAAATCATCAAGAGGTTTTGATAATTGCCAGGGTCAGGTACTCGTTTGTTTTCGGCACAGTCGTTACGCTGGAGCTTTGGTGGATGTTATCAACTTAGTCAACGAGCTAAATTGACCTGTATAATACTGACAGATCCACAAGTATTTTACCGCAACGATACGGAAACAAATGGCGTGACAGTCAATGGCTCAACATGGGTATGTCGTTTAGATCAAGATCAATAGTGCCATGCTGATGTGATTCAGCATTGGTAGGATGCTGACAATGAAATGGAAACAAAGTAGATTTCTTCCACCGACTCAAAACGGCCTGTAGTAGCATTGTGGTAAAACTGTGATTTTTGAAGGAATTTCTTGGTTTCGTTTGGGCCTCTGCTTGGTCGAGATCAACAAGTGCAACCAAAAATGTCATAGTGTCATCCGTTTAATGATATTTGAGGATCAGCATAAACATGAGAGTTCGTTGAATATGTCATTTCAACTGGTAGCTCTAATAATATCAGTTGATGCAATTCATTTGCTCAATAACAAGGTTAAACATCAAGTTTTATGGCGTAGGCTCGGTTTTTCTGAAAGATGGAATTTGCCGGTTTGGTTTCGACGGCTAGCAAAGATTAAACTTAAGGGTCATGGTGGACATAAACAACAGTTTGATCACACGTTT
Source organism: Diutina pseudorugosa (assembly GCA_030580175.1). Taxonomy (NCBI): domain Eukaryota; kingdom Fungi; phylum Ascomycota; class Pichiomycetes; order Serinales; family Debaryomycetaceae; genus Diutina; species Diutina pseudorugosa. The sequence continues at coordinate 41,772 of JAKTSL010000046.1, read as the reverse complement.
CATGTTGGGTAAATGTGGGTGTATCAGGATGTTTGGGTGGTATGCATTGGACGTATGTTTTATCGCCGCGCATCTCGGTTATCGTCGGCCTTTGCCACACTGCGATGCCCGGTATTGGTCGCCGCTTCAGTGTACTCGCACCCATATCAGCAAGCTAACCTATATGAGTTCGATTATCGTGATTATTGTAGTTTGCGGGTGAGAGCTACATCACGGCTAACGGTGAACCCCCGCGCAGCTGGGTGCCGGGCACTTAATCCCGAAAAAATTGGATAGTGCGCCCACCAACCATTTCGGGATCAGGCTCCGATGCCCCGAATATTTGTTGTCAACACTGCTTACTCCAAACTTTTGGGCAACAAAATACGATCGGTGTGATACTGCTTTAATTAGATTTCCAAAAAAACTCATCATTGGTTCTCGTAAATATTTTGTTGGTGGTACTTATCTGTACTTGTCGTCACTTCCTATCGCGACTGCGTATAATGTCATAATTACCACCTTTCCTCAGTGTACCACCATGGACCAAAAACGATTTACGTTGATAGCAAGTGCTGTTACCATCATTTGAATTGATAGCATTGACACCATGACTATGAACAAACCCCCAAACTCGCCACATCGTCAAAGGATGAGTCATGTCCCAAGCTCGCCGCAAGAAACTCTTGTAGTTTTGGCCCACCTCCCTTCGTGATAGTTGATGTCGATTGGTGGCTATTTGATGAGGAACACCTTTCTCTATGTCTGTCAGCATTACCCAGAAGGCGTTCTAGACGACAAGTTAAGCAATATGGGACACCTTTGCTCGCCTTAACTATATTATTCATTTTAATAGAAGTCAGTTCTTTCATATATTTGCAGAAGAAATTCAGGAGATTGAGAAGTTTTACTGAAGGATTAAGTTTATTAGTATCTTACTATCGTTTGAGGGGTAAAGTAACAAATATCTTATAAATGTCTTAATTAACATACTTTTACGAAGATCCAGTTTCAATTATCTTTGGTTCATGAATAACCCACGACCTATGACTGTTGTGACTAGATCGAAATATATATTAATTGTACTGCATAGGGCCAATCGCGTGGCACCGCCCGGGTGATCCCGGAAGGACCCCGGGGCATTCCGGAGGCCGAAAACCGGGTCAAGCTTTTTAGGGTGTCCCACTGTTAAGACTCGTCGCATCTCAAAAATGTAAACCTCAAAATAACGAGCTCAAGGCCCATGGATGCATAGAAGTGATACTCAGCTATTGTAGATCACACTGCTGGCTTCTTTTCAGGTGGCTTTGATTTTTGGTAACCCTTGTCCAGACTGAATAAATCGCAGTTTTCGCATTTTGGAGAAAAAATGCAAAACTGAGAACTAAAATGACGACAAAAAGTCGAAATTTTAGAAAATCGGAACTAACATAGTGGACGTTATCAAGCCCAAACCTGTTTCATTCCATTTTTACGTGATACTGAATTGATTTGTTATATTAGCTGCCGGTTGATTTTTGACCACTAGTGAATGACCACGTCTTTGTATATCGTTGGCATGGTCAAGCGGCACTTTGACCACGACACGAAAGCCGTTCACGGCAACAATGAGCAAAAGACACTGTCACCACATCGGGAACGGTCCGCCTGCTACGGCTAATCTCATGCCACCGGCGGCAGAGTCGCTTGCGGTGGATATGTTCACGGCTAAGTGCACGGATGCGCAACTAAAACTAAATGGTGAATTTCGACGGCAATGGCCACGTCCAATGTGGCCACTTGAAGGTGCTCATGATGGTCTAGAAACCCGTGGCTATCACATAAGCCAATGTTCAAAAAATAGATGAGTTTGATGGTTGTTGATGGTTGAGCTTGGAACCTGGGTCTGGCGAGAAATTTGACTCGGGCTAGCTGCGGCCACGGCGAAAGGTTGACTCGGGTGCGAAAACCCCAAACCCAAGCCATCGATGTCAAACATCAAAAAAAATCAGGAAAATTTTTTTGTTATGATTTATGGACTACATGACTGGTAGACACCAGTGAGCGTATTTTTGGCGATTTTTTTTGTGTAAAGTTTGGCAATAATCGACCTGTTATATTGCAATCACAAATTCATAGGTGTAGATGAATAATTACAAGCTGGCAAACACTAAAATCGCCACTACAATTGGGGAAACACACACATAATTAATAAACATACACAGATACATAGCTCAGTAATCAAGTTTTTCTTTTCTTTTTGGGTTTTTCACTTAGCAGTTTGCAGCAACCCACGGGTGTTCTTCAGAGGCTTTCTGCGTCTCTTGCTGATCCCATTAGGCGACCCTGGGCGCTTGTTGCGCTTGTTGTTGCGGCGGTTGTTGCATTGTCTCTTCATGTATGCAGCGGGACCCTTGGGGACGGGCTTCTTGAACACAAACTTCTTCTCTTTGTTGGCCTTCCACTCATTGACGGCTCCGTTCACGTGCTGCATGGTGATTACGGGCCACTTGGCTAACTCGTCTTGCTTGGCAATCAAGGCTTTGAGACACTGTTCGCCCGAAAGTAAGGCAGCGAGAATCACCTTCAACCCATCGGCCTTTTTGAGTAAGAGGTTGATGATGGGAAGTCGAGCCATGTCCCGGTAGTTGAACGCAAACCCAGCAAAATCAGTCACCGCTTCCGTCAGCGGGTTCAGCGGGTCCAGAGAGTTCACCAGGTTCGATTGCCGCTTCGGGTCAAGGTGGCTGAGGGTATCAGCCACCAACTTGGCCTGCTCGTCGATGACCATGTCCAACAGGCCAAACATGTTCCACGCCACTTGAGCGACCTCGAGCCAGTGTTTGGGAACGGTGGGACATCTGATGGAGAACACTTCACGTGCCTGGCCCTGGAACAGATAGTACAACCGGAGCTTGAGAGTATTGGCCCGAATAAAGTCCTCGAGGGCGTTGTCCAAGTACCATCCAAATCTCGATCGAGGACCTAAGCAGTCAGAGACGTGACGCTTGATCTCGGTACGGGTGACCGAGGTGGGAGAGGTGATTTTGCGTCGAGTAGACACAAACTTTAACGTTTCGGGAAGAAGACGGTACTTGATTGCTCTGGCTTGGATGACATCGCCTTCCACCAGGTAGAGTGCCTTCCATTCCATGGACCCCGTTTCTTCGTTACAAACGTAGTCAGTAAGCCAGAGTTGAGATGCCAACTCGCTGTTAATGGGGCCCTTCCAGTCCAAGATGAAGTTGTTGTATTCATCATAGTACTTTTGCCGTCTGCTCCAATCAGTACCGAAGTCCACGATACTAGTGGCAGTGGGGTTTTCGAGGGTGGAGCGAATGGCAGCAATAGAGTGGACCGGAACCGGTGTAGGAAACTTCATCGGTTGGGTGTTATTAGCTTGGGGTGTGGGTTGGGTAGGTACAGTGTTGCGAGCAGCTGAAGCTACCGGATTCGAGGGAGACTTGTTCATCCTAAAGTTGTTAATGTCAAAGTGGGGTTAGTGTGTAAAAGGGTTTGCCAGTGAGGAACAAGCCCCTTTATATTGTACAATCGCACGAAATGAAAAAGTTTTCGAGGGAGCTTCGTAGCTAAACGAAGCACATGACCGAAACAATGGAGTGTGGATGGCTTAGTTTCAGTTGCTGCATACGTTGTCGTCTCAACGGTTTGGTAATGATGTCATGAACGAGGTGAGGATCTGTTTAAGCTGAGACTGATGTAGCTCCAGGCTAGTCTGGTTTCCCCACAAACTAAGTACCCCACACAAGAAGGTGACGACAGATGGCTGTATAATGTGTTTTCTCCAACTTTCTCTTCATTATCATAGAATAATCAGGATTAATAGAGTTGGTGGTCAAAATTTAGGCTGTTTTTTTCATTGGTGGCGGTATCTCCCTGGACGATCGAGCCGACCCCGTATCGGTGATCGCCATGCAATATTATTATGACATGAGCACAATTCGATCGAATCATAACCAATCAAGGCAAGGCGGCTAATTTGATGTACATACGTAGTAACAAGCAGACATCAACGTCCCTCTCCTCAAGGCCTCTTTGTTCATTGAAGACACCTAAGCCAATATTTTCACAGGGCTTTATGGAGTCTGTCACAACATGAATGTATCGATTTTGTTGACATTACTTTTATCTATGTCTAAATGCCGGAATAAATGATGCTGCCAAGATGAACATATACACTGATTGGCACAAAACCTAAGTAGAAGTTCATAATGCGAGGCACCGTAACGAGCAGATCGAGCCGATGTCGGGCCGAAACCGTTCTTACCAAAACGTTGAGGCTACAAACCATTTTGATTTAAGTAGATCTGAGTAGCTTCTTATCACTTAAATTTTTGGCGATTAAGTAAACGATATGTCGCCATTGCCGTTTGAAAGATACAGGTTATCAATATCGGGTCAATTTATATTAATACCGACAAAACTCATTCAGCTAACATTTCAGAAAAAGCCGAACTAAATTCTAGTCCAAACCCTTCACATATTCAACCAACTGACCCTTAATGTCGCCATAATCAATTTCATGTGGGAAAAGATTTGTCTGGATTTGTGAATGGTCTATGATGATGATAAGATAGCAGGTAACGTAGCCTTTCGTCTAATCCTCGAGCCTGGCTCCCCAACATACCGTTAAACCGACCGACGCTAGACTTTTGAATTGTCTTGCTAATAAATGTCATGTAAACATGACAGTCAGAGTCTATGGCATTTTCTAATGTAACGTCGCAGTGTACTAATATCTCAGGCTACGACAGTCTGATTCAGTCTAAATAAAGTGTCCCATTACTCAGCAGCAACATTTCTGGCGGAGACGACATCGTTTCTCCTCCAACTTTGGCCTGTACATGATACTAAGGGGTGCTATACCAAGCTGTATGTCTCGTGTCGGTGGCAACAAGAAAAAATAACCCAAGAAATGTAAAAGCCTCTCCGGGCTACATTATCAGTGCAGCATATTGCATACGGTGAGCTTGGGATTTTGTAGGTTAGTTTCAACCACAAAATCATTAGAGATCTTGCAACGGCTACTGTAAGTCAATTATAGACAACATCGATCTGCTAGTATCATTCAAGGGAACAAAATTTCAACTAAACATACTCTTTACACAAATTAGCCTGGACTACATGCTCACTTCGTACAATCCCTTCTTTTATTTTGTCTCTCTTTATTTTTTTTTCGTTATTAATCATGCGCCGTATAGGTACGAAATTGCCAGGTACGTTGGTCATACTTGTGGGGTTTCGAGCAACTGCTTCGTTTAGCTACGACGTCCCTATGCACCATACCTAAGCCACGATGTCCCCATGCACCATCCCTGCGCCACCCGTAGTTCTATAAAAGAAGGACAATTTCCCCTTCTTCCCACCTCATACTTTTCCTCGGTTAAGTATCTTTCCATCCTACATTACCATCCACGACCGGTGGCGAACTCGAGTTGATCTGAAAAGGGGAAACCAACACCCGTTGGTGGATCCGAGACGGCATTCGAGTGTTCCTGATTGTTGACCAGCCTATACCAGGGCTAGTGTTGATCTAAGATGGTGAAGCGGTGACTTGATAATGGTGGTGGGGGGCTACCAGCATCGAGCCATTTGCCGATCCATCACACAGTGACACCTAGTGGCTGGTTGGTGGTCGCAGCAGGAGCACTGGGGTGCCCGAGAAGGTCGGTTTTCGTCACCTACCCCCAGGCGATCCGGATACATAAGGCCCACCTAACTCGCGGCAGTGCGGATCACAAGCCCAGTTTTAGATTGTCATCGAATGGCTTTGGTGACAATGTAAAACATGGTGCTTACTTACTAACTAATTGACTTGTGTATGACGTAGCCACACCGATGAGACGTGGAATTCTTTATATGGGTTTTCTCGGGTCTGTCAAACTGTTCCATGGTATGGAATTACAGATTTGGCAAAAGTACCAGTTTCTAGCAATACTTCAGCTTGCCAATCACTGTAAATTACCTGCTTTTCACACAAAAAGTTGATGGGGGTGCACTTATGTTGTACAAACAAGAATTAATCGTTTGCAATAGGTGACAGACTCCATATTCCACAAAAAGGATGCCTCTAATGAGGATGAAAACCACACCAATGGATAAAGGGGATTGAATTAGGCTCATTTGCTGATTTTCCTAATTTTTATGGTTTGGTCGACTTCTCGATGAACTTTGGGTGTTCGTCGTTTGGGTGTGAGACTCTGAGATATTGAATGTAACGTTGCAGTGCGGATCAGGGCCGATAACGGCGAGCGAAAAAAAAAGAGCACTTCATCCTCCTAGTCACCCCCACCAATGAATCATCAACATTGACCAACAATTTCACGATAACTACAACAAATGGGACAGACGTCCTCACCCATGATGTGTTGCTACGCGTGTGTGTGGTTATATTGTTGAACCGCTTCACTAGTGTGTGATTCGAGTCCCGCATTCATACACATGTCATCATGGCTGCTTCCTGATGGTCATGATGATTACATTTCGATTGATATCAAGTCGAAAATGCTTTTCGGAAACAGTTTCAAAAGTGGTATCAACTAATTTATAACCCTATCTTGTCAAAATTGTGGATATACCACATGATACCACACAATACCATCACAGTTGCTAAGGTCATCGATATAGACCCCAACACAAAGCAATCACCTCAACACAGTATACCATCATAATCATTCACTCATATATCATTTTACCAATATCTCTACCATTTTTTCATCAATTTATTTACTCATTTACCATGGTTTTCTCAATTCGGCTTATCGGAGATTTTCCATCGATCGCGTTTATCTCTCTCATCGCGATGGCCAAGGGTAACAAGGGCAAGGGTCTCAAGGGAGCATTGGCTCGCCACGTGGCCCAGGAACGACTCCTCAAGAAACAGGCAGCTAAAGCCAGTGTGGAAAAGGGGAAAAAGACCAAGCCCGGGCGCGTCCAGGCATCGCAAGCTCCTACGTGTCCCTGGCACCCCGATGACCAAGTCCTTCTAGTTGGCGAAGGGGACTTTTCCTTTGCCCTTAGTGTGATTCGCCAAGGGTTTGTCGTGCCCACCAATCTTGTGGCGACGTCGTTTGATTCCTACGAACAGGTGGTGGCTAAATACGCTGGCGCCGACGCCACGGTGGCCGAGCTCGTGCTGCTGGGGGTGACGGTGATCCACAATGTCGACGCCACCAAGCTTTGCCAGCTGCTCCAGATCAAAAAGAAACCGTTGGATGTTAATGTCGTCATGTTTAATTTCCCTCATACCGGTAAGGGAATCAAGGACCAAGCCCGTAATATTCGCGACCACCAGATCCTCGTGCTGGACTATTTCCGTAGTGCTCGTGAATTGCTCACCACTGCTCCCGAATCCAGCGGCTACTTCGTCAAGAACTGGCGCATCATGCTTCTGTTGTTCGATGGTGAGCCCTACGACTCGTGGCAACTGAAACGGCTTGCTCGCGACTTGGGGCTTCAAGTCGATCGCCTGGTCAAGTTCGGGTGGTCGCTTTATCCCGGGTACCATCACCGTCGTACCAATCTGATGCGAGACACCACCAAGCCCGCCGAAGAGCGCCTGGCTCGTACGTACGTGTTTGTGCCTCGAGAACCCCTCCCTGACGCCAAGGATGACAATTAGGCCGGGTACACCCGCACGCAGTCGCTGATGTTGTACACTTGGTGGGTCAACGGGTCCTTGATGCTGTTTTTGCGGAGCAAAATGCTCTTTTCGTCCAAGTGGTTATCCAGCGGCGCCAAGAGCTTGTCGAAGGGATAGATGTTGCCGTTGGGAAGCTTGAACGGATTGTTAAAGACGTTGGTGATGAGCTGAGCGTAGGGCAATCCCCGAGCAAGTTGGAACAATTCTGGCGAGCATACGGGACAGTGGTTGATGCGACCAAGGGCTTGGTAGTAGTGGTTCGGTCCCCGGAACTTGCGGTCCACCATCCCCCACACGTCGTGGGCAGGCGTGTTGTTACCACTGCCGCGAGACCGGTGGCCAAAGATGGTATTGGTGTGGTTATGATAGCACAGTTTGGTCTTGAGAGTAGCAAGTCCCGCCAGAAGGTAAATGTACAACGGGAAGTGGCGAGGAATGCCGTATAGCTGGTTAAAGTTATCCATAAAGCATTGGGAAAGCAGCGTCCACCGCTCGTTGCTGAGGAGGGATTGGTACTGGCGGTAGCGGGGCATCAACGCCACCTTCTCTCCCAGCGGTTCTTCCTTCATCAGCACGTACACCAAGAGGCCGCCAATGTGTTTGAGCTTGGCCAGATTGGCCTCGTACATGGCGTCGGCCCCGTCGCCGTAGTGGTCGCGGTTCAGGTACACCGAAAGGTGGGTCTGGCTAAACGCAATCGCCTGTTTCACTTCGCCCTGGTCAATCAACAGTAAGAACTTACAGTAGTTTATCTCGAACTCGAGGTTGGAGTGGTGTTTCTTCAAGAAACTCTTGTTTTCGGTGAACCACGCCACCACAAGGTCCAAGTCGTGTTCCTGGACAATCAGGACAAAGATGCGGTTAAACGTAGCGAAAATATCGTGGTCAATGAGCATATCGAGGCCCGGGTAGCTATCCTTGATGCTAGCCAACAATTTGAGGCCCAGGTTCTGGGTATCGCTCTTGAACCGTTTTCCTGAAGCCAGCAGCGGTGGCACCAGCACGTGGGATTTAATCAAATAGTCCACAATCAACGCCATGTGTTCGGCTCGATACCACTGGATCAAATTGGGATTACGGAGATCTAGGACCATATCGCCATCAGCAGTCGGTTTAGCCCATTGGGCAAGTTGGCATAAATGAGCCCGACGAGCCTCGAGACGAGCGTGGTAGTCCCGATCCCGATTCAACGCTTCCCGAAGCCGAGACTGGAATGATTCAAACCCCCGGATCGCCTTTCTGATCGCCGCTAGCCGCTCGGCCGCCGTCAATGGTGCCAGCTTGATTCGCGCCACCTCGGCTTCAAGCAAGAGTTTTTGCTTCTCAATGAGTTTCTGGATGTGTTTGAAGTTGATGCGGATGAGTTCCAGTGGCACCCGGAACTGCAGTTGTCGCAGCGCCACATGAAAGTTGACCAGCACGTCCATGGAGTTGGGAGTTAGACTTGATAGTAGGTGAGATAAGTGTGGTGCGCGCGCTCCCTAAAGTGGCGTTCTTAATTAGGCAATTTGCATCGGAGGTTGCGTCGCAGCCAAACGCTAGGTACCCCAGCTATCATTAACCCTGACCTGACCTTTCTGGTTAGGTGCCCTGGCGCCCACGCTCAGGCCGAGATAACCTCTCTCCTTTGGTGTCTCCCTTCGTCTATCACATACCACAGAAAAAATGTGATCATCGATAGCCGTTGGTCGTCACCACGACAACGCCACCTCCCAATAAAAACAAAAAGCAGAAATAAACAGGGAAAAAGCAAAGTTATAAAGCCAAAGCCAACTCCGATGGTTCCGCCAGTTTCCACTGACTACTAAATCACTAGCCTCCTAAGCTAACTCCGCCTCAGCCTTACCTATCCTCTCTCACTATCTCCTTACCTTAGCACCCGCTCCCGGTTGCCACTCCCACGGATCACCTTTTTTTGCCTCCTGTTATGAGCTAGCGGCCCCCCTATTAAAAACCACGAGGAACCCACTCACGCCCGATAATTAGATACCCCCCCATCCACCTTCCTCTTCCCCAACCAACCCAACCATTTACTAAAAACCATCGACAAATGAATTCTGATAATTACGACGACTGGGTGGTGTTTTCGTCGCTGGACAGCACCGCCAGCGACCACGAAGGCGACGGAGCTCGGGACGACGATTCCCTAGCTGAGGACACGACCACGGCGGCGGAAGCGACAACGCTGCTGCTGCTGGCGCTGTACGTGTTGCCGGTGCTGCCAGGTGAAGTTAGTGTGAGTACGTTGAGCCAGAGTGCTAGTGGTAGTCCCCATGTGGTGTCGCAGATCCAGTACTTTGAGTCGCTTGGTCACGGAGGTGGTGACGCTGGTGATCCCTCTAATGATACCACCAATGATGCCATCAATGATACTACCAACAACACTAACAGTGAAACTGCTAATGAAACCACTAATGAAACTACTGGTGAAACTACCGACGAAACCGCCGATAACCGCAACAACTCCTTCGAGATGGTGCGGGCATCATTAAGTGCGGGAAAGCTCGTGGTGGTGCTGGACCTGGAACCGGAAACCGAATCGGAAAAGGACGACATTGACTCCAGTCGTCCTCGCCGTCCTCGTCGCCAATCGCGGTGGTTTTACCTCGTCACTGCCTACGACGATATCGTGTTGTTTACCATGGTGGCAGCAGCAGTGGTGGTAGCGGCAGCGGTGGCAATGACGATGGTGTTAGTACCATTAATCCAACACCACTGGTGTCCGCTGCCGCCGGAAACTCGCTGGCACAAGGTGGGGCAGATCATCGATGACGTCATCTACGAACCCCAGCCGACGCGCACGGTGTGGGATGCGGTGCGGCTCGGTCCTCCACCCAAGGTCAAGCGAGTGGACAAATGGGTCGACCATTTCAAACACGTTGATTGGCACCGGGTCCTTGACAACGCCCAACGGCAATCCCAGCGGCTTGTGTCTTCAGTCCACCACCGCACCACTGGCAATTTCAACCGGTGGCACCACTGGATCAAAGGTCAATGGCAAGTGTACCGTGACGAGGAGCTTCCAGCAGCCAAAGTGAAACTTGAACATGTGGTGTCGAAACACGTGGTACCTGCTAAGGTGAAACTTGGTCAACTCGATCACCAAGTACACCATCGTCTCCACCAGTGTGGCGACGTCATAACCAAAGTGTTGGCCAATAGCAAAGTGGGAGCCACCAAGGTGGTTAATCGTGTTGCTGGTCAATTTCGTGAGTGGGAAAGCCAACGAGCCGAAGCTCGTGTGTGGATGACTTATCAAGCCCACCGCATCCTTACGGGATGGAAACGTCGGCGGGCAGCGTTGAACGGTGTGGGATCGCCGTGGCCTGCGGCTACCGCCACCTGGATTCAGTTGAAGTTTGAGACTCATCGTGGTGTGCGAGCCGCCATCAGTTGGCTCGAACGGACGGTTGGAGCCACCTAATTTAGTGGTGATAATGTTGAGAAGTACTAGTTTACGTAGTAATTAAGTGATGATACCCAATCAACGTGATGATGTGTTTGCTCTGACTTTGTTCCGTTCTCTCAGGTCAATGTAGAGATGAGTTGTGGTGTAACCTACTAAAATATCCAATAAGTATTAGCATCTTTCACAGAGACTGATGGATTCACAGGGATTGCTAGATCAGCTGAGATTTATGGATCATCCGAAATTGCTAGATCAGCCGAGATGTATAGATTATCCGAAATTGCTAGATCATCCGAGATTGCTAGATCATCCGAAATTGCTGGATCACCCGGAATTGCTAGAATATCCGAGATCTATGGATTATCCGAAATTGCTAATCCAATAAGTATCAGTATGATCAACAGGGGAGTTCTCTTTTCGACTAAAACGATCCTACGAGTTTTGGGGTTAGTAAAAGAAGCGATCTACATTAGACTTATCGTCCATATTATCTCAACTGGTAAGGCAAAGTAACCTTGAACGATTTAGTTTTGGAATAACCCCCAATAATGTATATGTGTGCACAGATAGTTTAGTTAAAGTTCTGCCAATTGGTTACTATTCATTTTGCCTTGTAAGGTCTATCTTTTCCATGGTTAAATTGAACTGTCGTTAGGTGCTGTGTCCAATTCGCATCGACCGCGAAATTCTTAACCCACATCAAAAGGCAACGTCGCAATAGTGATGACTAGTATCAGATGAGCAACTCAAAGACGATACACAAGAAGAATATTCACAAACACCTTATGAACTCCAATTGACACCATAAGAAATGTGAAGGGCTCTTTCCTAATGTTGTGCCTCCTACGGCCTGTTGTTATGCTTTAAGGAACAACGACGCGATTTCCTTAGTGATGAATGCCTGACATCTCCAAAAAGCCTCCAATTGATCCATGCTTGTCTTGTGGATTGATTGATACAATTATTAAGACTTTGCTATCGATATTTCCTGAAGACAACTTGTCACGGCCAATTGCACGTTAATCTTTCATCCAACCCTTTACCAGTTGCGGGAACTTGCGTTTAATTGTGATTGTCCAAACTTTCCGAGTTTCAACTTACTCAACTTTGGTAACCTGTGATCTCAAGGATACTTCAGTGGGGACGGTACTGGTTACTTTACCCACCAACACGGTTGAACTCGCTCAACGGTCAATAACATGAGTCTCTTCGCTCAAGTGGGAGTTCTACACGTTCAGGGGAACGAAACTCTTGTCGACACACTCGCGTGTCGCCTAAATTGTTCGAGTTGAAGGCGTGGTTGTGCCAACCCGTTAACGGCATTTTTCACTAGCTTGAGACCTCCAATATGAAAACCCCTATCCCCAATCCACAAATCTTTGCTGTTGGGTCAAGGTGAAGCCATCAAACCTCTAGCGTTTGCTGATTCGGTCCGCAGAGGTGGTGACGATCATCTATCCCACTCTTATCTCGTTGGCAACGGCTTCTACTGGAAAGTATCTCAACTTATTGTTGTTAAGCACCCTTCAAGTCTGTAGTTCTTGATGGCGTGAATACAACCCGGATACTGATTGTGGCAGATAAGTTGAAGTTACGCAATGATGTGCTAGTGGTTTACTATCGTGTTGCTCAATCTGGTCGCGTCAGTAAAGTTTCTGGAGCACGTCCTCTGCCTATATGAAATGGTGTTTGGAAGCCATTGACTGTAACGTGCGATAGGAACAAGATTGGAGGAAGTTCATAAAGGGAGACAATACCAAATCGCTAGCACTTTCAATTACGATTCCTACTACTTCTGTAACATATATGAATCGAATGAAAGCATCCACCGTCACTAAATGGGTTTAACAAGTACACTTGTCTTACACAGACCCCGCGTATTGCGAGGAAAATTACGGCTTACGCCGCCCGGTAGCGACTTTGAGATGGCTTACTATGTTTAAACGGGTGATCTTTTCACATAGACAAAGTTTGACGGAATTTGACGGAAGTTGTCGAAATGTCGATTTTGTCGATTTTGGCCTAGGGGTTGGTCGCACCAAAAACACGTATATTGTGCAATAACGAGCTCGATAACGATCAAAGCAGAAAAGCGATACTTGGGTTTTGTAGAGCAAACTGCTGGCTTCATGCCAAATGGCTTTGATTTCTGAAAACCTTTAACCCGACTGAATAGATCGCAAAATAGACGACTCAAAAAACGTCAGATCGCATGAGATCGGATCCAAAAAAGTTTCGAAATTGAGGCTTTTTGACCAATTACCATAAAGATAGAAACGTTGTGAATGCAACGGTTGTTTCAGATTTCCATTTACCGCCTTTGATGGTGCATTTTTCGTCAATCAATTGAGGCAGATTCATCTACGGTTAGGCGCGATGATCCGTGAAAACCCCAAACCCCAGCCGTCGATGTCAAACATCAAAAAAAATCATGAAAAATTTTTTGTTATGATTTATGGTCTACATGACTGGTAGATGCCGAAAAGCCTATTTGTGGCGATTTTTTCAGTGTAAAGTTTCGTAATAATCAACTTATAGCCTATTCTCACTTGTACTACTCAAACTAACCAATGAGTATGTCAATGAAGTGACTTTAAAGCCCAACAATTAATGATTCCACTTTCCTGACTCTAGCAATAATCATTATTATCCCAATACGATCATATATGGTAGCAAGATCGGATCAAATGGATAAGACGTAAGAGTCCACATGCCCCCCTGAATTCGAGCTAAATCTCATGTCAATCGATACTACGTCTTCCACGAACCGTCATGTGTCACTTCACCACTATCTAAAGAGGGCTCTTTCTTGCGGTCTGGGATAAAAGTACCCGATGTACTTTCTTACCCCCTCGACAGCTTTGGTCAACAACACCGTCGCCTGGGGTCTTGTGGAAAAGCCGCCAACAATTCCCATACCGCCGACATCACCTCAACTTCGACTTCGTCCAGCATCGTGTCGTGGACCAACGCCAGCATCACCAGTTGCGCCACCATCATCAACCCCAAACTAACGTCCACCGAAACATCGCCGCCACCATTGCCGTCAAACACCATCACCAAACCGCAAAGCTTCTTGTGGGTGTTATCGCCTTTGACAAACGGGTGCGATGGTGCAAGCCACTTCCAAGAACTGCTGAATAATCGGCGTACCGAAATAACGCCAACACCAACTTGTTGCAATCGTTTAACAACTCGTCGTCGGCGTATTCGTTGTCCACATTGCCGACGTCTGTAGTCGTCGTCGTCACCAGAGATCGAGTATGGGATTGGCGGTTATGGTTTGCGACAGCTTGGCGATGACCAAGTGCCACAACTGGACGATGTTGTGATTGGCCACCTTGTACCGTCGTGGAAATGGAATTGGAAAGCTGGGATGGCGATCAGCTCGACAATCTCGTCAATGTAGGCGACAAAGTTCCTTTTAAATTTAGCGGCGTCCAATCGAAGAACGTCCAACGTCAACTTGGGGGCGGCGATGAGCGAACCACTTACGTTAATGACGTCCCATTCTTTGTTCTGGGTATACTTCTTCGCCTGGTCCTCTTCATACAATGAGATGTCCTGGGTGGCTCGAGCCTGGAACTTGCGGCCGAGACACTACAGCACACGCGACATCACCCTTTTCCAATAACTGTTCGATGGTGTCTTCAATGGTAGTGATCAAGTGCTGCAAGTTAGCAAACCGAACCATGGCTTCGGCAGCGTGAGTACTAACTTGTTCAATGACAAGAGCAATGCGGCTGGAATCCTCGATGCACTTGGCCTTGAGCAAGTCTAGTCGTCGATGTGGGGCTGGGCCAACTCGTGGAGCAAGAGCAACATCAACATGTCGTAGTAACTTGCCAAAGTACGGCTGGGCGGCGGCGGCGATGGTGGCAATGGTGGTGAGCACCTGTTTGTAGACGTAGCGCCTGTACAGATTCTGCAAGAGCCCCTTCAACAAGTTCAGAAGCGCCTGGTCGAGGAAAGGCTCGAATAATGCCTTGGCGCTGCCTCGGAGAAGTTCAAGAGGGCGTTGTTGCCAGTGTTCTGGACTCGGGAATGAGCATCGGCCACCAACGGGATCACCATGTCCGAAAACGATTCGTTGTCTGTAATTATCAGGTAGTTTGAGCTTTTGACAATGTGTAGTTCATGATATCACTTTAATGAAAGGCTTGGGTATGCTGTTATCTACCGTATTTCAAAGCCCGCTCATCGCCAATAGTGAGAGTGTGTTGCCTGCATATAAGCCCCGAAATCGAAAGTCCCATGAACTTTTGGTCGATAAATGCCAACTCGTTTTTTCATTCTCGATATCCACACGACATTTTTGTAAACTTGAGTATTGCACTATTAGGGAACGCTAGTTAATCAAGATTTCTCGATGGAAAATGAATCAAAACGTCGCTTGGCGGTGTCAGGTACATTGTGACAGTTGCTGCTTGTCAGTTATAACCCATAACAATTACGAAACGCAAGATAAGCTGAGCTACTCGACCGGACATTTGGTCTACAAAAGTCGAAGCCGTATGCCCAAGAATTATAACATATGAAGAACCTCTTAATTGGAAAAAGGTTTACTTTGGTAGAGTTGATCACAAGTAAACGTAAGCTTCATAGAGTATGGTGATAGACAACGAACTCGTAAGTATCATCTTTCATTCGATGAATCAATACTAGTAAACTTCTAGTGCTGTAGATACGTTTATTATGTGAAAAGAGCTGTTTCTTGTAGTTAAATTTTAGTATGACTCATGTCCACGGTGTTAGTCTAATGGACATCGGCCAACAACCCAGCCGAAGGTACGATGCCATGTGCAACACACAGTTGAGACAGAACTCGATGGTGTGGATCACCTGGTGAATAACCACGTCACCAAAGTGGTGTTGTTCGTCGTCGTCGTCATTGTCAACGCCAGGGGAGTCGCCTTCGAGTATTTGGCTGTAGTGGTGCTGCCTCTTTCTCTTGACGTCGAGCGGCTTCACCAACAATAAACGGAGATTACACTTTGATTGCATCTTCTAGCGTCTCTGTGACATTTGGGAATAAAGTGGAAGCAATCACCGACACGATGGCCATTCTAGATAGTGTTGTCGTTCTTCACTACTGACACATATAATGGTGAGAAATAGTGAGAAAAGTACAGTTTACGCTAGCTAGTAGCGACTTTGAGATGGCTAACTATGTTTTAGCCGGTGGTCTTTTCATCTAGACAAAGTTTGACGGAATTTGACGGAACTTGTCGAAATGTCGATTTTGTCGATTTTGGCCTAGGGGTTGGTCGCACCAAAAACACGTAAACTGTGCAACAGCGAGCTCGATACCGATAAAAGCAGAAAAGCGATGCTTGGGTTTTATAGAGCAAACTGCTGGCTTCTTGCTAAACGGCTTTGTTTTCTGTAAGCCCATAACCGGACTGAATAAATCGTAAAATTGACCACTCAAAAAACGTCAGATCGCATGAGATCGGATCCAAAAAAATTTTGAAATCGAGGCTTATTAGGCTATTGCTATAAAGATAGAGACGTTGTGAATGCAATGGATGTTTCAGATTTCCATTTACCGCCTTTGATGGTGCATTTTTCGTCGATTAACTGAGGTGACGTCATATACGGTTAGGCGCGATGGTCCTTGAAAATCCCAAACCCCAGCTGACGATGTCAAACATCAAAAAAAATTATGAAAATTTTTTTGCCATGAATTAGTGACTACATGACTGGTAGAGACCGATAAGTTTATTTTGGGCGATTTTTTTGGTGTAAAGTATGGTAATAATCGACGTTTAACCCATTCTCACATATACTGGACTAATCGATCAATCAGCATGTCAAGCAAACGACTACTAAGTCCAATAACGAATGGTCCCAACACTATGACCCCAGCGATAATTTCCGTCACCTTATAGCAGTTTATTATGGTAGCAAGTTCGGAATGGTCAACCAAAGCGACCACCATCAAGACCATACAGTTATGTTGGCATTTCCCGAACGAAAGTTCAGCTTTATAAATGTATTTACGATTGCCATTGTAAGTTGTGGTCATTAAAGCCTTATATATTCGGTATGTATATTTCTTGTATCTTTGTCATCAAGATGCTTCATCCAGTCCGCTTCCCAGCCTACAGTGACCATTCGAGCGGACGACCCATCAGATCTACTCGACGACTCTCAGGTGATGGCAGGCGCGTTGTTGTGTGCTGACCCTGCTTACAGAGCTGGTACGGGCAATCGACCGGACGATCGAACTTCCACGATAAGAGGCACGCAGGTGGTGTGACGTGACCCCAATGGGTTCCTGGGAATTGGACTGGGTGTTGCACCATGACAATTGCTTGAGCATGGGACAACAAGACAGAACAGCAAGCAGCAGTGGCTAAGCCTCGGGTGGTGGCTAGCCTTGTTAGTAATCAGCAACATCCCATGGCTGGCATGGTGTTGTTGACCGGAAAGCTTCGAAGAATCCGCGAAACAACACCATGCCAGCTAAGAGGTCACAGCATTCGCTCTAGCCACTCCGTAGATTGGGAGTTTTGGCGAGCAGATCAGCAGCAGCAGCAGCATCATCAGCATCATCATCATCGGGCCATGTCAACTGGTAGTGTTGGGTCATGGCAGGCTTATCATGGCCTTAGGAAGTGGTGGGGTTACCATCAGTTCGGTCAGCTCATGATTGATTTTGGGCAAGTTAGGTTTAGGAAAAAAATCTTCTTGGGGGAAAGGGCCCTTTTATATTAACAAGTGGGGAGGATGAGAGGTAGGGGGCGTCGTGGATACAAGCCAGCGGGTCACACATTCCACACAAGGGCCATTGTTTCGTCGACTTGTCAACTCTGGGTGGGTGCGTTGGTGTGCGTTTAGGTTCGATCAAGTGGGGTTTTGTAAATTGCGTTTGGACCATCGTGTTGTACGGGTCAGTAGGAACTCATGCTCACTTCTCCGGTGTCGATACCTTGAAAACTGATGGAGATAGTGCCCCAAGGTTGGGCGATTTGGTGGCGTGGATATTTTTCAGCTTCGTTCGTTTGAGAATTGTGATTCCGCGATCCTAACCGTTACCTGCCCCCATCAGATTATTTTGCGTCGTGTAGGTACGGCCATGCAAAGCCCCAGACCAAGCACGACCTGGCGTTGTTCTAGACCCCGTCCTCCCCACAGGCCTAACATACTTGTAATTGCCCAGACACAGTTCTCCGGCCCGTGCTGCTGTCCTTACTCTGAAACCTTGATGCACGGCTGATACTGCGACTGGGTAGCATCGCCGAAGCACCACCACAATGCGGCCAATATCCCTTGAATAAAAGGCTCCCTAAGACCAGTCATCTGCATTAGCCATCACTGAGCTTTGTTGACTTACTCCTGTGCTCCACGCCTTCCCCCTTTTGCCCAATGTCGACATTGCCACTATGTAACACCGCGCAACTCTGAAACCAAACTTCAAACACGACTTGGCGTTGAGATCGCTGAAAATATAGCACAACTACTTTAGGTGAAACTTATTCGCTAGGCAAGCTATTGAAAGATCATCCCACAACTTTGATGCTTGACAATCCTCACAACTGAAAGCTGTTCAAGTTCAAAATGTTCATTATTGAGTTACTTACTGTTTTCATTCATTGACGACTATCATTACAACTGTACACAAGGCTTAAAGTATGGAGGCAACTATCATTGTTGCGAGAATCAAAAGCCTTGATTTGAGTGTGGTTGGCAATTCATTGTTGGCGAAAACAAAGATCCGTTGTTGTTGGAATCAAAAACAACCAAGTGGAATTACCATGGTGGTTTTGATAGGCAGTACGGGGACGATCGTTTTCAAAGACATGCTGGTGACGTCTACGTTGTCAATCAACTTCCATATGTTTTGTCACTACACATCAAATTACATGACCGACTCAGATGGGTTTTGATGAAGTATGCCGTCTAACTGATTTACTTGAGACACGTGGTAATTTCTGCTGCCACTGATTTGTGAACAGGTTACTCGGAGAGTGTCGGTTGTCGGGGGAAACGTCAAAGCTGGCGGTGCAAGAAATATACTTCCATTTCATTTTGTACCAATAATACATGGGGTCATGAAGGAATATACACTTTCATGTTAACGAAATGATCTATTGGGACAAAAACATCGATGAAACTTGAATCAACCTGTTCAACGCTTCCTTGGGTCATTCTCCCTTTTGCCCACTAACGTCATTTATTCTGTAATCAAGGCTTTACGGTGCGTAAGGCTTAACGGATAGTGGATCGTGGAGTGGTTTACCACTTATATGGTCCCGGTATTAGTTGAGGTGGCTTCATCAGTCTTCTTTCTATTGTCAAAATGTGAAGAACCTGTTGTCATAAGAGACTAAATATATCGGCAACAACGTGATCAAGTGAAAAACCCCAAAGATATCATTCTGTTTTGAAAGAAGCTGTTTATCAAATCCAGATTGCATTCAATTCGCTTGACTAAAAGCTACCATTACGTTGTTTGTATATCGTCCATCAAACGAATCAAGATATTGTTATGGAGAACGTCGTCGGGCAAAATCTTCCACGTCTACCACAATCAGATGCCGCTATTAAACCTGGCGTTGCAGCAGTTGGTGGGGCTCTTGCTCGTGATTCATGACCGGGAACAGGCGCGGTCCTGCTACCGGTTCTTGGTGCTGGTGCTGGCTCACGGCATGTTACTGGACGAAGTCCCGACCGAAGTGATGCTGGCGGTGCCGATGTTGTTGGTGTTGTTGGTGACCCTTTTTCAGGACCAAACAACGGCGTTGTTGGCCGAAGCTCCCAAGGTAGTGAGAGTTTTGTTGATCCCTAAGTGTTATCCATTTTATCCGATCATGCTTACCATAATTAGCTACTCTAAGAAGATAAATACAATTACTGAAGTTAGGAAAGTGTAGTTGTTTATTGCTAGGCTTATCCGTTACACCATTGACATGCCAATTGGCTGGCTAGTCCAGTATAAATACTAGTAAGTTATAAGTCGATTATTCGAAAATTCTACACCAAAAAAATCGCCAAAAATGGACTTTCCGGTTTCTACCAGTCATATAGTCACTATTTCATAACAAAAGAATTTTTCGAATTTTTTTTGATGTTTGACATCGTCGGCTGGGGTTTGGGGTTTTCACGGACCATCGCACCTAACCGTAAATTATGAATTGATGAAGATTGCACCACTAAAGGCGGTAAACGGAAAAATAAAACAACCGTTACTATCAGCACGGCTCTATCTTTATAGTAATTACCTAATAAGCCTCGATTTCAAAACTTTTTGGAACCATCTCCTGAATTCTGACGTTTTTTGAGTCGTCGATTTTGCGATTTATTCAGTCGGGTCAAATGCTTACAGAATTCAAAGCCGTCTAGCAGGAAGCCAGCATTTTTCTCTATAAAACCCAAGTATCGCTTTTTTGCTTCTACCGGTATTGAGCTGGCTATTGCACAGTTTACGTGTTTTTGGCGCGACCAACCCCTAGGCCGAATGAGCCAAAATCGACAAATCGACAAACTCCGTCAAATTCCGTCAAACTTTGTCCAGGTGAAAAGGCCACCGGCTAAAACATAGTAAGCCATCTTTGAGTCGCTACCAGGTGGCGTAAACCGTGATTTTCCTCGCAATACGCGGGGTCAGTGTGAGTTTGGGGGTTTCGCACCCGAGTCAACTTGTCCACGTTACAGCGGCGAGCGCGAGTCAAATTTGCTCGCCAACCCCATCTTCTAGCTCAACCATCAACATCCATCAAACTCATCAATTTTTTGAACTTTGGCTTAATCGATAGCTACGCATTTCTAGACCATAACGGGCACCTTCAAGTGGCCACCTTAGGCGTGGCCATTGCCGTCAAAATTTGCCATCTAGTTTGGGTTGCGTAAAAGTGCACTAAGCCGTGAATATATCCACCACTATCGACTCTACTGCCCCCAGCATGGGGTAGCGGTAGCGGGCTGGTAGTCCCCGATGTGGTGACGATGCCTTTTGCCCATTGATGCCGTAAACGGCTTTCGTGCCATATAGTTGCGTTCCAAATTTATGAATCTTCGTTGAAATCAATTGGATATAATCAGTACTTGTAAAAACCAGCAATGTCTCACTTATTCAATAATGTGGAAATGGTGAGGCTTCACGGCGACAGTTGCCAATTAAAACCTTAGGGTATAGTTGTTGTCATTAATTGAAGTTTTACATACATGGGCGATCGCTATCATCAAAAACGAGACGGCATATTCCGTCAGTGACTTCGGTTTAATAGCAAATTCTTGGGTCTTTTGTTTTCCTTATTCATTAATCTGAGTTATTATACATCGCTAGACACCAGGATGGGGGTATTGGGGGTGATGCCACGAGACAATGCCTGTCCCAACTGATCCAACGCTTCGTCCAAAAGCGTTTCAAGCTCGTAACATCGACAGCACGTCCACCGACCCTTTTGCGCTAACACATGGTATTTCCGTCTTGCTTGATGTGAAAGGGGTTCCAGCCACAGACGGCAATCGAGCTCAATACACCGCTGGCCGAGACGTCGAGCACTAGAAATCCATCGCCGATGAGACGCAAGCTCCAGTGAGTAGCGGGAAAGCTCGTTAGTATCATTGGTGGTTTGTAAGGTATCAGTAGTACGAAGTAGTTCAGCTCGGACCGCCTCTAGCTTTCTTAAACATGCGGTGACATCACGGTTTATGGAATTAAGGTTGACATCAGCCGTTACCGGGACAGGATCAGGAGCAGTAGCCGTAGTAGTACTCATGATAGCGTAGTTGTTGGCGAACAACGACCACCCTTCCTCTCTCTATATATATGTGTGTGTGTTGATTGCAAGGGGTGTTTTACTTTTCCAAACTGTACGATATTTTTCCTTTGAAGGTGATACTGGGGAAAAAGGAGCCGACCACCCCACCATCTGACACACCACTTGCAACATCCCCACCTTATAAAGAGTGGGGAAAAAAAAAAAAACAACTACCCCGAACATATCAATCCAAGAGTCTCTGATCATCGTAACTTCAAAGCCTATTAGATATGCTGCTGTCTCCTAGTTACAAGTGGCTCCAGAAGCTTCCGCTGCTTCCCGTCCCCATTACGCCCCGAGTATTTGCCGACCCCTTTGCTCTCTATCTCATTGTTGCTGAGCTTGTTCCCGATCAGTTTGTCAAGCCGTTACCTCACCATACTCGACCGACGTCGAACCCGGGTTCACCTCATATGTCGCAAGCAGCGTTGACCATCCCGTTGGACACTCTCGTGTTCTATCGAGCCATCCACGAAACGCTAGCAGCGTTTGTCGCAGCCAAACCCCACTTGACGCTCTCGATCAATTGGCTCGACGTTGCCACCAATAACGAAGTGGAGGTGGAGCGGGTGTGTCAGATGCTCATGCTCGTGGCGTTGAATAGCGACCGGGCTAATGCCGCCATGGGGGTGCTTCGGTCGGTGATGGTGGGACTGAAGTTCGAACAGGCGGTGGAGAAGGAAGTCAATGGCATTCATCGCACTAACTAGGGCATGGCGTTTGTCCGTTCGTTCCCCTTAGCGCGCGCGCGTGGTGGTGGTGGTGGTGTGGTTGGTGGGTTTGATCTCGGGTATGAGCCCGGTACTGCGTGACGCAGGGGAGCGAAAAAAAAAAACACCACACCCCCACCGTTTCAACAACCAGGCGACGACGCGGTGACGTGTGATTTATGGCGTGCATATAGTGGTTTGTTATGATAACACCATGAGAGAACGAAAAAAATGCTCGAGTGAAACGTCGATTGCTAAATAAAAGGGTGGGGTGTCGTAAAATTCATCAGGTAGAGTTGCGGCTCCCGTTGGTGTCCACGAGGCGGAGCGGCTTCAGACCCAGTCGAAGATTCACCGCCCCGTGTAACGCCTTGAGGGTATCCCATTTCTCCTTATCGTACTCGCCAATCACTTGCGATGGCACCAGCAGAATCCTCAGCAGATCGTTGCCGCCGGGCGCCCACTGTAGTTCCAGGGGCACCGGCAGATGCGACGACAACGGCAGCGGAAGCTGGTCGTCGTCCCAGAACTCGATCAGGTCCGACGCCAGCGCCGTCCCTCGGCTGGTGATGCTATCCGAATGGATCATGTGGTGGTAGCTGAGCCCCAGCGGTGGGGCAAGCGTTGGTGGTGGCATCGGCACCAGCGGGTGATGGTGGTGGTGGTTTCCTGTTTTTTTGGCTGTAATCAGTCCTAGGGACGAGCCAAACAGGTTGTAGGAATGGGTGGTGGGCACCAGGCTCAGCTTCTTGTGGTGTTTGGTCTTGCCCGTCAAGTATCCCTTGAGGGTCAGCACCAGGTTCAGGTGGCCGTGCTTCGATCCCAGCAGGAGCATCTTGCGGATGGGCAGATGGCTCAGAGCACTACTAGGGTGGAGCAGCATGGGACTGGTGTTGGACAGCGGCAAGCTCCAGTTGTGGGGCAGCATCGGCAGCCCCGCCAAGTTGGTGGGACGGGGTTGTTGAGTGGGCAGCGAGTGGGCTGGTACTCCCAGGTCGAATAACGAGTTGTAGCGGTCGTAGTCGCTATCCCGACTAGCGTGGCGACGATCACGAGCTGGGTACATGTCGAACCCCGGTTCGGGAGCTTCGTACTCGTCACCTAACGGGTTATTAGTTGGAGGCAGTGGTTTTGGTACCGGTTGACGGAGATTAGGGTTGTTGGAATTGGGGTTCAGGAAGCTGGCGAGCAGGTGGACCCGAGGGTGTTTTTCGAGATCGGTATTATCTCTCGGTTTATCATTGGTTGGGGCTAACGAGCGGTCATTATTAGAAGATGATGACGACGACGATGAGCCCAACATGTAGCCCGGTAACGGCAACGTGGTGTAGCCAACAATGACCACGATTAACGTGAAGAACACCAGGAAGATCTTGTTATAGTGGAGATGGTCGATACGCCACGCCGTTAAAGTGGTGGCATTAACAACAATACCACAAATGACAAAGAAGCCAAACGCCATGATCTGACAGATAAGCACCAGCTGGCTCCACCCTTGAGCAATGGGACGAGCCAAGAGCTTAAGTGCCAACAGCCCGAGCAGCACTGCGGCGAGAGTCCACAGCGCTGCTGCCATGGTGGCAATCAGCCCGTTGAAGGGATTATTAATGTGGACGGCCACCAGAAGCGCTCCGAGCGTCACCTCCATGAGAGCTGCCACCACGTCGAGAAGCCACAACATTGGGACAAGTAACGAGGTAGCAAAGGCTGGGAGGATATGGAGGCAAAGTGGCAATCACCAGACGAGCCGTGCTTGAGTTAAGGAAAAGGTTCTGTTGCTAATCAAGCAATTCAAGGGGAAAGCAAACGGCGGGCTCAGCGAATCGATGGGGGGAGCTTGCTGGCAGCGGGCAAGCCAATGTATTTATGTTTGTCCCTATAGGGTCGGTGGGCCATGCATGGCGTGCATGGGGGCGCATGCATGTTTGAACCCAATTAGGTTGGGCCCACTTGGAGGGAGATCAGGAACGGCGGCAAGGCGCGGCCTATACAAACCCACCACCTACTGGTTGGCAAGAATCTAGCGAAGCGATGTTGACAAGAGATAAAATGGGTTGATGTGGTGGTAAGAGCCATTGTTACGTTTACGTGCCAACGGGTGGCAGGGTCTGGTGTCAGTTGTCGGGAGCGATTTGGGTTGTCGCAATGTTTGTGTCGGCCTTTTTTTTTTTCCTGTTTTTTTTTTTTGAGGTAAACGCACCCATTTGTTGTCGACGCCATGTTGTCAGCCTCACTTATTACAGCACGAGGTTCTGGCCCTGCGCCGAGGCATATGCCTTCGAAAGGCGTGTGGAAGGTCTCCGCACGGAGAAATGGTGAATGCCGGTCCTAGCCGAGTCCGACGAGATTTACCAGTATCGTCTAAACTCTACAGAAAGATTTGCCGTAACCTGGTAGTAATGGATGGCTTGGTGGTAATGATGTGGGAGGGGAGTGGGGATCTCGAGGTGCGCCAGGTTTGCTGGAGACCAATGGACACCACCTGACAACAATCTTTTCCGAAACGATGACAACGTGGTGACACGGTTTTTTCTGGCGATGGGAAGGTGTGGTCGCTGTTCCCGATTTGGTGGGTGATCGTGAGCATTGGTGAATTTTCAGTTGTGACGTCCCGTTTCGGTCGAGGACGAGATGGAGACGGGTAGTGGAGTAGTTAAACATTTCGCGGTGAAACGCATCCAACGTAAAGCAGGCTAAAAAAAAAAAAAAGAGTTAACACGCGCGTAGTCTAAATACGGGGAAACACGATGTCGGTAGTGGGTGCTACCTAACAACGTTTCCATGGGTTTTAAGCGGATGCCGTTTTGAGGTAATGATAATTGCGTTGATGGTAATTATGATAATGATGGTTAGTAATGGTACAATAAAACAATGGCCTCGTAAATGGTAGTTCTTTTTCTCTCCCCTTTACTGCGAACCCCTGAAAAGTATACTTGTATATCGACGCGTGGAAATTATTGGATTGGGAAAAGTTTCTCCTGAACGTAATGTGGGTGAGGCGACATTGCACTAGAGCCTCGAAACATCAGATAAGCCTCGAGCGGTAGGATACCTGGGCTTTTTAAGGTTTAAGATGCTCGGCTGGTTCGATCGTCTAGTAAACGAGTTGGGTGGGACCAATTAGGTCGAGACGTGGCCATATCTTTGGGGGTGGAGAAATTGAGTTTGGCGAGGTTTCAAAGTTAACAAGTGAGACAAGCAGGTGTCACCGTATCGTTTACAGTAGTTGACGGTGCCTGAGAATTTGAGGCGGCGGCATTGTTTAGTGGGGCGTTTAACGCGATGACAGCAGGTTTTAGTTCGTTTACCGGCTAAATTGAGATGCGCGTGGCGTGGCATTGTCGGTAATGACGTCAGGGCGAGTGGGGACCTTTTTAATTATGCCATAATGAACTGATTTAATGGGCGTCGACGTGGCTTTAACTGCTAGTGGTGGTACGGTTGAAAACAAAAAAAAGAAGGAGCTCTTTGGCGGGGAATCGAACCCCGATCTCCCGCGTGACAAGCGGAAATACTAACCGTTATACTACCAAAGACTCGATGCAAGCTAAAAGTGGCTGGTTTGTGGTACCCAACTAGGTCAAATGCCAAAGGCGGTTTTTAAAACGATCAAGCCACTTACGGGTTGTGGAAACCCGCCGTGGTCTTTATCATTACTTCATGAATACTCAATAATGATTCAAATAACATTTAGTTCGGAGCCAAGGAAGATATGATCTGATTCACTTGTGTCGGACGCCAAAAATGTTACGTTCCAATCAGATCCACCGATTACAAAAGCTAAGCCAAATTTCAAAGCATCGGTTGCGTACAATACAAACAGATCGTGCCTGATGCCAATGCCGCCGTGGCTCACAACAATATAGGGAGTTGCTTCTTGATGGTTAACTTTCAGCTCAATTGTGATGGTTGGTTCGAAAATTCATCCAAACATCCTCGATCACCGTCATTGGCACAAGCAGTTGTGAGATACCTTGATTGGGTGGCGATTGGAATCATAAATGACCCAATTTCTTCGTCCTGATCGACGACAAGCTGCAAGCCATTGCAAACGAGGCGACCATTGGGGTGGTTGATGAGAGTAAGCGGCCTAGCTTTGACGACAAAATAGCTAAACCCCACGATATCGTCAATTTCGAATCTCTGTAACAACTTTAGTCGAGGTGGCGGAAGTGCTGGTGGCTCGTTTAATGGTAAGGGACGCTGTGGTAAGAAATGAAGTCGTGTGTTGCCATTGACTACCTCGTTTTGTTAATTGGTTGGTCCTGTACTCAATTCAAGGTTGATGGTTGGCTTCGTTTATGGTCACAATTAGTTGGCAAGCTAAAAGTGTGGTCCTCTCCGGAACTTGAGGAGAGGAATGAAAATTCCATCTTGTTTGAACAAAACAAAGGTAGCTTCCATGAATAAGTTGGTAATGATTATATCAAACCCAACCAGTCCTCGTGCTTCTCCCTTCATCGCTTATTTGAGCAGAAGGAGGAACTTTATCTCGTCAAATAAAGTCATTTCTTGATAAGGGAGATTATCGGTACCAAAATAGAATCCCAATGAACGTTTAACTGTTAGTTCAATAAGTTTAAAGGGTACGACCTTCGGGTTAATCATTGGTCAAAGCTATCAAATATCCATCACTCGCAACGACCATGAAATATATCATCTGATCAGGTAGTATTAAATATAAGCAAAGCAAACAACAAGACATGGTCTTGTCCAGTCACGAAACTCTCGAAATGATGATGGAATCATCTCAGGCTTCTGCTAGTGTATTGTGCAAGACCTTACACTAACTCCCCCAATATCATCAGCCCAACCCAAAGTTGTCGGTTCGTTTCAAAATCAAAGATGCATCACAAGTACATCACACTCTGGTTATGGTCATTTCTTTTCCCTCACTCACACTTTAGTTGCCACTCTCACAGTTGCCACTTTCCGTTGCCACTCTTTTTGTACAAGGCGCGCGCGTAAAGCAAACGCGTCTTCATATCCCATCACCATCATGTCCCACTACGGAGAAGGCGGCTTCGCCATGGACGACAACCAGCACCAAGGCAGTCTGCAACGTGTTATCAGAGAACAGTCGCTCAAGCCCGTCACCATCAAGCAGGTCAACGACAGCGTCCTGGCCAACTCCGACGGCGAGTTCAGCATCAATGGCGTTGACATCAACACGGTGGAAGTGGTCGGAGTAGTCCGTCGTGTTGATGGCGAACGAGAACAGCTGGTCGATATTACCATCGAGGACGGCACGGGGCTGATTACGGTGAAGAAGTGGCTCGATACCACTCAGCTGAAGCTGGAAGTGCTCGAGCACTATAACGCCATGATGAGTACGTGGGTGCGGGTGTGTGGCCAGATCAAGACCCTCCAGGAGCGCAAGACGATTGCCCACCCCCGCATCGCTCCCGTGGCCAACTATAACCAGGTGACCAACCATTTTTTGCGGGCGATTGCCGTGTACGTCGATGCTCAGGGCGGCAGCGGTGGTGGTGGCGACGCGGCGCCGCTGAAGCTGTTGTTCGTGGCCGAGACCGACGAGCTGGCGGGCCCGGCGTCGGGGCTGCTTCGCAACCGGTTGCTTCAGTTTATTCGGGACAATGCTCCCCTGATGCTGGAAGGGGTGCCGACGGTGTTTATTGCCCAGGGGCTTGGGGTGGGCACCGATGTTGTTGAGGCCGAGGCCGAGCAGTTGCGGGATGACGGCACCTTGTACAATGGCGCTGACGACAACACCTGGATGTTGGTGGAGCTGTTTTAGAGGAATTGGAGTCTACGATCAGTTAGGAGTCTACGATTAGTTGTAGAGCGTGTTTTGGTTTGTTCATGTATTAATGTATCTCGTTCAGTCATGTGCCTGTCCCGGCAGTAGTGTCAAAAGCAAATGTGATAGCTTATAGGTAAGTCAAATGATAGTGTGGTTTCGTAAGATGATAGTAAGTCAAATGATGGTAATTTCTCATTATTAGCTCATTGATAGTAATCGTTGATGGTTTCTTGATAGTATGGTTTGGTTGCTCATTGGTAGTAATATTTGGTAGATCATTGTCAGCTCATTATTGGCTCATTGATAGTGATGGATCATTCTCTCTCACTGAGTGGTTTGAACGGTAAACAACAAGTGGGTGGTGTGGTGTTGCACTTCAACTTTATCGGTAGTAGCATCAGCAACACCAACACCAACGGCACTCCTGCCATCGCCTCGATATTGTCCCCGGTTGCGCTGGATGTCGTGGAGGGAGTTCATCATCAGATGCCCATCGCCAGCAGGCGATGACGCGAGCACCATCGGTTTATATATCAACCCCACGATGCCGGAACACACACGGGGATTGCAGCACAAGCCTCGTTGGCCCGAGATGACGGCGGCGAAGGGTTGTGAATGTCTGGGTATTTAAGGCGCGAGTTTAGGCTCGAGTAAGTAACGCCCACAAACGCGTTGCTCGTGGGTAACTGCACACGAAAGCGAATGGAGGTGAATAAAGTGAATAAAGTGGAGGTTGTGTGATAATCATGGTAATGATTACTGACATATTGTTGTGTTTGGTTGTGTTTGGATAGATCAGTTTACTAAATCGTGAATGTCTGGTCTAAGGACTCGGTGAGTGGAGAGGAGAGGGTCGTCAAGTGGTCCTTTGACGACAGTGGTATGTCGTCAATTGTTCCAACGTCGTCAGGCGCGTGCGGCTTGCAAATGCTCACCACAACCGAGCGTGATAACGACCTAGGTTGTCGGTTGAAATTCTCCATGGAAATTTCCCCGCACCCAGCCAACCAGGTTGTGGTCGTGATGCGATGACAATGGCGTGGTTTTTCTCTAGGCTTATCAACGTGGAAGAAAAGATTAAGATGTGTGTATTAAGGCGGCTTCGAGCTCGACAGGGATTATCCAATAAAGCGCGGCACGTCGCGGGACGATGGCGCTATCGAACGATATGGCGGCGGCGGCGGCGCAGACACGACGCCCGGGGTCCCGGCGCCAGCGCGTGGAGCGCGAATGCCGCCAGGGTAATTTGGGGCGGCCTGGCGCCGCCAACGGCGCGCCGCCTCCAGATGGTTTTCTGGCGATGGCGATGCCAGCGGATCATTTGTGATAATCCCGCGCCGTTGAAAGAAGGACAGTAGATGGCGATGGATCGGGATTGATAATTCCGTTGGTGAAAAACGGCGTTACCGTCTGGTGGCTCGGTTTATTACAGAGTTGTGGAGATCTTGGTCGGGTATTGTCAACCCTAATCCCGGCGCTAATCGGCGCTGGTACCAGCGGTGCGCCCGGCGCCGGCGCTGCCTAACAGTGGCTAGCAACGCTCGTAAGCACCCCCGGGCGCCGTCGCTGATGGCGCTGGGGCGCCCTAACGAAGGGCGCTGTGAGGAACGATACGATCCGACGTAGGAACCAGCCCAAAGATCGTCACTATGACTTTTGGCACATCAAATATCGATTAGCGGTTTGACTTTCACGACCTTCTTTTTGTTAGTGAAAGGGAGATGTTACTGTCTCGGAAGGGTTGTACGCTAGCCTTCTCCTTCGCCTAGGGCTTTGTGGTGGCTCGCCACGAACCTAAATTTGTCGCCATCGAGGCTGCCAGCAGCGGCAAGCCGTTTAGCCTATAAGGTTCGTCGGTAACGGCGGGGCAGGTGATGACGACAAATAGGGGCAACCCCTTACGACTAGCAACGACAACTGTCAGTCTGGTACAACTACGATCTAGCTTGTCTCGTTGGCTATCATTATAGCCTGGTACGGTTAACGACGATGAGCTGGTTTGGTTAGTTATCATCAAGATGCTCGGTTGATACCATCGGGTTGGTCATTAGTT
This sequence comes from Diutina pseudorugosa, assembly GCA_030580175.1. Classification (NCBI taxonomy): domain Eukaryota; kingdom Fungi; phylum Ascomycota; class Pichiomycetes; order Serinales; family Debaryomycetaceae; genus Diutina; species Diutina pseudorugosa. The sequence continues at coordinate 11,446 of JAKTSL010000046.1, read as the reverse complement.
GGAGTTGGCTCAACTTAGTTGTGGGCTTAGTGTGAAATGGACTACCGAGAGAACTAATGACCCCCAAAAGCTGTTGGTGAAGAAATCTCGCCAGATTGTCTAGATTGTGCTGTTGACTGGAAACGACTTACGATGCTGTTGGAATTTTTTTAACGATTTGAAGACTAGTAGCTGATTAACGATTTGAAGACTAGTAGCTGCTATTTTTGGGACATATCGTCATGAGGAATAGTTTGCCTGGTTTGCTCGGCATTGGTACTTGAGGTGATGGTTGTCGTTGCCGGACTCTTGACCTTGTACAACGAATATTGACTTTTTCAATTGGTTGTAGTCAAATCTACAATTATGGCTATTTGCTGGTAAAGATGTATCCATTATTTACATATTATTGATGTGGTTTTATTAAAGTCAACAACGTGGTTGTTGTAATAACATCTCAATGAAGTAGATGGTCAAACACGCTGTTGCTGGAACCAATCACAACTGAATTGACATGGTCATCTTGAAGCCTGAGTCAAATGTCACGGTTGTTGCTAACATCATCACCATTACATGGTAGCGGTCGATACAAGAATCAAAAATCATTCTTTAGCTAGTTGTAAGAACTCATTAACTGACTCAATTGTGTAAGCATATCTCCACAAGCTAGTCTATCGTCCAAAGGCACGATCAACTAAAACTTCTTGAATCAGAGCCTCATCTCTAAATCATTCGTCAAGCCATTATTTTTGCCATCGATTACTATATATACATTTGTCTAGAGCTTGACGCCCAAGTGGATGGCGGCGACGCCAAACGTCAAGTTTTCGTAGCCCGGTTCGGGCACAAAGAACCCGGCCTTTTCGATCATCAGCTTGAACTGTTCCTGAGGAGGGAACTTGCGGATCAGCTCCACCAAGTATTGGTACAGGTCGCGGTCATTAGCAATGAGCTGGCCCATAAGAGGAAGCAACCCAAACGAGTACGCTTGGTACCCCATGTCAATCACGGGGTTATCCACCTGGGAAAACTCGAGACAAGCAAACACCCCACCGGGACGCAACACCCGGTACGCAGTGTTGAGCCCGGCTTGGATATCGGTAAAGTTACGGATACCAAAGGCAATGGTATAGACATCCTTGGAGTTATCGGGAATGGCATCCATGGTCTCACCGTTTTGCACCTTAAACTCAAACCGTTGTCTTTGCTGAGGATCATGAGCCCACTGGGTTTCCTCAAACCGACGTTCGCCTTCTCGCAACATGTCGGGGTTGATATCGGCTACGGTCATCGTCGACTGGTAGTCGCCGAATTTTTGGGCGGCGTGGTCAATGAGACCAAAGGCAATGTCCCCAGTACCCCCAGCCACATCCAAGAAGTCGAGGGGACGGGCCAGGCCCGGTCTCATCCCGGCATCGAGGCGATTGATGAAGTGGTGTTTCCACAACCGATGCACCCCCATCAGCATGACGTCGTTCATGACATCGTAGGAACGAGCCACCGACGAAAACACACCACCGACAAGCTTTTCCTTTTCCGTTTTGTTGACGGTTTGGTAACCAAAGTGAGTGGTTTCCGAGGCCAGCGATCCTGTGGTTTGAGGAGGAGGAGGCGGAGGAGGGGAAGATGCCAGCGATGACGTCAGTACCAGCAGCAGACCATTGGTGGCAGCGCCTTTGGCGGACTCAGTGTAGTATCTGAGTCCCACCGCCGCTCGGCGGAACACGGGAGCCGTGGTCTTGATCATTAAGCGTGAAAATTGTGTTCGCACAAAATGGCTCACCTTAGCAATCGCAAAAAGACGCTACCACCAAACAACGACCGAGATAGGAGGAATCAAAGGAAAAGCAGATTTTTTTGAAAAAGCAAATCCATTGAGGGAAATTGTCCAGATATACTTGCGTTTTTCCAGTGACAGGACGACGGGTGGAATGCAGTGTCACTTGGCAGCATCGATGGTTGGGGGGTGGGTGACTAGACAACCAACAATGAGTTGGGGATGCTATTGTCCAATTGGAATGTACTGAGGCATTAGTCAATAAATTAAGGAAAAAATATGGAAGACAATACTGGTAGTGTAGTATAAATCTAATCAATTGAATTTATCATCAGCATTTTTTATTTAATTTTTGGGGTTTTTTTCTCGGTGGTGATGGTTGGTGAGGTTGTTAATCTATGGCTGGTACTTGTATGCCATCGCCAGGGCCGCCTAACCCACGGGTGACGCCATGTAAACGCACTCGCCCCTGGAGGAGAAAATATCCATCCAGCCATTGACAGCATAATCTCGGCGTCCCAACCAACTTTTTGTCCCCAGATACCACACCCACATAAAAAAATAATTATCCCAGTGGTGTGTCTCCCTATATAGGAGCTCGTCGCGCCCTCCGGCTGCTTTTGCCAGCATCACCGTGTCCGTTGCTGTTTCTCCGTTTTGACGTCTTCTTCAAGTCCTCGCCACTCGCCGCCGCTGCCGTCGCTGCCAGCGACCACCGATAATGATCATGGTGTTACTGTGATGGCTGTTCCAACGCCGTCGCCTCGTTCTCGGCGAATCCTGCTCATGCTGATGAAACGGCTTCTGAGACTGTCCCATTCGTCACGGCTGAGTCGAGACTCCCAGGACACCCAGGCAACGCTGCTGCTGACGGTGCTGGCCGCTACACTGGCAGCGGCTCTGACCGAGACCCTGGCCACTCTCAAGACTCGCTACAACTACGATATCTTCTCCGTGGTCAACCATCTGACTCTTATATGGCGTAAACTCCATCGCACTTCACTTACGGGACAATTGCTCGATGGTAGCGGTCAGGTGCTAGCGGAGATTGTTGACGTTAGTAATGCATCCGTTGATGATGACGATGTGGGTGTAGATCGTCCGTTTAAGGTGGAGTTCCGTCACCCTGATTCTGGGGAAATAATGCTCCTACTAAAACGACCTCGACACCTCCTCAACGGTGTTACCAAGGTGATTCTTCCAGGACAGTGTACCACTACCAAACGGCCTCGCTACCTCGAGTTGGGCCAGTGTCAGCAGAGCTTTTCCTACATCAATCGCCACTACGTGTTATCGACGCTCGAGGACCGCAAACTCTCCAAGTACCACCTGTTTGCCGAGGTGCTGGCCACCCCGCACCAGGAGCGGTTTTCCGTCGATAGTGTCAGCAAACGGTATGGCGTAGGTGACGATATCGGTTCCATCGATGCTGCGCCGCTGGGAGTAAGACTTAAACACTCGTCGGTGGTGTGGCTCGACAGCCACCTCAGTGCCGACCACCGAGTGATTGCGTTGGCTGCTGCTGCTTGTGTAAATGTCGACTATCTCGACGTGCGGACCCAGGTGTCGACGTAGTACCATCCATAGAGAATAGTACGTGAAAGACAACGACGCGAAACCGTAAGCTTCATTTTTCCCTCTTTGGTTCAACAAGGTTGGTCCTAAAGTCTAGACGGGCCCCCGGAAGGGGCTGAACCCACTGCGGTTAATTTCGCTTGCATTCGGCAAATTAAGCGGTTGCAGGGGTTCTTTTTTTCTCCCCTTCATTCCCCGTCTAAACCTTAATTTGCCCTCGGCAAGCACGTGTTGGCCAACCACATCCACCATAAGTCGTGTATACTTTCCCTCAGTGATTTACCCTTGTACAGTTACCAGCCGCTGTACCTGCTGATGCAGTTGCCAGCAGATAACCGGGCGATGCAGGGCATGGCAGGTCGCGTGGACACAAGGTAGTGTCGACGCTAAGCGAGCCTGGTGATGGATCACAAAGAGCGAGCGGATGCATCGTTCCGGCGAGTCCTTTCGGACCAAAGGAAAGATGGGTGTGTTGATGGCTTCTTTTGACTCTTTCTGGTTTGACTCTTGTCGACTTGAGAAGGTATGACTTTTGTGATAAGAATCTCCGTGTCGTGTAATTATCAAAACGGTGACGGCCGTTAGGAAAAGATCGATAGACCTCAATCTAGATCCTGTGCTTTCTGAGACTGATCATCCAGGGCTAAACGACACAAGTTAACCCACACCTGACTATCAACGTAGTTACAACCTTTCTGAGTCATAATGTAGTTGATTATGGCAGTTTGGCACCTCGACCATCTTCGACTCATAATACAGTTGACGGTCTTCCAGTATTATTAAAGCTGAGCAAGTTGGCTATCACCACGATACACAGGGGTTCACAAAAAACGACAATTTGTGGGATAGATGATTGTCCTGGAGACTCGAACTTTCATAATGAGGTCATAATGACAAAGAGAACCCCATTTTGGCGTTTACCATCACCACGTGACGATCTATGTCTCAATTCATGTCTCATATGGTCATTTCACAAACATACCCCAATTGGGAAGATAGTTCGTATTCGCTGATCTGGGCAAATCTTCATCGCCGAGATGGCAAAACCGTTGAGATGGCGTTGTATCGAACGTCAATCAATTCATATCTCCGACAATCTTTCGTCACCCAAAAAATCCAATTTAATTTGTAATCATGAAAACCCTCTGACAGTTTACGAGACGAGTAGAATAGGGGTCTCAAAGGGGGGTGTTATTGTTCAGCTAACTGGGGGGTTAGCCAAGACTTGCTGTTCGCTTGGTCCGATGGGGGATTGATGCTTGTACGTAATCGCGAAACGGTTACTCGATTGGGTAAACGCCGTTAACGGGCGGCACCCATGTGGGTGAGTACACACGCTCTCCATATGAGCCAATATATCGACAATAAAGGTAGTACAAACGTCAACAACGCCACCAAAGTTACCGCAACGGTTATGCCAGAGGCTGTGTTACCTTCAATTGACTCCGATGTGCCTGGAAGTTTTGGATTTTTCATCAAGACTTACGTAATCGCTAATCGCTTACCCGATTGGGTAGAAGCCGTTGGGGGTCGGTTTGACGCTCGGAGTCGCCATTTATAGCGATAAAGGTCTAGACTAAACTTGACTTCTGGGGTGTAGTCGTCATGTTTGTGTCCGTCTCCGGCCATCTCCGAGTCAGAAAAAAGCATCGTCATTTGCTCTCTCACTCACTCCCACACTCTAGCCATGTCTCATCTTCACCTTTGAAACTCTCACGAATAGGTTAATCAGAGACCTTAGTCAAAGCAAGGCTGAAGCATCAAGCCAATGTCGTAAAGAGGGGTTGTAGTGTGCTAACCACATTATTCGTATGGATAACGTGAGTCACCGTATTATGATCCCTGGGTCCATAGCAGCGTTCCTTAAGCCCATCGGGGCTGAGGGGTTATAGCCTTAGTCTATAAAGAGCAAACAATCGCCACCGCCAGAAAACCTTCAAACCAACGAATATGATCGAATATACCAGTTGCGACGCTTCCCACGACAAAGCCGACGCCACCGTGGTCCACGAACTGTGTTACAGCAGGCCGCGGACCGGATTCTATTTCGTGGAAGATCTCTATGATGTCATTGACGAACCCGTTATCCACTGGAACCGAGACCAAGCAGCATTGACTGACGACCACGGTACGGTAATTGCTCACGTTCAATTGGTAGAACCACTGATACTATCGCTGGTTAAAGTGGCACCTGATCTCCAGCTTGTGGTGGGTAATCAGGTGGTCGCGGTGATTGAACGGAACATGGGACGAGAAGTGACAATAAGTCTACCAGGGTACGACTTGACGGACGCGCTAGTGCTAAAACGGCTTGGGAAAGCCAAGAGAAGACTTAAGGGATGGCAATTGCTGACTCGAGTCAAGGATCCCGACCACTGGGTGCGGATGATCAGTCCGGTGTTTGGTGACTGTGATCGAGGCGTGGTGACGGTGGAGGGGACGGCCATGGCTCGGATCACGGCCAACATGGTGGTGTTGGACGATGCGCTTCAGGACGAACGCCAGCGAGCCACGGTGCTTGCGTTGGCGGTGAACACTTGGGTTAAATAGGCATTAGGAATACATGAATCCATGTAACATGGAAAATAGATTTATACTTTATCACGTGCGAGGTCATCTGACTATCACGTGACTAATCCATCGCAGCAGCGATAACGCATGGGGGAGCGCGCCAGGGCATCTCATCGCCTTACCCACCCTTACCCACTAAACTCCACCCTAATGTCACGAGTCATCGTCAAGGGACTCCCGCAGTACTTTAACGAGGACAAGCTCCGACTGCACTTTGAACACAATGGACAATACGCCGTCACCGACGTCAAACTCATGCGCAAACGCCTGGGGGAATCGCGGCGGTTCGGCTTCGTGGGGTTCCGCCTGGACGAAGACGCCGCCGAAGCCGTCAAATACTTCCACTTGCTGTTCATCGACACTGCTCGTATCAGTGTGGAGATTGCCAAGTCGTTTGGTGACCTGGACGTGCCGCTTTCGATGAAGGAGAAGCAAAAGAGACGTCGCCATATCCTCGAAGAAAAGGAGCAGCGGCTCTTGGAAAGAGAGGCTCGCTACCAGGAGTCCAAGCGACAAAAATTGCATACCATCGACGACGAGATCAACGCCAATCCCCAGTTAAAGGAGTATATGAATGCCATTAACGATAAACGGCTGTGGGCGGACAATGACCATGCCGACGGTCTGGGAGCTCCGTCGGTAGCCGAATACGAACGGAAATTGGCTGAGGAAGAAGCCAAGGTGGCTCAGGCCGTCGAACACGAGCTGGACGACGAGTACCAGGACTTTAACCAGGCGAAAGCCGATGATGGTGAAGACGACGACGAAGTGATGATCCCGTTGACTGGAGGTGACGACAACGACAACGCCAACACTAATGATGGTGATAACGAAGATGCTGCTGATGATGGACTTGCTCGTGACGAAAACGTGTCTGATTTGGACTGGTTGATCCAGAGACGGAAACGGATGGCGGACAAGGAAGCCAACGACGAAGCCGGAGAAGAAGGAGGTGAAGCTCAGGACAAGCAATCACTGGAGGGGAAGCTGGAAGGGAAACTGAAACCCAAGCCGCAACCGAGAGAACCGGAACCACCTATTGCATCTCCTGAAGATACCATCAGAGACACCGGACGTCTCTTTATTCGGAATATCCTCTATACTGCTACCGAAGAAGATTTCCGTAAACTCTTTGAAAAGTACGGTGACCTCGAAGAAGTCCACATTGCCATCGATACCCGCACGGGGAAACTGAAAGGGTTTGTCTACATCCAGTTCCAAAACCCGGAAGATGCCGTCAAGCTGTTCCACGCTCTCGACAAGACGATTTTCCAAGGGAGATTGCTCCACATTTTACCTGCTAAGGCCAAGAAGGACCACACCTTGGATGAGTTTGATTTGAAGAATATGCCATTGAAAAAACAGCGTGAACTCAAGCGGAAGCAGCTGGCAGCGAAACAGCAGTTCCAGTGGAACTCGTTGTATATGAGTCAGGATGCGGTGCTCGAGCTGGTTGCCGCCAAGTTGGGTGTGCTGAAGCGGGAATTGCTTGATCCTACTCTGTCGTCGCTGGCAGTGAAGCAAGCGCTTGCCGAAGCTGATGTCATTGGTGAAGTTCGTCGTTATTTCGAAAGCCATGGGGTTGATCTCGTGCTGTTTGAAACTACTAAGGAAAAAGACGACCGTATCATTCTTGTTAAGAACTTCCCTCATGGTACCACCTCGCTGGAAATTGGCGAGCTCTTCGCTCCTTACGGTACCATTGACCGCATCCTTATGCCGCCGCAAGCGGCTACCATTGCCATTGTCGAGTTCCGCGATGCTCCGCTGGCTCGGTCGGCATTTGGTAAGTTGCTGTACCGGAAGTTCAAACAGGGCATTTTGTACCTTGAAAAGGGTCCCAAGGGGTTGTTTACTCGTGCCGCTACCGAACAGGAACGTCGGGCTGCTGGCGAAGTTGCTTCGGAACCGGTGGTGGAAGTTAAGGCCACCGCTGAAGATGTTGCGGATGCCGATGCCGATGATGACGAAGACGTGGTTGTTGGTCCTACAGTGCTGGTGTTCGTCAAGAACCTCAACTTTGACACCACCCTGGCTGACCTTAGTCTGGTATTCGATGGTCTTCCTGGGTTTGTTGTTGGCGTGGTCAAATCCAAGCCTAACCCCAAGGAGCCGCTGAAGACGTTGCTGATGGGGTACGGGTTTGTCGAGTTCCGCACGAAGGACCAAGCAGAGACTGCCATCAAGTCGTTGGATGGCTACGTGCTCCATGGACACCGCATTCAGCTTAAGCTCTCGCATCGTCCTGGCTCGCAACAACTGGACCAAACCGACGACAAGACCAAGAAGAAGAAGGGCTCGGCCAAGATCATCATCAAGAACTTGCCGTTTGAAGCCACTCGTAAGGACGTGGTGGAATTGTTGGGGGCGTTTGGTCAGCTCAAGCTGTGCCGTGTTCCCAAGAAGTTCGATAAGCTGGCGAGAGGGTTTGCCTTCGTCGAGTTTGCCTTGGCTAAGGAAGCGGAAGCTGCTATGGATCAACTTAAGGGGGTGCACTTGTTAGGGCGGAGATTGGTGATGCAATATGCTGAAGCCGACCTGGCCAACCCCGAAGAGGAAATCGAGAAGATGATGGCCAAGGCCCAGAAGCAACAAGGCACCAGACAATTGGCGGAAATGAGAGGCATGGGTAAGGGCAAGACCCAGCTTGAAGCAGATGATGATGAAGATGAGCTTGCCTAAAATGTATTACGACCATTATATAGATAGTATTTTAATTCATACAATTTATGACATATTTCTTCCCTAGTATAGAAGTGAGAGCATAGCAAGAACCACCTCGTGATTACTTGCGGATGAGGGGATCTCCTCTGGTCCTTTTTTCTGTGAGTGAGTTATTGTATGTATTAGAAAGTATGTGGCAATGAAGCAAGCATTTCGAGAACAAGAACGCAAGAACTCAGGAAAATTCATATAAAAATCACATAAAAGACCGGTTCATGAAGGGTCGCATCCCCCTAGCCTCCCGTAGGGTGGGCCTAGTTACGTGAGATAGTATATGTTGAGAAACGGGTTGCTCATGGATATCCTGGCGGCTTCTCAATTGTCTTTTCCGAAGACAGATAAGGGTTTTCTCTCGGTTCCTTACAATGTATAGTAGTGGTTAGCTATGTAGCAAATTGGGGTGTTTCTTGTTGGACTCATGAGTTACTTGCTTGACATGCCAATTAACTGGTGAGTCCAGTCTAAGTAATGATGGTTAAATGGTCGATTTCTGACAAACTTTACACCAAAAAAATCGCCACAAATAGGCTTTTCGGCATCTACCAGTCATCTAGTCCATAAATTACGGCAAAAAAAATTTCCTGATTTTTTTTGATGTTTGACATCGCCGGCTGGGGTTTGGGGTTTTCTCGGATCATCGCGCCTAACCGTGTATGAATTGACCTCAAACAATTGACAAAAAATGCACCATTAAAAGAGGTAAATGGAAATCTGAAACATCCATTGCATTCAGCACGATTCTATCTTCATAGTGATTGGAAAATAAGTCTAAATTTCGAAAACTTTTTGAATTCGATCTCATACGATCTGACGTTTTTTGAGTAGTCGATTTTGCGATTTACTCAGTCCGGTCAAAGGTTTACAGAAACCAAAGCTGTTTATCAGAAAGGCAGCAGTCTGGTCTATAAAATCCAAGTATCGCTTTTCTGCTTCTATCGGTATCGAGCTCGTTATTGCACAGTTTACGTGTTTTTGGTGCGACCAACCCCTAGGCCCAAGTGGGCAAAAATCGACAAAATCGACAAATTCCATCAAATGCCGTCAAACTTTGTCTAGGTGAAAAGGCCACCGGCTAAAACATAGTAAGCCATCTCAAAGTCGCTACTGACTAGCGTAAACCGTACTTTTCTCACCATTATATGTGTCATCAGTGAAGGACGAGAACACTATTCAAACTAGCAATTGTGTCGATGGTTGCTTCCATTTTACTTCCAAATGTCATAGAGACGCTAGAAGATGCAATCAAAGCGTAATCTCTATTCAGTATTGGCAATATCTCCAATCTTCGTGTGGATCGCTCTCAAAGGCAGGACTTGACTCATAAATAGTGACACCATGTCTCACCACCTTACGTACTATTCTACGTTTACGTTCTCATTCTGACATGTATTCGATATGGGATATCATTCGCTCAGGGTACTATTTACAGGCAACTCACTTGACTTCATTGACCTCGATATCGTTAACGGTTTGTATTCCCCTTACTCCCAGCAACTTTCTGTATCAAGAGTAGGTCTCTTCCGGCGGCGGTGTCGACCGCTCGTTGAACATGACGCCAATGTTCGACCGCACCCAATGGGTGATAATTTGGTTGCTAAAGTCAAAGCTCTGGCCGTGGTTATCGCTGGGGGACAACGCTTCCCCTAGAACCATCACCAAGTCGACTTGGCTCTCAATTGGGTTCTAACCCGGTCATGAAGCTAAGCTTCACCATAAGCAGGCGCACTTCGTAGCCAAAGTCGCGGGCAGCAGCTCGATCTGTTTCGTTTGCTCGCTGTACATAAACTTAGCCCAGCTAAGGTCGATTTGCTATTTCTCGGAAGGAAAGCCACATGATGGTGGTGGCAATGTGGTTACGGGTGTATTGGGTTCGCTTCCACATCACATCGTGCTTTGAGTGAGTGAAGTAGGTTGTGGTAAACACGTCGAGTATTGGTGACAGGTTCAGGAGCACCTGGTCGATGTAGGGTTCAAGCTCCTCCTTGACGCCACCTCGGAGAAGTTGACGAGGGCGTTGTTGCCAGCGTACTGGACTCGGGGATGAGCATCGGCCACCAACAAGATCACCATGTCCGAAAGCGAGTCGCTTTGGTCTTTGAAACAAATCTCATACACCAAAGAACAAGGATTGTCTGTAATAATCAAATAATTTGAGCTTTTGACAGTGTGTAGTTCATGATATCACTTCAATGAGAGACTTGGGTATGCTGTTATCATCTGTATTTTGAAGTACACTCATTGTCCATAATGGGAATGTGCGGCGTTGCCTGCATATAAGCCCCAAAATCGAAAGTCTCAGGAACTTTTGGACGATAAATGCCAACTCGTTTTTTCATTCTCGATAACCACACGTCTTTTATGTAAACTTGAGTATTGCACTATTAAACGATACAAGTTATCCACGTTTTATCGATGGGAAATGGATTAAAACGTCGCTTGGTGGTGTCAGGTACATCGTGACGGTTACTGCTTTTTAGTTATAGCCCAGAACAATAATGAAACGCAAGACAGGCTGTGCTATACGACTCGGATATTTGGTCCACGAAAGACGAAGCCGGGTGATCATAGATCGGACCCAAGTACAGCTTTGATGGTCGCCTGAGTGTCTCCGGCAACTTTTGATTGTCGTCGGATGATAGTTGTGGTGACTATCTACACCACTAAAAAGGAAGGGTCTTGTCGTCCACCATCACTTTTGCTGACTTGGCTCCCCAGATCGTTGGAGATCTCTAAAGGGCTAAAAAATAAAACCACTAAAAAGGAAGGGTCTTGTCGTCCACCATCACTTTTGTTGACTTGGCTCCCCAGATCGTTGGAGAT